>CM028381.1:118094498-118129093 GCA_013146195.2 Codonopsis lanceolata | reverse complement strand
GGAGGTTAATCAAGATATTTGCATCCTACTTTAGTTCATCCTTTGTGGGATATCACGAATGGTAAGATATATTATACAATTTTAAAGTAAAAATTTATTAAAGAATTTAATTATATATTTTTTTATATACTTTTTTTTTATTTGCGATAAAATTCGCTTGAGGAAGAGCAATTTCTATACCTACTCTCATTTCACGAGTTCAAGTATCTCACTCATTGTTGATTCAACAAATCATGGAGAATGTTCAAATCCTACTACCATTTCGAACAAGAAAAAGCGTTTAAATGGATCTATCTCGCTTACTCAATGTAAATATTTGTTATGTTTGTTTCATCTTTTAAATTTTATTATTCAGTGGATTAAAAATTATATATTTTTTTATCTTCTTTTATAATTTATGATATTATTTTTTTATTAAGTAAGTAATACATCATATATTTTGCTCAAACGTTTGATTTTTCATAACTTAAAATTTAAAAATAAAGATATCATAAAAATATCTTATTTAATACATTGCAATTTATGATTAATATTTTACACAAAATGTATTTTGACTTTATTTATTAATATTTATGTTTATATAATAAGTTAAAAGATAATATATGAATCTTACTTTAAATGTAAGAATGATGTGTACTTTTATATGATGCAAATGTAATAGTGGGACATAGTAATAAAAAATTGACTCAAATCAACGTAAAATGTTATGCAGTATGACTCTTTCAAGTACAGTCATGTTATAATATACACATTTTCAAAGTATACCCACGTGAAAGTCAGATTCATCATTCTTTTTGTATATTTTCTAATAATGACTATAATATTTGTTGTCTTGATTTTTGTTATTTACAACCAAAGTGTTTCAACAATTTCACATTTTAAAATTTTCGGCTGAATTGTCCTAACTTTTTGTTATTGCAGTGACGAACAACAATATGCAATTAAATAAATGTACTTATTTTGGTCAAGGTAAGGTTTTATTTTAACATTTGGTATATTTTCCAATAAATATTTTCATTTTTTATATTTTTTATTTCTTTGTTTAATGTACTTGCACTCTTTTGAAACAAGCAGTGCGTGGACTTGGGAGATCCTTCTTCAGATGTCATTTTTGTGAGGCCAAATTTTGGTTTCAAGAGAAATAGCGATACAAAACATGTCGAAATCCTAAATTCTGTGTTGCATGCAAGGGAAAGTTCACTTCCTCAATGCCGAACCATCGATTGTTCAAAAGATTTGTTGTTCGGAAAAACTGAGAAAAGCAAGCTTTTTAATGACAACATTAGATCGTACAATATGATGTTTTCATTTACATCAATGGGAGGTAAAATAGATCATACCATTAATCAAGGAAAGAATCCTCCGGTCTTCAAATTATACGGATCGAAACTATCATTTTATTGGAAGTTTGTTGCCAACGAAGGAAAATCTCCTAAATTTGCACTGCTATATTTATGATACAGATCATGAAGTAGCAAACAGGATGCGTGCTATCGGGTAATTATATATGGAACTATTTATTTTTTTCAAATTTATTTATAGTTCCTTAATTTTTAATGAACTAACTATTGTTTTGGTTTTCCAAAATTCAGACAAGACTCAAGCATAAGCAGTGTACATGAGGAAATAATATCTGACTTAAAAAACATGTTGGACGAGCATAATATCCTTGTGAAGTCATTTAGAATGGTCCGAGACTCCATGCGTCAAAACAAATGTGACAATGTTAGGCTCGGACTAATTGGAAGCAGCGATGGCGAGAAATTACGCCTTCGAAAAAAAACGGCGATGGCGCTACTAGTAGTTGGTGATTTTGAAACACTACCGGTGATAGAGATATTGTTATTGAGACCCGTCGGTCTTTTGCGGCGAATCACGCACTACATCCTTCATACTTAGGGTTGCAATACCCATTGCTTTTTTATGCGGACAAGATGGTTTTAGGGAAGACATTTTGCTCAGAATTCAAATTCGACTCATCTCGTGGTCGTCGAAATTGAGTATGAGAGAATTTTTTGCATATCGAATACAAGAGAGATCTGAGAATCAACAAATATCATGTTCTCAAGAAGGCTGTTTCAACAATTTTTGGTTGATGCATTCACAATGGTTGAAACTTCACGCTTGACTTATATAAGAACGCACCAAAGACAGTTGAGATGTGAAATGTATCGAGGCTTGGCCGAGGGTCTTTTACGGGGTGAGACGAATCCTTCTTCGCATGGGAAAAGAATTTGTCTCCCATCTAGCTATACTGGAAGTGCCCGATATATGATTCAGAACTATCAAGATGCAATGGCCATATGCAGATGGGTTGGATATCCTAATTTGTTAGTTACATTTACGTGTAACCCAAAGTGGCCTGAAATTGTTCGCTTTCTTCAGGATAGAGGTCTAAGGCCGGAAGATCGACATGATATAATGTGCATAATTTTTAAAATGAAGCTCGATCAACTAATGAAAGATCTTCGACATAAGCAAATATTTGGACCAGTAAAAGCAGGTAATATTTAATAACAACAACATTTAAGTTTTGTACAATTATACGTATAATCTCAAATATTACTCTAACATTTTTTATATATTTCTTACTAGCGATGTACACAATTGAGTTTCAAATGCGTGGATTGCCGCATGTGCATATATTGCTTTGGTTGACATTAGATGGAAACTACCATGCTTCGAACACATTGAAAAAATGATTTCATTGAAATTCGGATGAGTGCACCGATCCGTATTATTATGCTGCGGTTAAGGACTTGATGATACATGGGCCTTGCGGAAGAGCAAGACCTAACTCCCCGTGCATGTCTGAAGGTCGTTGCAAAAAACATTTTCCAAAGAAATTTTGTGAGATCACGGTTGTTGATGAAGATGGATATCACGTTTACAAGCGTTCGACAATGGGCGGATTTGTAAACATAAAGGGTATACATGTTGACAACAGATATGTTGTTCCGCACAATCGTTCTTTGCTAATGGAATATGGTGCTCACATCAATGTTGAATGGTGTAATCAAGAACGATCAATTAAGTATCTTTTCAAGTATGTGAACAAAGGTCATGATAGGATGCAAGGTTTTATCAAACCTCGGTGACGATACAACCAAAGAACGATTGATGAGATAAAGAATTACTTAGATTGCGATATGTTTCACCTTGTGAAGCTACTTGGAGATTGTTGGGTTATGATATCCATTACAGAGGATCCTCGGTTGAGCGATTGTCTTTCCATCTCCCTAATGAGCGAGAATATAATATTTTCGATAATGATCAAATTGATGAAGTTCTTAATCGTCCTGATCGGACAAAGTATGTTTACGGCATGGATGGATGCAAACAAGAAATACGAGATAGCAAGAATTTGACGTATCTTGAATTTCCCAAAGAATTTGTTTGGAAGTCTACCAAAGGGAGTGGCAACCAAGAAAAGAGGGTTTCTCTATAGGCGCATTTTTTATGTTCCACTCTGGCAAGGAGAAATGTATTATTTGAGAACTTTGTTGAATGTGGTACGCGGACCAACATCGTTTGAGGATATTAGACGTGTCAACGATGTTCAGTACAACTCTTTCAGGGATGCTTGCTATGCACTCGGCTTGCTGGACTACGACAAAGAGTATATAGACGGCATTATTGAAGCAAGTCAATGGGGCTCCGCACATTCTCTTAGGAGTCTTTTGCAACATTGTTGATGTCGGGGTCTATGTCACGACCGAGTTCGTATGGCGATCATGTTGGAAGTATTTGTCGGATGACATCATCTACATGCGCAGACATATATTAGGACATGAAGGTTTTACTTTTTTTCATTGGATTATTTTAGAATTTATCATTTTTATATCATCTTCTAATCTGTATATCCCTAATCATTGTTTGTCTTTCTTAACTTTTTAGGATTACAATTAAGTGAGGAAGAAATTCAAAATTTAACATTATTGGAGATTGAAAAAACATTGCGAAGCAGAGCTAAGAGTTTGTCTGATTTCCCTGAGATGCTGTATCCAAATGATGTTGATGCCTCAATATTTGATAATCGACTCATAAGCGATGAGATGATGTACGACAGAAGTTCGTTGGCCAACGAACACAATAAGTTGTTACAAATGTGTACAGAAGAGCAAAAGAATGTTTACACCACAATTATGGATGATGTTGAAAGTGGTAATGGAGGTCTTTATTTCCTTTATGGTTGTGGTGGGACTGGAAAAACATTCGTCTGGAAAACACTTTCATTTGCTTTAAGATCGAAGGGTGAAATAGTATTGAATGTAGCATCAAGTGGTATTGCGTCTCTTTTATTACCCAACGGCGAGACATGGACATTCACGATTTGCCATTCCTTTAACTTTAAATGAAGACTCAACATGCAACATCAAACAAGGTAGTCCACTTGCAGAGCTAATAGTGAGAACAAAGCTAATAATTTGGGATGAGGCACCTATGGTGCACAGGTATTGTTTTGAAGCTCTCGACAGAACCTTGAGGGATATAATGAGGTTCAAAAATCCTGATAGTTTCAATCGGCTATTTGGAGGCAAAACTATTGTTTTTGGTGGAGATTTTCGTCAAATCTGGTTATACCGAAAGGGAGTAGGCAAGATATTGTCATGGCGACCATTAACTCTTCTTATTTATGGACACATTGCAAAGTTTTAAGACTTACAAAAAACATGAGACTACAAGCTCTTGCCAACGACAAAAGTCGTCTCGAGTTGAAGGCATTTTAGAGTGGATTTTAAGTGTTGGAGATGGTACATATGGTGGTGAAAATGATGGTGTTGCGGCAATAGAAGTTCCAAATGATCTTTTGGTTAATGTATCGATAATTTGATCCATCAATGGTTGAAAGTACATATCCATCATTTTTGGAGTCTTTTGATGATGTGTCATATTTGCAAGGAAGAGCTATACTTGCCTCAACACTTGATGTTGTTGACACCATAAATGAGTACATGATTTCTAACAATCACTTAGACGGAAGAACATATTTGAGTTCAGATTCTATGTGTAGGGCAGAGAACAACACAAGTTTGTTTGAAGACATTCATTCTACAGAGTTTTTGAATAATATAAAGTGTTCAGGATTGCCTAGCCATGAATTAACACTTAAGATTGGTATTCTGGTGATGTTGTTGAGAAACATTGATCATCTTTGCGGGGTTGTGTAATGGAACAAGACTAATCATCACCAAGCTTGGGAATCACGTTGTTGAAGCAAAAATTATGAATGGAAGCAATGTTGGAGACAAAGTCTTTATTCCAAGAATGTCATTGTCCCCATCAGATGTGAGGTTGCCTTTCAAGTTCCAGAGAAGACAATTTCCATTAGTAGTATCGTATGTCATGACAATTAACAAAAGTCAAGGTCAATCACTTTCGCATGTAGGAATCTTCTTGAAGAAGCCGGTGTTCAGCCATGGCCAGTTGTATGTCGCAATTTCTAGGGTAACAAACCGTTCTGGCTTGAAGATATTAATATCCGATGAAGATGGAAAGCCAACAAATAAAACAACAAATGTTGTGTACAAGGAAATTTTTCAAAATCTATGATATTTTCAATAAAATGATGTATTTTTTTAATTAATTGTCTCCAACATTACTTTTCTTATTTTATTCTTATGAATTTGATTTGTTTCTTAATTTTACTTGAATATTATTTAATTAAAAAAGTTTTTTGTCCGTGCGTTTAACGCACGGGTGTAAAACTAGTTATAACCTAAAACTCGTTAACTCATCCAATCCGACTTGAAAATTACTCGACTCAACCCGACCCGTTATTTTATTTTATTTTTTTTTTTTTGTGTGTGTGGTCGAAACGGGTTACTTATTGGGTCTATTTCATCGGTTTAGTTAATTTTACTATAAATTAATCAGTTTTACGTACGCACGCACACACACCCATATCCACCTGTTTGCCGACTCTACTCGAGATCAATGAAAATTGCTCTTTATGCTAAGAATAAATTTTGCTTAATTGATTAACTTAGTTGAACCAGACAAGAATAACCAAATGTTTTCTATGTGGGATTGGGAAAGAGCAAATACATAATGATTTCATGGAAATATGGAAGTTGTTTTGCTGCCTTGGGTAAGTTTCATGTAATACTGTTTAATGAATCTTTATATTATGGTTTATAAAAAGAGTCTCACTCTCTCACAGTTCAACTCATCAACACACAATGAATCGGATTAGGAAGATTCGTTCTAAACAAAATACCCACAAGACCGTTTCTTTTGTTTTTAGTTTTTGCCATAATACTATAATCAAGCTATGAATGAGCGTAGTATAAGGTGACTTTGATTTGGACCACATTGAATGAAGGTAAGATTCTTATAACCAACATCAAGTGATATTTTGAAAAAGAAAAAAAAGAGAGACTAAATTGAGTACAAACAACACTAGGGTAACCCCCCACGAGACTTGAAACCAATTCCAGATTTTTCAAACACAAAACAAAGAGAGTTAATCTTTCTTTTGGTTGGTTACCAGTTTGGGCTAATGTTCGGATTCTACCCACTTCCAGCCCCATGTTTTTCTCCTGCCAAACGAAGAAATCCTGCATGAAAAACCAAACCAAGAACAGCTGAAGTACTCCCTCCGTTCCACAGTCGTGAAAATACATACATCCATCTAACACTTACCATTGTTGTTATTTTGATATTCTTAGCTAAGAATACAAAAACCAACAATGGAGTAAGTATTCTTCATACCTCCACTTATGAAAGAGAATGATTGATATTCTTAGTGGGGAATAAAACAATTTGTTATTCTTAACCCCACTAACAAACATCTGTGAGCAGTTTTTGGGGGAGGGGGGGGCAAATGAAAATATTTTTTTATTAGAATATGTTAAATTTAATTTTTTTGTGTAAGAATATTATACAATGGGAAGATATATTCTTAAGTGAGTAAGAATAGAAAAATGTGTATGTGGCAGTGGGACCCAACTAAGAATTTGGTGAAAGAATTTACATAATGTTGATGCTCTTAGAGCATCTCCATTGTGGGAATTCTTCCCACAAATTCTTAGCTAAATTCTTAGCCAAAGAGCATCTCCTAAAACGGTTACTTTTTTTACTTTTGATTTAAATTTTTTTTTATAAAAATCGTTTTTTTTTTGAAAAGTGGCGCACACGGGGACCCACAGGCCTCGAAGCGCCTCCCGGCCAGCGTGTGGTGCACGCGCCCCACCAGCAAGCGCCGTGCACCACACTCTCCTCTCTCGCGGCTGTGATTCTTCTTTGGACAAAAAATTCTTAACAAAGAAATGCATTTTCTCTGTCTTCGGAAGAATTGCTCAAGAATCACACACTGGGGGAAAGTTGGGATTCTTCACCAAAGAATTGGTGAAGAATGCAACGTTGGAGCTGCTCTCAGGGCTTCTCCATTGTTGTTTTTCATCATCTTCCAATGAAGAAGTTAACAATTTACTCACCATTGTAGGCTTCTTATTTGCCACTTAGAGCAGCTCCAACGCTGCCTTCCTAAAATGGCTTCCAATTTGGAAGTTGTTGAATTGCAATGGCAACACTTCCCAAATTTCTTCCAAAGCTGATGTGGAGCTGAGGTGGTGGAGAGAGATTAAATTTTCTTCCAAATCAAGAAGGAGGCCAAATGGGAGGAAAAAGGCGCGCAGGGGAGGAAGGTGGGCGTCACACACGGCTTTGTGTGTGCGCGGCAGGCGAGTGGCAGCGCGGACGGTGCCCACTGCATTTTGTGTGTTTGATTAATTTTTTTTTTTAAATAAAAGGCAACTTTACTTAATTTTGTGCGGGGGGGGTGGGTGGGGGTTTGGGATTTTAATTTTGTATTAAATTTTGGTATTAAATTTTGTACTTATATTTTGGATTTTAATTATAGCCGTTTAGTCTTAAATTTTATTTGTCTTTTATTTAATTTTTTTATTTAACTTTAATTAGTAACTAATTATTAATGTTTTTATGTTACTTTTAATTATTAATGTTTTTATGTAACTTTTAATTATTAATGTTTTTATGTAACTTTTAATTATTTATGTTTTTATGTTACTTTTAATTATTAATGTTTTTATGTAACTTTTAATTATTAATGTTTTTAAAATAGCCGTTTTAAAGTAGCCATTGTAAAATAGCCGTTGTAAAATAGTCGTTTTAAAGTAGCCGTTGTTGAGAAGTATATATAGATAAGGGTGTGTCATATTCTTCTACCAATACCTACAAATCATCAACATACGACTAAAGATGTCTAATTCTTCCTCTTCTTCTACCAATAGCTCTAACACAAGCAAATCATACCGAAGAATCCAACGAATCCAACATGTCTGAAGGTGAAAAATATATTTGGAGATAATTGCATTACAACAACAAATAGAAGAAACGGAGAGAGCTCAACAACAGTGAGGCGTCGCCAAAGGAAAAAGAGGAGGTATATAGATCGAAAGCGTAGCGGGAAATACTCAACTTGTCAATGACTACTTCATCTCACCATTGTATCCCGATCATATATTTCGGCGAATGCATCGCTTCCGAAACGAAACTTATTCATTCGGATAGTTAATGCATTGAAGAATCATTCAAGTTATTTTCGATGAGGTCTGATGCAGTAGGAAAAGTAGGTCTCTCACCACTTCAAAAATGCACGGCAGATGTCCGTCAATTGGCTTATGGAGTTCGGCCGATCATCTCGACGAGTACCTCCGATTAGCGTAAACAACCGCCATCGCCATCGAGTGCATGTTCAACTTCGCCGATGTATCATTGAATTATTTGGAGGTCAATACTTGAGAAGACCAAATGTTAATGATACTCAACGCCTACTTCAAATGCACGAGCAAAGGCATGGCTTTCCGTGTATGTTAGGAAGTCTTGATTGTATCACCGAATGGAAAAATTGTCCTGGCCGCTGGGCAAGGTCAATATGCAAGAGGTCATGGAAGCCACAATTGTGCTCGAAGCGATTTCGGCTTTATGGATATGACATGCATTTTTTGGGGTCGCAGTTCTCGTAATGATCCGAATGTGTTATATGAATCACCTTTGTTCAATAACGTACTCGAAGGAAATGCACCACCGTGCAATTTTGAAGTGAATGGCAAACAAGATACAAAAGGATACTACCTAACCGATGGAATTTATCCGGATTGGGCTACTTTTGTTAAGAGTTTTTCGTGCCCGTCGGATGCTAGCGAAAGAAATTCAAAGAGATGCAAGAGGTCGCAAGAAAAGATGTCGAACGAGCATTTGGAGTACTCCAATCAAGATGGGCAATTATCAAAGGTCCTAGCGGTTTTGGTATAGAGATAACTTGAAAGAAATAATGCTCACATGCATTATTTTACATAACTTGATTGTGGAGGCCGAGGGTGATCACATTACAATTGGGCGATGATCAGTATATGACTCTCCACAAGTAAATCATGGGCCAACACAAGCATTTGAAGAATATATGTAACGAAATTCAGAGGTACGAGATAGAAGCACCCATCATGAACTTCGATCCAACTTGGTTGAGCATATATGGCGTCGTTACGGTGACGTTTTTATGTAATTTTAATTATTGAACTGTAATTTTAATTTTAAGTTTTTTTGTTTTTATGTAATTTTAAAGTATTTATCTTTTATGTAACTTTATGATTATGTAATTTTTTTCAATTTTAACGTTTTATGTAATTTTCTATTTATGTTATTTTAATCGTCATGTATAATATGTATTTTATTGATAATTTATGAATTAAAATATAAATTATTTAAATTGTGAGTAATAGTATTATTTATAAATTAAAATATAAATTATAATATGTAATATCCATTATTTATAATTTAATTATTGATTTGTTTGAAAATATAAAAATAAGATTGAAGTGTAAAGTTAATGATGTGGCAGTGGGACCCAACTAAGAAGATGTATAAGAAGATTAGCATTGTGAAGATATATTCTTAAATGGAATAAGAAGAGAAAAATTTGTATGTGGCAGTGGGACCCGGTTAAGAAGATGGTATAGGAAGCTTTGCATTGGAGATGCTCTTAGGAAAGAGAAAAAACTTGACTTCCTAAATAAGAAGATGGGGAGGAGAGAGGGGGAGACAGCCACCACTTTGTGAGGTGTGTGTGTGGTTGGGTGGGGGGGGGCTTTGTTTTTATTAGATGATGTTAAATTTAATTTTTTTTTGTGTAAGAAAATATGTAAGAAGATTATACAATGGAAAGATATATTTTTAAGTGCGTATAAAGATAAAAATATATAAGTAAAAGTAACACCTAACTAAGAAAATGTATAAGAAGATTTAACAATGGGGATGATCTTATAGGGTCATAACATAAATTGTACAATCACTCCAGCTGTACTTGCACTAGAACGCGCAACTTTGTGACACAGATAACATAAAAACAGTCGCACCGGGCACATCACCAACCCAATCAAGGATGGATAATTCTAACTACTCCCGGACAAATAAAAGAGTTACAAGAATAGATAAATAGACAGAATGATAGACCTGGAAGAGAGATGAGAGATGAGAAACAAGAAATACAAAGATGCAAGCCAGTCGGTTTTAGTAATCTACGCACAAGAAAGGCGTGAACTTGCAGCATGCTTCTTCTTTTTCTTGTGTGGCTTCGCTACGAGGAACGAAATCCGACCAAACCCAAATTTCTTTCTCTTTGCAGGAAGCTGCTGCTTGTGATCACTTTCTCTCTCCCCCTTTCTAACCGACTGAATGTCACCGCCATTTGGTTTGCCAAGCATTTGACCAAGTGAAACCTTCCTTTTCGAGGAACTCTTTTCTCCCTTGACTCTATTCTCATAATCTTCGGTCAAAAGCAGCTTTCTGCTCAATATTTGCCCTATTGAGAGTGTTGGCTTCAGAACAGGAGTTGAGTCATTGCTGGCCAAATTCAATCCATTCACATCAAACAACCGAGAATTACTCCGAAGCTGCGAAGGGTAAGGGTTCTTAAACTTGGTTGAGTTATGTACCGAACGTCTTTTTTGACCATGCTCCGACCTCCATTTCCGAAGAGCTTCTTCCACAGCCAACTTTGAAGTATTGGCAGCTTCCACTCTATTCAAAGCTTCTTCTAGAACCATCTTACTACTTTTGACTTCTTCTGTTGCTTCCTCCACCCTTTTTAAAATCTCCGTTTTTGATACATTAGCTTCATCAACTTCAAGCATGGCTTCATTCACTCTTTTCTTAGAAGCTTCCTCCGCCTCTCTAGCTTTAATGGTTAGACATGAGTATTCCTCGAAAGAAAGAGTTACTCCAGATGAGGTGTCATTTGATAGGGCCTTCATCTCTGAGAAAGCGAGGGCTTCACTGGCTTTAGCTGCTTGCTTCATTTTTCGAGCTGCAATCAGCCTAATCTCTGCAGTCTTTATCCTGTTTTTTGTCTGTTCAATCTCAGACATAGCTCTTGAAACTTCTGATTTTGCTGCTTCTCCTATTTTCTTGAACTGCTCCGTCTCAGCACTCAATCTTTGGAGCTCCATTGAAATATCTACTGGATTATCATTCTCCCTGTTGATTTCTAGTTTCTGTTTTGTTTGATTTATCTCTTCTTCAAGAGATGAAATGTTTGATGAATTCAAAGATAACCTCTGACGGGTCTTCTCGAGAGAGATTCTTTCCTTCTCAATTTTCTTGTTAAATGTTTCAACATTAGCTCTGATGTCAGCAAGATCAGATGTAGTCCTAGTTAGGTTCAATTTGGCTTGCTTCAACTCCATCAAGATGAGACCTGGTGTTGACGAGGGAATCAGGTCCCTTGCAATATTTTCTTTACTGTCTCCCTCTTTTGCTAACTCCACAACATGATTGACATTTTCATCATCAAAATTTGAATTAAGGGCTGCGTTGACTTCAGATGATTCTTTCTGAAGCTTTGACTTCAACTCTTCGACAATACGTTTGGTTGTTTCCAGCTCTTTTAGAACATCAAGTGTTTCCCTTTCTTTCACAGTCAGATCTTTCTCCAACTGAGCAGCTTGTTCCTCCATTTTTGTTATGTTAAACACGTCATCTCCACTCTGCCGTAATGCCAAATAATTTGAATTTTAGAGCCATGCATTATGGGAAAAGCCATAATGAAGAGAAATCTTGATGCAATAATCCAACTAGGGATAAAAGATTAATTTGTTTTTAAGGATAAGATTCTGCTTCAACTAAATTGAATTCCACGAAAATGCAATTTGTCAATTAATATGAATTTGTCTCGATGCAATTTTCCAACGCATAAAAAAGACACAACTTCTTGTTATCAAAGTGTGTACGAGCATGTTCCAGGAAATTAATCAATTAGGGGAGTGTACCATCTAAATCCTCGTGAAAATTGCACCTTCTTATGTGCATCATAAAAATATTTATCCTTTGGTGTACCTCTGAACCGTGACAATGACAAAGCTAGATTCCACTAGGAATATTATTCTTAACAATTATGCAAGGGACACTTCACCACACAAAAGCCAAAAGTCTCATTAGAGACATAAGATATTCAACACAACTGCAATAACAACCTTTGTCATTATAGAGAAAGTGAGAAACACAGTGAAATAACCGGTGTTTTTAACAACCCTAGTGGGTAGAGCTGAGACTTCACCGGTTCAATCCCTTCCCATCCCCACCCTAAGGCCGAAAAGAACAATTACAATTATAATTATTATATAAAAAAAAGTAATTTTAACAACCATACTTCCAGAATTCGCTCTTAGAAGCTGGAAATAATTTTAGTGTTTCATTAACCAGCATATACCACAGCCAAGGGGAAGCCATATAGACCTCCATCACCTGTAAAGCTATATAAATCATCATACATGCAGGCGACACTTTGTAAGGCAAATGAAAATAAAACAAGGTATGCATGCAATACTAATATGCTTCAACAGACGAAAAGAGGACTCAGAACAACACCACAGATTTGTCAGCATCGAGCTGTAAATGAGCTGAGGAGAGCCGACCTTTCATTGTTTGAGCTCAACTCTTATATTTTTACTCGAGCTTGAGCCAAGCTTAATATTAACTCGAGCCAAAGAACCTACTGTTGCGCTCGGCTCGGTTGCTTCATGATCTGAGCTATAGACAAATCAAACTCAAGCCTAATTTTCAGAAATACTATAATCATATAAAGTATAGCACATATACATCCAAATTCTGTAATTATTGAGCATACTGTATCCATATTTTATACTTATAATTTATAAATAAATAAAAATAAATCCCCATCAAAATTTTGTTTGAAAAGAAATCCAGCTGACTTTAAAAAGTCAAAATGCGAGTCATATTAATGGAAGAAGGGTTGATATTTTTCAAAATTTTGATAAAGAATGAATTTTTACACTTTTAGTCTATGGAATAACATTTTAAAATTACTTTTCGTGGCAATTTGAGGTAACCTAATTACTGGGATTCCCATCCTTTTTGCTGCCTCTTTTAGTTTCTCACAATTTATAGATACACTTTTTTCTTGGCTTTTTTTCTTTTGATACTTGAGGCTGCTTAATAAATCCAGCTTGGCTCTTTAAAAGATCTCTTGGGCGCAACAATTGTTTAAATTCATCTAACATGATAATAAAAATATAGATGAAAGAAGTGACAAAATTTACACTCCCTCCCCTTCCCTAAAAACAGTCATAATTTGACTTTCCAAAGTTAAGTTACTTTTTTTCAGATGAAATTTTAATGTGAATTTACTTGTAACTTTAAAATTTACTCCCTCAAGCGTCTCTATTTCCTCTTGGGTTTTCATTTCAAAGAAGATTTATAATTATTTTAATGCTTACAACCATGTAGAAACTTTTTTATTTTATTTTTAGGGACAGAGGGAGTATGAAACATGAGATTCATATTTCATAGTACGTTTAAAGTAGTTTTCATTGCTTACACTGTAATTCTCAACAACTATTTAAAAGGGAAAAAAAAGTTAAATGCCAATCCGAAAAATCGTGAAATAGACATTGAAAAGTCAAAATGTCATGTATTTATTTATTAATTTTGGGAGGGAGTATATGATTGTTGATAAGCGCTGGATGATGGACACATTTCTCACATTTATCCAAGAAATTAAAATACAAAATGTAGATAAAAAGACAGACCTCAGAACAAGCTTCGGAAGGCTTGTAAGAGCTGGGTTTCCAGAACCCGATTCCACCAAATCGGGTGGCCGCCTCCTTCACCGACTCTATCGGCGCCGACGTGTCAATCTCCGCCCTTTCATTGTTGGGCTTGCTGTCAGCTCCACCCGCATTGAGACCCGAATCAAATGTTTCGGCTGTCCTATTAGCTTCTTCCATGGAACCAAGCCCAAATCAAATCAGACAGAAATGAAAAGATACTCTAGTGAAGTATTTGAGTGAAAATGAGTAAAATAGAAACCCTAGAGCTGAAAATCAGACAAGAAATGAAGAGAAAACAGAGCGTGTTGTTGGATATCTTTAAGGGAGTGAGGATGTGAGACAAAAGAAGGATGAGAGGAAAAGCAAACGGACAGACTGATGATGAAGGAAAGCTTTTAGACTTTATTTTAACGTTATTTGATGTCCGGTGGGGATAAGTGTAACGTTCGATTTTCCCGAAAACCTATGCTTCTTCAGCAAAGAAAAAAAAAGTAGATGGTGGTTAAAACCCGACTGTACCGAGGGAAAAGAATTTCAATTGTTATTTTCAATTTTTCTCCCATGTGCCTGAGATGTAGATTATGTATTTTGGGGGGTGGGAGAGGAGAAATTTCAATTTGTTATTAAGGGGTAGGGGTGTAAATCGGAACCACCGAACTACGGACCCGAACCAAACCAAATCAAATCAAACCAATCCATTTGGTTCGGTTTCGGTTTTAAAAATTGGAAAATCGTCTGGTTCGGTTCACGGTTTTTGGTATCGAACCAAACCAAACCAACCTATATATTTTTATTTAATTATTTTGAACCTTTGAATCTTTTATACATAATCTAGACCTTTGATTTAGTCATAATATATATAGAGACACATACTAAAAATCAAACAAAATCTTGATTGTTGGAGAACTATTATTTCTTCTATTGTTTGTGTTTATTTTGGAATTTGTATTGTTTTCTTTAAGATAATTTGTTGTTAGTAGGTTATTTCCTAATTTTGATGTTAATTTCAAATCAAAATCTTATTTTTGGTTTGAGTTAGGAAGTATATAACTCTTTTGCAATTTGTTTGTTACAATGTACGTCGGTTTTTGGGGAGAAAATTGGTGAAATTTGATTGAAATTGTTTGGCCCTGGTCGATGGAACAACCCTTGATGGGTTCTCTCTGGACAACGGAACAAATGGAACAATGTTCGATCAGTATCGACCAAACATTTCATGACAATGTTCCACCATTGTAGGTGGAACAATATAGGCCAAAATACAAAAAACACCCTAAAGTTTCCACTCAATCCCAAAACGGTACCCAACCTAAGGTTTGTGTCATAATCATACCTGACATTGCAATTTGTCTCATTTTACACCCTAGCCCTAACGGGCATTAAAAAACTAACAAAAAATTAACATGTGCATCTCACATGCATCTCACATGCATGGGTAATTTAGTCATTTTCATCAAAAATTTTCTTTAATTTATCTTCTACACACATACATTTCAAACTTGAAAAATCCACCCATCATTTTAAGCAGTTGGATAGGATGAATCAGTAGCAATCCCACTGAGGCGTTGTTTAGCTTCAACATCTCTTCTCATCAATATGTATCCCTCGATACCTCAATCTGTTTCCCATGAATTCTTAACTATCCAATATTTCATCCCATCTTCAGTTGCTCCGTACCCAACTGCAGTAACTCCGTGGTCTAGTTGAACTCCACAATCTTCTCCCGTATGGACCCCAATAGAACTGAAACGACTTCCTCTTAGCATGGATCTATTCCGATACTGACTGATTTGTCACTACCTTCAGAAGTAGATCCTCGCTGTTGGCGGGGAACTTCTCATAACCGATGATCTTGGCTGCACTTATTGCTTCATTGCTTTTGTTGCAAGTTTTGTCCTCTTCGGTGTAAGGATAAGCTGCCTCAGTGTTGATGCCTTTGTTTTGTACGATAAAACTAAATCTGTCCTCCATCATCCCTCCATTACAGCCATCGCTTTGGCCGCCCTTGTCACAGTCCACTAATTCTTGTTCGGACAGAGAGATTAATTTTCTGGTTTTGATTTGATTAATCCCTTCGATGCCAGCTATTGTCGAAAAAGCCCAACAGCTTCCTATAAAGAGACGAATAAAACCAGTACTTCTATGACGAATTGGTTTCATTCGCTTCTTGACTCTATTGGCATCTATTGTTCGTTCTCTTTAATGTGTGTAGAAGATGAATTAAAGAAATTTTTGATGAAAAAGACTAAATTACCCCTGCGTGTGAGATGCACATGCTAACTTTCTGTTAGTTTAACGCCCGTTAGAGCTAGGGTGCAAAATTGGACAATTTGCAATGTCAGGTATGATTATGGTACAAATCTTAGGTTGGGTACCGTTTTGAGATTGAGTGGAAACTTCAGGGTATTTTTCATATTTTGGCCAACAATATATAAATAAATAATTTGTATACTGGTCTGATCCACCAACATTGGTGAAACATTGTCAAAAATACTCGATCCGTATTGACCGAACATTGTGTTATTTGTTCCATTGTCCAGAGCCGAATATGTAGCTAAATGTACCTTTGATGATGGTCGAACATTTTACTTATGATTGATTCCTTTTTTTTAACAAAAAAATATTGGTTTATACTATTTTAAACAGTAAATAATGAGACATACTTATTACTTAAGCTACATTCCCTTTGTTTCTAAATAATCGTCATTTTTTATCCGACATATTATTTAAGAAAAAATGAATGATCGTAATTTAAATATTGATCTAATGTATAGTTTTCTTTCATACTTTTAAATATGTGATCATAATTAAATTATGTAAAAAAAGTAAGAGTAATATAGTAAAAATGTATTTTTTTTAAAAAGAAGAGTTTTGAAAGGAAATACTTATTTTGAAACAAAAAAATAAAATAAAGACAATTATTTAAAAAATGAAACTTGAAGTGAGCACAAGTGAGAATGCCCTTAAAACTTGGGATGAACTAAATGACCGTTCACATGGCAGTTGGGAGTTTGCACCAGGCACCCCAATAGACTCTCATTTGATTCGGACGGTCATATCCATTATCCGATTTGTTAAGAAATTATCGGACTTGGATCGGATCGGATTATCTTTCGGATATTCAAAAGCTTGATCCATATCCTAAATTTTGATTCGGACGGAGATTTTATTCACCCCCTAATTAAAGTATTGAATAAAATTAATATTGATGTATTTTTTCTTAATCAAATGTTGAATAAAATTAAAAATTCATTTTTAGCTTACACAAACATGAATAATAATGTTAGTATGATCTTAGAGTTAAATTTTATATTTAGTAAAATTAGTAATGATTAATGACTAAAAACACATTATTAGTAACTTTTATATGTATAATATTAATATTTTTTTTTATATCGGATCGGATCGGGTTGTTAACGGATCGAACACCTTAATCCGTATCCGATTTGTTAAACTTTCGATTTTCGGATTCGATCAAAAATCGGGTTATCGGATTTAAAAACCAAATCCATATCAAAAAATAACAATTCAGTCGGATCAAAATCCGATCCATTGACAGTTAATGAGTTTGCACCGTGCACCCTTAGACTCTCATTTGCCAACACTTGACTGTCTTGTGCGTTGTGTCGTATCCTTTAAACATTCTTCGAGGAATTGAAATTACGAGTTAAAGCATCTTTATCGTTAAGTTTTTGTTATTCTTAGTTTTATTCTTAGTTAAGAATAATATAAGCAATAATGAGAGCAAAATTCTAAAAAGAGAGAGAATAAAAAAAATTCTTAGAGGAGAGAGAATAAAAACAATTCTTAGCTAAGAATTATCTTCTTTTTTTTAAACATTTTTTTTTTATTTTTTTATTTTTTTATTTTTTCCTCTATGGCGTATTTAAAAGATCGAACCCGAGGCCTGTGACTTTGTGGCACTCTGCTGCACGCCTACTTCGCCTGACCCCCAGAAAAAAAGTTGGAGGCGCTAAGAATTATCCAAAAGGAATCTTTTTGATTTATTAACACCATGTGTGATCAGTTTTTGAGGGGGGTGCAAATGAAATATTTTTTATATAAGAATATTATATAATGTGAAGATATATTTTAAATATATATATATATATATTTAAAGTGTTGAGGAAAGATACACATGAGTGACCTCACCACCTTAAATAAATCTTCATTCTAAAACTTTTGGTTTTAGCTAGCCATTAATAATAATATATATAATAATCAATATGATAAGGGGTATTAGTATTAATATATAACTTCTTCTATTGTCAATAGTAGAAGACTTATATTTAAAAACTTTTAAACTAACATTCTTCTAACCAATGTGGGATAAAACTCTTCAAGGTTAGATATTACTTCTAATGACTCATTTTAACATCATACTTTAAGTTTTGATATCTTATTCATCCAAAACTTGATTTGGACAAATAAATATATCATTTCGATGTTCTTGACCGAGTAGAACACATTTCACAATTACTTTTGTCAACAAACAATGACACGTAAAGAAATTTGTGCCTCAAGTTGCACAATTTCTTTTCACTAAAACACTAATTTTTTAATAAGTATTATACTTTAACTTTTGATATCTTATTCATCCAAAACTCGATTTGGACAAATAAATATATCATTTCGATGCTCTCACCGAGTAGAACACATTTGCACAATTACCTTTTGCCAACAAATGACACATAAAGAAATTCGTGTCTCAAGTTGCACAATTCCTCTCACTAAAAACACTAATTCTTTTAACAAATATTATACTTTAAGTCTTGATATCTTATTATCCAAAACTCGATTTGGACAAATAAATATATCATTTTGATGCTCTCACCGAGTAGAACACATTTGCACAATTATCTTCGTCAACAAACAAATGACACGTAAAGAAATTCGTGCCTCAAGTTGTATAATTTATTTCACTAAAACCACTAATTTTTCAACAATAGATGGGATGTATCCCACATTTGTTAGAAATTGATGTTGGTTTTAAAAATTCTATTATTAAGTACCAATAGAATAAATGCCTCATACATTGGTTGGAAAGTGATGTTGATTTTCAAAGTCACTAAAAAACTAAAAAACCAAAAGTTTTTAAAGCTTCCACATGGATGCTTTAGAATGAAGATTTATCCAAAGGTGGTGAGGTGACACAACCATAGTGCTTCTCACCATTTTTAAATAAATAAATAAATAAAAATAATATATATATATATTTATTTATTTATTTATATTTACCATTATTACCAATAGAAAATATATATCTCACATTGGCTAGAAAATGATGTTGAGTTTAAATTATTTTATATTATTACCAATAAAAGAGATGTATAACACATTGTTTAAAAAGAAAATGTTAGATTTTAAAGTCTTTAGACTAAAAGACTTTCACTTTTACAAGAGATGTATCTCACATGGTTACAAAATATTCTACTATTATTACCAATAGAAGAGATGTATCACACATTGGTTAGAAATTGATGTTTATATTAAAAATACTATTATTAATTACTAATTGAAAAGATGTATCATACATTTGTAATAAAGTGATGTTTGTTTTCAAAGTTTTTTGATAAAAAAAACTTCTACCATTATTACCAATAGATGATGTATATCTCACATTGGTTAAAAAATGATGTTGATTTTTAATTATTTTATTTTAAATTATATAAAAGACTTACTATTATTAGCAATATAAGATATATATACTTTTGGTTTTCTAACCATTAGCTAATAATAATACATAATAATAATCAATATGATAAGGGGTATTAGTATTAGTATATATAACTTCTTCTATTGTCAATAGTAGAAGACTTATATTTAAAAACTTTTACAACTAACATTACTTCTAACCAATGTGGGATAAAACTCTTCAAGGTTAGATATTACTTCTAATGACTCACTTTTAACATCATACTTTAAGCTTTGATATCTTATTCATCCAAAACTTGATTTGGACAAATAAATATATCATTTCGATGTTCTTTGCCGAGTAGAACACATTTGCACAATTACTTTTGTCAACAAACAAATGACACGTAAAGAAATTTGTGCCTCAAGTTGCACAATTTCTTTCACTAAAACACTAATTTTTAATAAGTATTATACTTTAACTCTTGATATCTTATTCATCCAAAACTTCGATTTGGACAAATAAATATATCATTTCGATGCTCTCACCAGAGTAGAACACATTTGCTTAATTACTTCGCCAACAAACAAATGACACGTAAAGAAATTTGTGCCTCAAGTTGCACAATTTCTCTCACTAAAAACACTAATTGTTTTAACAAGTATTATACTTTAAGTCTTGATATCTTATTATCCAAAACTCGATTTGGACAAATAAATATATCATTTTGATGCTCTCACCGAGTAGAACACATTTGCGCAATTACCTTCGTCAACAAACAAATGACACGTAAAGAAATTCGTGTCTCAAGTTGCACAATTTATTTCACTAAAAACACTAATTTTTCAACAATAGATGAGATGTATCCCACATTGGTTAGAAATTGATGTTGGTTTTAAAAATTCTATTATTAAGCACCAATAGAAGAAATACATCATACATTAGTTGGAAAGTGATGTTGATTTTCAAAGTCACTAGAAAACCAAAAGTTTTTAAAGTTTCCACATGGATGCTTTAGAATGAAGATTTATCCAAAGGTGGTGAGGTGGCAGAACCATAGAAAATGATTTTTACTTATACACATTTGATAAAAGATTTTTACCATTATTACCATTAGAAGATGTATATCTCACATTGGCTAGAAATGATGTTGAGTTTAAATTATTTTATATTATTACCAATAAAAGAGATGTATAACACATTGTTCAAAAAGAAAATGTTAGATTTTAAAGTTTTTAGACTAAAGACTTTCACTTTTACAAGAAATGTATCTCACATGGTTACAAAATATTCTACTATTATTACCAATAGATGTATCACACATTGGTTAGAAATTGATGTTTGTATTAAAAATATTATTATTAATTACTAATTGAAAAGATGTAGCATATATTTGTTATAAAGTGATGTTGGGTTTCAAAGTTTTTTGATAAAAAACTTCTACCACTATTACCAATAGAAGATGTGTATCTTACATTGTTTAAAAATGAATTATGATTTTAAAAGTTTTTAACAAAATGACTTCTAATATTATTATCAAGTTAAATGTTAATTTTAAAAGTCTTTAGATAAAAAAATTACTATCATTATTAATACAAAATATGTATCTCACGTTAGCTAGAAACTTATATTAATTTTAAAAGTATTTAGGTAAAAAAAATCGTTTAATAGTATTAACAATATAAAAAAAAGTATAACCATGGAAGAGATTAACAATCTAATTATAATGTCTAAAAGTTATATTATTATTACAAAAATATATATCTCATATTGTACCCGTGCATTGCACGGGCTAAATAACTAGTTGATAAAAATAGAAAAGTGTCTAAGTGACAATAAGACTCGGCCAAAAAGATGTATAAAAATAAATACACAATGTGGATGCTCTTACGCCCTCCCTCTCAAAAATATATCATATGAATGTTTTCTACTTTTTTTAAAAAAAATTGGTCACTTTTTGGATTAACATTAAACAAAAATTTATTAAAATAAATGAATTAATCTAAGATTTTAGTGTATGACGGAAATGGGTGAACTAATTATATGACGTATTTTACATAATTTTAAATGAAAACTGTTAATTGGTATACAAGCCAATTAACAATTTTGGACAACGGTTCATTATAAATAATCAGGTGTTGCATTCATTTTGTCATTTATCATTGTACTAGATCTCAGTATCAGTATCTATGACACGGTGTCAGTATATCTGATTTTGTCAATTAAAATAACAGTGTCTAAATAAAATGTGCGATTTTAAAAAATGTTATAGTTGATGGATAGATTGCTTCAAGTGATAATTGAGGGATTGATGTTTTATAGGGGGTAACTATTAAGAAGATTAATCACATGGGGTGACTTTTTAATGTGAAAATAAAAAATAGGGAAAAGAAAAATGGGTGACTGCTCATAATATTAATTATAGGGGTGACTTGTAATAGAGAAATAAAAAATTGATAACTAACCCTCACATGTGAATGTGAGTGTAAATCTCAAGCGTTAATTTTTTTAAGATAATTTAATCTCAACTTCTAAATATCCCTAATCAATTAACCAATTGTTTTATAATATAGATTGGAAATTGTTCTTCTTCTTTTTTTCCCACTTGATAAGTAAAAATATTGGTTCCATATTGTGTGAAGCTATTGAATAAATGTGAATTGGTTATGGAGGGAAATTATAATAAATTAGTACTTTTGCCCGTGTCGATGAGCACGACGTCAGTTTGAGAATTTATCAATAAATAAAGTAGATACTGTGGAAATGAACTATTAAAAATATTATTTTCTTAAAAAATTGACTTTCAAACGGGATCTTTTTGTCCTGAATGGATTGATTAATTAATAATTTGTATGCGAAATTACGGGCCGGACAAAAATTAAATTGATTAAGTTAATTACGATAACAGTTAAAAGGAAAAAAAAACAAATATTTCAAATTACAAAACTTACGATTTTTTTTAAAAAAATTAATTTGTATACGAAATTACGGGTCGAAAAAAAAAAAAACTGTAAAACCATAAAATATTAACTGTAAAACCGTAATATCTCAGTAAAAAAGTAACTAATTTTCGCAAATGTAAAATAATAACTGTAAAATTGTAATATCTCAATAATTTTCGCAGTAATAAAATATGGATGGAAAAAAAACTTGATAAAAACGATTGAGATTGTGAGATTAAACGTTATAGAGAGACATTCTTTATATTTCATATATATCAATATTACATTGAAATGAATGCCCACACATAATTTTTCGTTTAAAAATTTAACATTCGTCAATAACTTTAACTTATACTTCCTAATTTAAACATGTGCTACCATTAATTAAGAATATATATAAAAAATAAAATTTATGCTTTATAAAAATTAAATTTATTTAAGTAATTACAATAAGACCGTAAATTACAGTAAAAGATTGAGTTAGACAGAAGTTAAAAATAATTGAGTGAGAGAGAGAGAGTTAAATGTAGTTACGTTGGTAAATTGAGTTAGGTAAAAGATAGTTACCAACCGCCCTTCGCACATGTGAGGGTATGAGAGAATTACAGCCGTAAGATTAAAGTAAAAAAATTAATTATAACCACTTTTTATCCCAAGTCAATTGCACACGTATAAACTGAGCTTTATTGTATTATAGACTAGACTTTGTGCCCGTCCCTATGGCAGGACGTCAGTATATGATCAAATCTTTGTATGCTCGAAGTTTTGTAAGGGATGAGTAAGACTAAACGACATAAAATAAAGAAATAATAATTATTTTCTTATTCATTTATTTTGTAAGAAAACCAATAATTATGACCAAGGCATTAGATAGTGAAGCTATACGGGATAGTTTCTCGGCTAGCTTGAATACAAGGATAAAAGATTGCATATATAGTTCCTTCCTAGACCTAGTAGTAGCAAACTCGAACATTGCACCGTTGATTTCACCTACCTCTTATTTCACCCTGCATACTGCATTAGTCCCATATAATATCCCACATTCGAAAGTGAACGTGTTTCAAGAAAAAACTTAACATATTCAAAATTACCGTAGGAACTACTATAAGTTTATAACTGAGGTCACAATATTCAAAGAACATAAACAATAATTATGTAAGTTAAAAATTGTTCTTCAAACCATAAATGCAATCTGCTGATCTATACATAGCATTCTCAATTTTGATTTCCATCATTATCACAACTCATAAAATCCAAATCCTATATGCAGATCATATAATGCTTATGTATCTTCATATGATGCTTTTAAATGATTGTAAGAAAGCTTCACTATCTTAGTCTATTTCGATAAACTCTTAATTCAAGAGAGCATAATACTAAGTAATATGAACCATCTTCATAGCACTCGCATATGTCCTAAGAAAAAAACAATTATCATAGAAAGAGAAGATCAGAGAGCCTCATCCATAACAACAGAATTGACGTATGAAAATATTCTACAATGAAAAATAGAAGACCACAGGTTGTAACCTTGTGATTAACAAAAAGTATCAACAAAATCCTCATAAATACAGTATTGAAATGCAATTTACCAACCAAGAAGCTCCAAAATACAGTATTGAAATCCAATCTTTATAATTTAACACAAAATGTAATTTACCAACCAAGAAGCTCCAAATACAGTATTGAAATGCATGGGCCTTCCGTTTAGAATTCGCCAAAATAACAGATGTGTGCTCCAGTTGGTGTTTGCCGATTCGAAGAGAGATGGGTCTTCAGAGGTTGCGGAGAGAGATCGATGGGTGTCAGGCACTGAGAAAAGAGAAAGGTGCACCATCGGTAGTGAGGAGAATGAATCGCAAGGAAAGGCGGAAGAAGAGTCAAAGAAAGAGAACAACTACCGTTCACACGTTTGGAGGCAAATTGTAGGATTTCAGTAGAGTCAATTGTGGGAGAGTTGGAAGCGAATTGCAGGATCTCAGTAGAGTCAATTGTGGGAGAGTTGCGGCGGCTGGAGCTTTGCGGCCGACGGCTGGAGAGAGAGAGAGAGAAAAAAAGAGAGATAGAGAGAGAAAAGGAGGAATTGGACGGGGAGGGATGGGTTTTGCAGAGCTATTCCAAATGAGGATGAAAAGGTTCGAAGAGGGATCGCCAGATGAAAGGGTTTGGAGAGGGATGAGGATGAAGACGTAGGTCACAATTAAACAGGGGGTGACCGAGTTGTAGGCTGTAACTGTCCCCCGCACGCGTGAAGGTAAAATTTAATGCCGTTAGATCACCGTGAACAGTAAATCTCAACCACTTTTTATCTCAACTCAATTGCGAGCGTGTGACTATGACCTCTATTGTATTATAGATTCATAATTAGCGTCATATATTTTCCATCGCATGTACACTTGAAAGAAATTAATATAATTCTTCATTGTTATGTATTTTTGGTGTTCTCAAGGAAAACTAATGAGTTTTTGTAATTTTTGTAAAAAAAATATTTTTTTGTAGTTATTTGTTAATTTATATTAATGAGTAAATTGGCTTCAATGGGTGCACATGCTTATTTATGTCTATGTTATCAAGTGGACACTTACTTACCCGCTCATTTGAGCTAGCTTATATCCAACCAAACTCGCCTCTTTTCCACCTCTACTTATGATGTCTACTAAAACTTGCTAAAGGAGAAAGCTACATTGTGATTTAGTGTTTGTTTGGTGGAGCGTTTTGATCAAAATACTGGCAAAAACGCACGTTTTTTCTTTAAAAGTGTTTCAATGTAGCGTTTTAAAACACAATGTTTTAAAATGCTCAAATTTGAAGCGTTTTAAAAATATGTTGCGTTTACAACTACTATGTTTATGAAAAATAGCGTTTTGAAATAGTTTTCCAAACGTGCTTACAAAAATAAAAATGCATTTTGAAAAAATGTTGCGTTTTAGAAACGTTACGTTTTGAAAAAGCTGTGTTTTCAAAACGCTGCATCAAACGAGCCCTTAATTCAATCAAGCCTCTGTCTGTGATTGTTTATTTAATTTTGAGGAATGATTTTTTTCTTATCACTTAGATGTGGGTGGTAAATGGTAATTTACTTCCTCGTGTCTAATTATTATCGCAATACAAAAATCATCGCCTAAATTTGAGCATCGTAATGCAAAAATTAGGCATCGCTTGGGGAATGAATGGGAATCAATTTTAACCGGCATCGATATATATATTTAACTACTCCAACAAAGTTAAAGCCAAAATAATGGCCACAAAATAATCTGAGGCAAAACTTCAAGCAGGCTCGATCAAAGGTGTTGGAATCCATCTTCAAAGTAGGGAAGAGAGGGAATCTGAAGTTATAGGAGAGACTTAAAAAGGTTAAAAGACTTTTTAAAATCTCACTTGATGCTTATTAATTCATGGTGATGATTTTTCCAGATTCATAGGCTCTGGATTATTTTTCCATCACGCCAACTCTTCCAGCTGTGGATTTTTTATGATTGATCAATCTTTCCTAAAGAGGCGATAACCAATAACGGGAAGAATTCATATCAGAAGGAATATCTTTCCTTCATCCATTTTCTTGAAGTTTGTGGGGAATGGCAATTGAATTTTGGAAAAACCCTAGCACAGCAAAACCAAAATGACACAGAAATAAGGTCTCTTCAAGGGCCAACAGAAGAAGAAATCGATTCCTCACAGCCGTTATGGCAAACTCCACATCACTCGCAAAGGAAAGAGAGCGATAAAACCTTCCAAGTTCACGAAGGAGATGAATACTAATCACGAGTTGAGCAAGTTCATAAACTACTGCAACGAGGCGAAAGCTACGACTATAGCAAAAAAAAAAAAAGGTGGGCAATTATGTATTGTTAAACCACCGCCTGAGTGGAGTAGTAGAGGAAAGAAATAGTTGTTTCCAGCTTAAAAAATAGTTGTTAACTGGATTGAAAAAAAAAAGGAAAAAAAAGTATACGCTCAACTCGCTAAATGTAAGAGTAAATTTGGGTTTTCAAAAAAAAGGTAAAATTGACGGTAACCCCATCAGGGGGTAATCTCTTACTAATAACTTACTTTATGACCAAACACATTTCAAAAAAAGTACAAAGACCAAACGCTTAATATTGGGATAGTTCAGGGACCAAATAATTATTTAATCATTTATAATTTTAACCCAAGCATGTAGGTCAAACGAAAAAACCTTGAACATTAACCAAATAACCAAGTTCCAATAAATGCGAACCAGTTTTTTTGAAAAAAAATATGTTATTTCTTTGATTTTTTATGCTTAATCCCCCGAATTCGATCATTATTGTATTAAAAAAATTAGTTATATTATTGTAATTTTTTTTTTACCAACTAACCTGTAAAGAGCTTAGACATCACATTGTAGAAGCTAAATATTGAATGTAAGCAATGCTGGAGACAAAGTCTTTATATTGAGAATGTCATTGTCTCCATCAGATGTGAGATTGTTTTTCAAGTTCCAAAAAATATTTCCATCGGTAGTATCATATGTAATGACAATTAACAAAGATTAACGTCAATTATTGTCGCATGTAAGGCATTTCATAAAGTATGGTTCAACTTTTTTTTTCTATAAACAAAGTGATATATACATATAAAGAAGGAACACCAACAAAATAACACAATAAATGTTATGTATAATGAATTCAAAATTTATCATACACTGATACAATAGTGTATTTCTATTTAAAAAGTTGTAATTCATTCTTTTAATTTTATTTTTCGTTTTTGTTTTACTTGAATAAAATTTAATTAAAAAAATAGATGTCCATGCATTAAACGCACGAGTTTAAAACTAGTAATTTCCAAAAAAAAACCAGCCTGCAATTATTCCAGAGCACTAGCCCAAACACCCAACTAAACAAACGGTTCACATTATTGAATTCCACTTGAGAATGACAAAGAAGTCCAAAAACATAGGACTAAGAGATTGAACAGTCCATTCAGAAGAGGATCAACTGTAACACTAATAGATCAATGACAAGGCCCATGGTTCTACCAGATTTTTGGACTTCCCTCCAGGCCCATTTAGATACTAGTTTGGATCGGTTAACTTTACTAAAATTTAGGACAGAATTCAAGCCGGTCTACTTTATAAAATTTTTAATGGGAGAATTTCAAGTGGGTACAATTTTGAAAATATGTTTTCATCTAGAACCATCAATTTTTTGGACATTTCATGTAACTACAAATTGCTTGCCAAATGACAAAAATGTCATTAATGAAAACTCTGATGCCAAAACAATCGAATCAACAATCGATGCGGCATCAAATCAACGATGCCAAAATCAGCAAAATCAACGATGCCAAAATCAACCTGATGCCAAGCATCAGAAATCAACCTGATGCCAAAAATCAACTTGATGCCAGGCATCAGAAATCAACCTGATGTCTGGCATCAGAACCTTCAAAATTTAAAATCAAAAAGATAAGTAGATAACAAACGCAATTGAATGGAATCAAGGAAAAAAGTACATCAATTTCCATATCATCGTTATACACACAATTAGATACTTAAATCAATCCCTTAAACAATCCAAATCTAATAATACGCCTGTAAATGAAATTGGGGGAATTTCACGAGCTCATCATCATCATTGAGCCCTAGCTTATCGATATGGAGGAGGAAGAAAGGTTTGGGGAAAGAGGGTTTGATTTTCGCTCCATCTCGAGGTCATCCACGCCATCTCCTTCTCAATCTCCCCTCTTCTTTCGGCCAATCTCCCCTCTTCTTTCACCACCGATCTAGTTCATCACCCCATCACCACCACCGATGGCAACCTCCGCCAATTGCCACAACCGGCCAAAAGCTTCCGTGCCGAGACAGAAATCATTCGCTTATTGCCCTCACTCGCCTGAACATCTTCGACCGATCTCTAATACCCGCTAAGTCATTCTCACGGAACTTCCACCGCGATATTCTGGATACCTAGTATGTTAGGCGATCGGAAATTGAGAGAGCTTAATGGCTAGAAGGGCGTTTCTTCCGTCCCCGTTGTTCGCGAAAAATCGACGGAGGAGCCGGAGGAGGACGGTAGGGATTAATGGAGCTTCAGTTCGCCGAATCCTCGTTGTTCGCCGAGAGGAGAGAGAGAGAGAGAGAGAGAGAGAGAGAGAGAGAGAAGAGGGGAAAAAAAAGTTGGGAGTTCAAATACACAGCCCAAAACGATGTTATTGAGTGCAAAGGGTAGACAAGTATTTTTGCCTAAAAATTGTACCTAAAAGAAATGTGCACAAAATAGGTGGATTCATTTGAAAAAATATTTTTAAAAATGTACCGGCTTGTAATTATTCCATTTTTAATTGTTGAAGTATATTTTTTTTAATTGAAAAAAAATTACTTTAGGACACAAAAAGACTTCAATATTTTTAATGAGCACCAGGCTCGCTATGTCAAGTTTAGGTATCGCAATGCAAAATTTCCTTCATCAATTAATTTTATATATTTTTGCACCGTGCTTTCCAAACATATAAAAAGTTCCTAATCAATTAATCTCACATATTTTTGCATCACGATTCTCTTTTTGGATATATTGCGGTGCAAAAAAAGTTGCTTCTTCAAATAATCAAACATATTTTTGCACTGCGATTCATTTTTTAAAATATTTAATTTGTGAACCACGATGCCGAATATTAAAAGAAAGAAATTAATGAAAAACAACATTTCTTCTTCCTTTTTTCGACTTTAAATACCTACTGTCATTTCATTCTTTTTTTATTCATAACCATTCATCTTTCTTCTTTATTTCCTTTTATTTGTTGTAGATCCAAAAGAATGCTTCTAGATCCAAAACTATGCTTCATCCTCCATATGATTTATTACCAATTCCAGTGGTTATTTATCACCAAGCTCCTTCTCAAGCTTTATAAATCTCTAGTACATACGAATCTTAGATTAAAAAAAACCTTGAGAAGGAACTTGTTGATAAACAACAAGATGAAGTTGATTTATGAATTATTGTTGTGAATAAAGCAAAATACCCAACACATATATCAATATCGAAATAATAATCCTACATATTTTTGCCCCGTGAGGATGAAGTTCGTATCCGAATATAATTTACTATTTTGAAATGTTTCACTTAAAGAGTTGACTTTTAAAAATCATGTCTACAATCTTAATAACATTTTATTATTACACTCCATGTTCGATATTAATATATTGATTATGCTAAAATGTTTTTATACTTATGACCAATTTTGATTATAGTTGTATATCCCTTAATTATTAGACTTTTTAAACATATATTTTTTTAGTGAAAATGGTGGGAGCTCAAATGGTAAAGTTTCTATAACACTGGAAAGCTTAAATCCGCCGAGTGGTTTTCAAAGATACTGAGCTGAATGATAATACTGCAAGTTTTACAATCACTTATCACCTATTGAACCTTTTCAACACATCTACCTTCATTAAGGAAAATTTCAACATGCGATAGATTGATTGTACATTAATTTTTGTTTTTTGTTTTTTTACTAAAAATACAAAAAATGAATTTTAGATTGTATTAGTAGAGTATATAAATATAAATATTGTTAATTAGTGATTATACTAAACCTGTCAATGGATATGATATGCATCGAATATGGAAATATCTGAACCCAATCTAAAATCTTATATCGCCGATCCGATCTATTAACTCGACAATCAAGGTACATCAATTCTTATCCGAATTATTTACCAATTAACATATCCCACTAAATATTCAATCCGAAATAGAAGTTTAAGAACAATGGGAATATGAAAGGGGTGAAAACCAAAAGACAACATTTACACTTTAGTGTATATACTATGTACATGTATTAATAATAAATATGTTGTTTTGGATCGGATAAGGATATATTTAAATCATATATGATCTGTTGTATCCAAAACAAATCTTTATCCGAAATTTCGTATTAGAGCAAAATCTGATTCATTGACAGGGTTAATTCATTTTATAACATTACAAGTGAACCCAAAAAACTAATTAGACAATCATATTTAGTAATTTATAGAAAAATGAACATTCATTTTGTGACGGTAGCAAAACTGAATTTAATATATACTTCCCCGTCCTAAAATATATGGTGTTTTAGAAAGTTACACACAAATTAAGGAAGCTTATAAAAAAGTCTTATCTACCCTCATTTAAATGTAATTATTGTTGATTAGTTGCATGATTATTTTTTTCAAAGTTTGAGCAACACATTTAATTAAAGAGTAATTAATAAGGACAATTTTGGCAAAATGTATATATTATTTACTGGAAATCCTATAATGTCCTTTATTTTGAGATTTTTTTTTCTTTTATAAAACATAATTTATTTTGGAAGGGAGAGAGAATCTTTTTTTTTTTAAATCTCAGGTTATGAGAATAAAATTATAATGCGTATGGATATGTACCATATTGTGCTTATTGTCATTGAAAGCTTTTGCATAGAAGTCAGTATCTATGTCGTCATATGAAAACTGTAAGCTTCTTTTCGTTTCTATTTAATTGTCGTGTTTCAAATCTTCATTAAAAACAACCAACCAATTAATATTTAATAGTTGATTTTTAGTTTTTCGGGCGATGATAAATTCCTAGGGTATTCTAATATTCTTCCTTCGTTTTTGATAAATTTTGAAACCACTAATATCTCTTTTTGGGATGGACAAAATAAATGTCCCTCCCTATAGTGAATTGTTATGATGATGTCTCTAGTCTCAACCATCACCTCTATATTTGACTCCCTCCACACATACTCTTTACTTTTATTTTTCTTTTTTCTTTTTTCGGTTCAAATTCTCTATCATAAGTTTTAGGGCAAACTATCCAAATCGTTCACGGACTTTTTGGGTTTTTTGTTTTTGATCCCAATTGCTTGCAATTGGTCCTTGAACTAAAATTTTTCATGCAATTAATCCTTTCATCCAATTCCGTCAGTTAAGTTTTATCACGTGTGTGTCACGTGACTTTAGCCATGGGTAAAATCATCGAACCACTTTAAAAAGTTCAGGGACCAACCTTGCTGACCCACCAAGACTCCATTCTATCTCCATCCCTGCCGTCATCTTTGTTTTCATATTCGATGGAATTCTATCCATTCCAAATTGTGAAGGCTCCTAAATTATTGTTGGGTTTATCATTCTCTCTCTACTCCTTCCTCTTTTGCCACTTCCAACTCATCCCAAATCCATTCCTTCTGTCTAACTAATTTAAACGAAGATATGGATCAAAAAGTATTGAAGATAAATTCTATCGCCGTGTAAAACCAATCAAATTGTCAATACGAATAAAAGAGAAAACAAACAAAAATAGAAAGAAAATTAGAGCAAATTGGGTGTCTGCAAATTTGAGGGGGATAGCCCCCAACGTTATGTGTTTGCGTGTGAGTGGGAGAGGAAGAGAGATGGGTAGATTTTTTTTAGAAATAATCAAACAATCCATCTTCATTTTGTCAACTATTAACCCCCATGAATAGAAATGTCATCTATCTATCTCTACATCTCCGATTTTTGTTGAAAATGAAGAAACCCAACACCTTTAACTAAGTACAAAGTCAAAAAAAAAATTCTGCAGTTTTCCATCTTCAGCCCCCATCTGTTAAAAAAACCAGATTGTGTCAAATCTGCCGCAAAAATTACAAAATCCAGATTTTGTCTCTGCAAGTTTATAAAATCCAAAAATTACAACCAGAAATTAGAAACTCAGATTCCGGGCAAAAAAAATCCCAAAACAAAATCTCCGACGAAATCGAGAACATTCCATTCGATGACAGCACCAACTATTGTTTTGTTCTACATGTCCCGCTTTAAGGAGCCGAATGAAGAAATGATAGAAATTATGGCTCACTGTTTGGGTTAATGAAGAAATGAGAGAAATTATGTATGAAATGCATAGATGCGTATAAAAAAAGAGAGTTTGCTCAATAAGTAGTGTTGGCCATGGTTGATGGGTGGTGGCGGCCATGGTTGATGGGTGGTGGCAGCCATGGTTGAATGCAAAGGAAGGGGATTGGAATGAGGAAGAAAAGGGTGTAAAATTAGATTTTGTTAAATATAACAATATCCTCATGTTTAGTTTTATAATTATCAAAATACCCTTTACATAAGTTCAAATCATAAACTAAATATGTGTAATTTGGTTAATTTGAAAAAAAAAAGTTGTATGGACAAAAATACCTTTCAAAATAAATCACATGATATGCAGATGATTGGACTTAACGGTAAAAATTAATGAATTGAACGGAAAGACTAATCCTACGAAAAAATTGAGTACATGGGGAAAATTTTCAAAAAATCAAGTTCAAAGACGAAAATCAAGAAACTCAAAAAGTACATGGACTATTTGGGTAGTTTGCCTAAGTTTTATTTTATCTTCGAATTCTCAATCATAAGTTTTATAATTTATTTTAATATTGGGATCCTGAAAGTCAACTTCACGGACAATATTCTAATTAAAATTAGGCTACTATAGAATTTAATTGCATGCATTAAGATAATTAAATGATAGGAGGGGCAATTAATGCGTGTGGGAGAGTGACCCAAATATGGTCACAATCCATTAATTTTAATTAGCCGCAAAAATTATGGAGAGAAATGACATATGTAATGTTGTGAATTTGTGATATAAGATGCATTAATCAAGCTCTATACATTAACGTAAAAGTCATTTATCATGCATGTTATATTCGTTGACATTCCAAATGCAATTGCATAATTAACATTTGAAAGGCACTTTTTGTATATTTATAAATCATGCTAACAAAATACTACTTTCTTCGTTCCAAACAACGAGTCCAATATACTATTTTTATATATATATTTTAAAAAAGTCTACTTTATAAAATCATATCTACAATGTTTAAAACATTTTAACTTTATTCTCTACATTTGATATTAAAATATGATTATTCTAAAATTTTATTGTAATTATGATTAACTCTAACTCTAATGCTAATGATATGCTTCATCTGTTTCACCAAAACACTTTATGTTTGAAAAAAATCTATTAAGAAATACTCTTTCGAGGAAAGAGTCTTCATTGAAAGTTAAACTTTTAAGAAAATAACATTTTTAGTAGGCTATTAGTAATAAAATGATATTTATACGCCTTAATTTTAAAATTAAACTTTTAAGTTGAAATATCTCAAAAATAAAATAAGAAACTATTTACGCATTGGAATGGATGGAGTATAGTAACTAGCATTAGAGTTTGTAATAGTAAGTTGAAATATTATAGAAATTGTAGATATAACATAATATTTGAAAGTAAACTCTTAAAATGAAATATTCCAAAATGAAATCTTTGTTTAAAATGAAAAAATATTTCTTATCATTAGATTTTTTAAACGTAAACTATTTGGATCGAGTGTAACGAGACTAGTTCGTCTTCCTGTACCAGGTGGTGATTGGTATTGTGATCCTTGATAAAGTAAATGACCTAGCTAGGAAATGGTATGTGAAGCACAGAAGCACCAATACCATAGTCCGCTTGTTGGGAATTCGTTCTCAGTTGTGATATTTACAATTAGGGCCTTTTTTTTTAATTATTGGTAAATTAGTTTGTTGAGGAAGAAAAACCCTTAACGGTGGGGCTATGATATCTCCCACGTGTTAAAAGTTGAAGTCAAACAAAAAAAAAAAAAAGTGTTAAGTGCTGAATTGCAGCACAGCAATCAATCCAAACCCTGATAATATATGTCCAGAAAAATCTATCAAGTCCCTCTCAGTCTGGGTGGACTCCTCATATTAAGGCCACCGAACTGCAACCCACTCATTCATTCATGTTCAAAGAACTATCCACAACCACGAGGACGAGGCCATACGGGACCATGACAAACAAATCATACATGCAACTATATCAAACTTGAGATATTTACAATTAGTAAACCCGTGACCTCTCATAAACATGAAGACCTTCTCTGACCTGGTGAGGGCCATCAAACAAGAAAGAGGAAAAA
>CM028381.1:118033305-118094398 GCA_013146195.2 Codonopsis lanceolata | reverse complement strand
GACAAATTACTACGATGGAGTGTGCCCAAAGGCTTTGTCAACCATCAAGCGCGTTGTCGAGGATGCAGTGAGGCAAGAAACCCGCATGGGCGCTTCATTGCTACGTTTACACTTCCATGATTGTTTTGTTAATGTATGCAAAGGGTTCATTTCTCTTAAATTATTCATAATCCACTCTTTATCAATCTTGACAGATTGTCGTTAACTGAATTGTTTGTGGTTTTCTCTTTGATGCTTGCAGGGTTGCGATGCTTCAGTTCTTCTTGACCAAACATCGAGCATTGATAGTGAAAAGAATGCATTACCGAACGTGAACTCTGCTAGAGGATTTGAGGTGATCGACAGAATCAAATCCGTGGTGGACAAGGCTTGTGGTCGTGCAGTGGTGTCTTGTGCCGATATTTTGGCTGTTGCAGCTCGTGATTCTGTCGTTGCGGTACGTGTATATACTTGGTGATTACACTACTCTAATTAAGGAGTGGCTAAGTAGTCACATAAGGTTTAGAGTTTGATTTGGACCTTTGTCTCTTGAATACAATAAGAGAGTTCTCCAGTGAGACCGTCTTACCTCACTCTCTCACAATTCAACCCACTAACACATAATATGATGTATCGGATCAAGTGGATTTGTCTTACATAAAATACAGTAAGACCATCTTTCCTAAGTGTTTACCATGCAATAATACATGAGCACTATAGGGTTTTACGTTGGAGACACAAGTCTAGTTGTATAGCATCAATAATTAATTTATGGATGTGAACAAAAAAAATCTAAGAGAAAATTTTCTCCCATGTTTATCTTGTTTTGGATCCACAGCTAGGGGGACCATCATGGAAGGTGCCACTCGGCAGGAGAGACTCAATCACGGCGAGCCGGGTTACCGCAAACAGCGACCTCCCATCACCCTTCTTGGACCTCCCTGGCCTAATCAGCTCATTCCAGAAGCAAGGCCTCAATGTCAAAGATCTAGTTGCTCTCTCGGGTGGCCACACCCTAGGGTTTTCTCAGTGTGGCTTTTTCAAAAATCGCATTTACAATGAATCTAATATTGACCCTCTCTTTGCCCGCCAACGCCAAAGTACTTGTCCTCGTAACGGAGGTGACGCTAACCTCGCTCCTCTTGACCAAACAACAGCTGCGCAGTTTGACACAAAATACTTCAACAACTTGGTGAGAAAGAGAGGGCTTTTGCATACTGATCAAGTGCTGTTTAATGGTGGCCAAACAGACGGGCTTGTTAGGAGTTACAGCCTAAATGCAAGGACTTTTGGTCAAGATTTTGCTGACTCAATGGTTAAAATGGGAAATATAAAGCCATTAACTGGGAGGAATGGCCAAATACGTTTGAACTGCAGAAGAATAAATTACTAAAACATTGTTGTCAAGTCTTTGATTTCTTTTGTTTGATTGTGATTCTGCGATGAATAAGGAGAAGAAAATCCCGTCTTCTTAAATAAGATTTTTATTTTGTTTGATCTTTTCCATGCCTATTGAAAGCAAATCAAATGGGACGGAAGAGAATGTAGTTGAGGTTTTGATTGCCGTGAGTATCGTTTGTGTAAGTTGTGCAACATATATACATCTCAATTGTTCATCTTCTTAAACATGCTTTCTGTATTTCAATATTTGTACATGCGTAGCACAATTAATCTTTTTGAATTATTAAAAAAAAAAATCAAACATTTAGATAGAGAGAAAGTACTTCATTTTGAAACCATAATAAGGCAAAGACTCGTGTAGAACGCACATTTAGAAATTTGCGGGTCAGAATAAATAAATAATATGTTAGAAGAATTCAGAAAAAAAGAATCAGTGAGGATGGTTTATAGTAAAACATCTAGGGTTTAGATTTAGAATTTAGCGTGCTGGTCTTTGGTTTGAAACTTTTCAGTGTTGTTTTTAATTTTTATTGGCGAGATGTGTCATTTTGCTTCGGTGCCCCTGCACTTTTAAGGTTTGCCGTTGAAATTCTTATGTTTCCCACGCCTTACTATTTAATCATTTGGCAGCTCCGTTAGCATCAATTGTCTTGGGATACTTGACGAACCACTAATGAACTTTAATGAAATGCTAAATGACACATTTAAAGTCAAACGTGACACATTGAAAAAACAAAAGTGACATATTTTAAGGTTGAAAGTGACACTATAAAGGGAAATTTATTATAATTCTCATTAAAATACAAAGTAATACTCATAATAATAAAAGGGTCATGCTTGGGCCAGGGCCGGCCCTGAGGGGTGGCGGGAGGGGCTACTTCCATGGGCCCCCAATTTTTTAGGGTCTCAAATGTTTGGGTACTACCTTATATTTATTATATATATTAAAGTGTCAAAAAGGTTAACAATTGATTCTCTTAACCCATTGGTTCAGGCGTTCATGATTTAAGTTAGAGGTTTTAGGTTCGAATCATGTGTTGTTACTTGTTTTAATCTGTTACTTTTTTTAGTCTGTAAACTATATATAAGTTATAATGTGTTGAGAATTGTAATCTAGAATAGATGATCCAATGGTTAACATACTTGGTAATTGTGAGAGATCTTGGGTTCAATTCTTGTTATAAGTTCTTTTTTTCCAATACTTTTAAATTTTAAATGATTTTATTTTTATAAAGGTCCCCTCTCTTTTTTTTGGCCATGGGCCTCTCGAAACTCAGGACCGGCCCTGGCTTGGGCCACTCTCATTTTGCACCAAAATATTAGTACTATGTGATGTGGTACACTCTCATTGACTGGAGTGCTGGGACCCACAAAATGTCCAACCAATGAGAATATGCCACTCATAGAGTACTCATATTTTGGTGTAAAATGAGAGTGACCCTAACATTGCCCATAATAAAAAGTGGCACTCTTAATACTAAAAAGTGACACATTTAATACTAAAAAGTGACACTTTTAATACTAAAAAATGACACTCTTAATACTAAAAAGTGACACATTTAATACTAAAAAGTGTCACATTTAATACTAAAAAGTGTCACATTTAATACTAAAAAGTGTCACTTTAAAACTGTTGACTGCCAAAAGTGACACATTTAATACTAAAACGTGACATTTTCAATGCTAAAAAGTGACACTTTTAAGGTCAATAACGACGATTTTTATTTATACGGCAAAATGACACTTGTACGGTCAAAAGTAATACATTTAATGCTAAAAAGTGACACTTTTAATGTTATAAAGTAACACTTTAATGTCAAGCGTAATGATTTTTATTTATAAAAAATGGCACTTTTCAAAGTGAAAGTAACACATTTAAGACTAAAATTGACACATTTAAGTCCAAAAAGTAACACTTTTTTAAGGAAAAATTATAATTTTCGTTAAAAAAAACAAAGTGACACTTCTAAAGTCAAAAGTGACACATTTTATATTAGAAAGTGATACTGTTAATAGTAAAAAGTGACACTATGCATATATAAACATGAGAGGTGGCACTGTAATTTTCAAAAACTAGGGGATTGTATTGAAATTTCTGAATTTTGACCTATTTAGCTGGGATAGATCCGTCTTACACATAAGAATCCGTAAGATCGTCTTATAGGAGACTACCTCTAACTCCTAGTTTATGTTCTAATGCATTTAGTATGGATGTTAAATGTGGCTTAATTAACGCGACATGCCCCTGAGGGGTGGCCCACTGGTAGAGTTGTAGCTTCACAAAGAGTGAAGTCTAAGTTCGATTCCTTTCCACGCCCTCTTAGTAGGAAAAAAAAAATAGCGCACATTCTTGTTATAGGCAAAAACTGATTTTACAGATATTTTTTATAAGATGAATCCTTTTTATTCGACCCACCATGTATTGATGGGTTAATCTGTGTGAGACAGGGAGCTCCGTCTTACCAATTAAGATTTGTAAAACGGTCTTCCATGAGATTTACTCATTTTTATATCCTCAAGGGAAACGTACACACACAACCACAACACATCGAAATGTCATAGATTAAACTTTATACTCTCTTTTACATCGTTCTGGGCAAAGACTCGACTATTCAGTTTTCTGATGTTTCATTTAAATAGTCTACTTTCAAAAATGGTGGCGTAAATTTGTCATTTTATTACTAATGAATTACAAAAAATGTCGTTTTTTCTTAAAAAGTTTGACTTTCAAACGAGAACTCTTTGCCTAAAACAAATTGAGTATAATTTTATGCATGTTCCAACTGGATATGCCATTCATGCATGTGTTCAGTAGATCCTACAAAGAAGTAGTGGCAATAAATATATAACAACTTCACATTTTATTAGGGAGGGCAATACTTAATCCAACAACTATAAAATACTTAATACAGCACCTATAAAATATTTAAGCCTTAAAGCTCAATTTCTCCATATATGGTTAGTGATGCAAATTGCCAGCATGCCATGCCACCCCTAAGGGTTTGGAATTAGGAACAGTGGTTCAAACAAAGCCGCCGGCCACAAACTTTGCTATAAATATGAATTGGTCAAGGGAATTGTATTTGGCATTAGGTTCATCTAAATTCTTTCTCCCAATATATATACATGTAGCGGCAGCAGGTAAGAGTCTACCTTGCCGTCCTATGTTTGTTACCAACACCGCATAAATATGCCATATATATTAGTATGTCTTTAATCAAGCATAGTTGATCGAAGAGATGGCCATTTTGATTATGGAAACTATAAGATCTACGTATTTATATATTTCCAGTTAGTAATATTAATTGTAAAGGCATGTATGATAGAAAAATAAAAGAATGACATTTTGATCAAAGTTTCTTGATCGAGTTTAAAGAAATACTTTACAAATTAAGTAGTTGTAATTAACTTAGAAAGACACACAAGCAAACCAAAGCAAAGATACAAGAGCATTTTAGTCATCAGAAATGCTGCAAAATTATTAATATTATCTTCTTGCCTTGGTCATGTCTTCCCACAGAGGCCTATAGGTTTGAGCTTTGGGGCTATATATTCTAATTCAAAGACAAACATTAGAGATTTTAACAATTTTTGACATGGAACAACGTGAGATATATGTTAGCTAGGCGGTCATATACTCTCTCACAACTCGGTACACAAACACGCAATACTCGAGTTAAGTAGATTCATCTTACAGAAAATACTCGTAAAATCTTATTTTCTAAGTTTTTGCCTATAGCTAAATGGTCATTACAGTTAATTACTTTTAGACTTCAACTGAGCAAACTAAAATATACTCCAATTCCACTAAATTTTCATATCTATATATATGCAACTAATGGTCTAAATACTAAATGTCAACTTTTTATATCTTTGTGAAAAAAAATCAAAAATATCCCAAGTTCCAACCTGGAAGAAAATCCCTTTTCTTCATTTGGCAGCAGCTCATTTCACCCTCTCACCCAATGTTTCATGACCTAGCACCAACAATAACGTCATTACCATTTACCGACTCTACTAGAAGTAATAATAGTGGGAGGGTTTTGAAATGAAACATTTTCTCTCTGTAAAATGAGTAACCCAATAACTTTGTCTAATAGTACTCACGCTGAACCACTGGACAGTTCTCTGCCGATTACTACCGCGGGAGAACCCCTCACACCAAGGGGGTCACAAACCAAACAAAGTGACAATATGCAGTGCTCTCATAGTAACTAACTTATCTAAAAGCTTAAGTTGTTAGATAGGGACCAACAATGGATATCAAGCTTAACAGAATTAATGGTTGACCATGCTCAAGATTCCTCTGTTATTTCCTCAAAGCATACTTGGGAGATAATGCTAAATCAGTCTATATTTTGCTAATGGGCTTTCAAATGAGAGTGATATTACGGACCCTGACGAAAATTTATTGGTTGAAACTGAAACAAGAAACTCATGAATCCCAAAAATTACAATACCAACGGAATTGCTACAGAGTATCAGAGCCAAATGCTCTAATGCGTTGATCGCGAACTTATTGGGAAAGTCAATTGGCTATAAGATGTTGTGCAACAGAATTACAAAGTTATGGAATCTAACAGGAGATTTTGAAGTTTTGGATTTGGGGGAAGACTTCTTTCTAATTAAGTTTGATTTGGCCGAAGATTGTATGAGGGTCTATTCTGGGGGACCTTATGTCATCCTAGATCACTACCTTACTGTTCGAAAATGGGAGGCTGATTTAAACCCAATTCGTGCTAAGGAGGCAAGAACAGCGGTGTGGGTTCGATTTCCGGTCGAATACTATGAAGCTGATATCTTGTTCAAGGTAGCCAGAGCAATTGGACGCCCTATAAAGATGGATGTGAATATGGCAGCGATGAACAGGGCCAAGTATGCTCGTATTTGTGTGGACTGTGGAGCAAGGTTCTAAAAATCGTTAGGCGCATTGCAAGCAGGCTAAGGGACTAGTCGGGGTGTCGGGCGGGCCTAGAATTAATAATTACCATTTTTTGATAATTTACATCAAAGATCAAACACATTGACTACAAATTTAATTTTTTTTTTATGTTTGTCATTTTATCAAACACTTGTCATATTTGTAAAATGAACAAAAAATATACAAACCTACCATTAATCTCAATTCTCAACAACCCCAAAGCAATAAAACCAAGTTTAGAACTAAAACAAAAAAATATTACTCCAGTTCGCCCCACATTACCTCCCTCTCTGCCTCACCATTACCATTCCACATTCATTCTCTAGTTCGCCCCCCCCTTCTCCAATCATCGCATGCCACAAAATCAAAGCTACAAAATAAATTAAGTCGGCCGAGGTTTGGCGCAGAACTTGGTCGATTAGGCGGCGACTAAGAAAGTCGCGGTAGAGAGGTCTAAGCGCTAGCGGGGCTAAGCGGGCTAGGCGGGGAGTTTTTAGAACTTTGCTGGAGATAGACCTCAATCGGTCGTTATTGCCAATTTTGAGATGAGATCGGATGTCTTATACCATGTCGAATATAAAAGTATTCACACAGCTTTGCTACCGGTGTGGCGAGTTGGACATCGGAAAAATTGGTGGTGCAGCCAGAAAACGCCTAGCTGGGAGAGAGATAACGGTAGTATTGGCATTGATGATGGGCTAAAGAAGTCAACAGTGCTGATCTGGAAAAGGGCTTGGAATATGGGGCGTGGATGATAGCTAGTAAAAGAAGGCCCAGGACAACCCAACAAAGCAGAGGCCCATCTCCAAACATGAAATTTGGAATAATTGCAAGCCGATACCATTTGCTGGAATTGTAACCGCTCCAGTGTCTTTTCTTTTTTATAAAACCGCAAAGTACTTTTTTTGTTTTTTTTTCTTCCTAAAATGCCCACTCTTCATCTCCCCTCCAGCTTCTTCTTCCTCTTTGCGTACTATAAGAAGTGTATCCTTTCAATTCCAAGGAAGAAGAAAAGGGAGCAGCTTCGGTTTTGTCGTCATCTTCCTCTTCATCATCCAAGGAAAAATCCAAAAGGTCATCGCCCATCAACAAACATGCAACGGAAATCCGATTAGGGAGAACTAAAACACTAGGAGTACGATCAGTTCAAATGGCCAGGTGATCAGTTGAAGATGTTCATGGAAGTTTCGAGCACACAGAAGAAACCATCGATTTAGGTAAGGATGTGGATTCGATCAGAGACAATGGAGATAGTGAAGGAGAATTAAGTTTGTTGCACTCCGTTTGGTAAGTTTGAGGTAATGGCCTTGAAGAAGTTCAAAGGATGTGGTTGTGGGTGGGTAGTTGGGTTCTCTCTCTCTCTCTCTCTCTCTCTCTCTCTCTCTCGCTTCTTATTCTTCTTCTTCTACAGTGTGTCTATGTGTTTTGGGGGCTAAGCAATTATCATCGATGCCTAATATTTTCATTCTGATGTCTAAATTTGGAAATACCCAATATTTTCATTCTGATGTCTAAATTTGGGCAGTGACTTTTGAATTTCAATTCCCAAATTTTGACATATTTGAATTATGCATTGTGATGCTAATGTTTTCATTCCGATGACCAAATTTAGGCAATGACTTTTTGAATTTTGATGCCAAAATTTTGACATATTTCAATTGTACATTTCGATGCCCAATATTTTCATTCTGATGCCCAAATTGAGTAGTGGCTTTTTGAATTTCGATGCCCAAATTGTGACAAATTTTAATTGTGCATTTTGATGCCCAATGTTTTCATTCCGACGCCCAAATTTGGACAATGGCCTTATGAATTTCGACCCCCAAATTTTGACAGATTTCAATTGTGCATTTTGATGTCCAATGTTTTCATTCTAATGCTCAAATTAGGCAGTGACTTTTTGAATTTTGACGCCCAAATTTTGACATATTTGAATTGTGCATTTCGATGCCCAGTATATTAATTTCAATGCCCAAATTGGGCAATTTATTTTTGAATCTCGACGCCCAAATTTTGACAGATTTCAATTGTACATTTCGATGTTCAATGTTTTCATTTTAATGCCCAAATGGGGCAGTTGGTTTTTGAATTTCAACGCCCAAATTTTGACAGATTTCAATTGTATATTTCGATGTCCAATGTTTTCATTCTGATGCCCAAATTGGGCAGTAGCTTTTTGAATTTCGATTCACAATGTTTTCATTCAGACGCCCAAATTTGGACAGTGGCTTTGTGCGTATTATATACATGAGTTTGTTGTTCATTAATTGTATTTTTGTCATTTTATCACCAAAATTGTACTTTAGCGGTTGAAAACAAATATAGGGAACTCTTTCAGTTATAATATCATCACATGGGACCGGTCTGTTTATCACCAATGAAAATTCTATGGTGATTTTCGGGCCAATCCCCTATGGTGTAATTATAACTGGAAAAGTCTTCTATATTTACTTTAAAGCGCTAAAGTATACTTTTGGGGGGGGGGGGAATGACGAAGATGCCTTTAATGAAAGAAAGATGGGCAGACAAAGCCCTTGCCCAAATTTGTGTATCGCAATACAAAAAGCCATTGCCCAAATTTGGGCATCACAATGCAAAATTGTGTATTGCGATGCACAAAAAAGAACCATGAGTGGGAACCAGCTAATTGAAATATTATGATTGATGGTGATGGGTGCTTTAACTTTTTTTCTCTTTCTTCCCCACTAACTTCTCATATTTTTATTCATACCCCCACCTCATTCCAGCAAAACAAGTGCGAGGGATGCAGAAACTACAAAGAAGGGAAAATGAAGGTTATTCTTAGGCACAAGGATTTGCCCACTCTTCTCAACAGTGAACATAAACATTCTATCGAAGCTTTTGATCACCTCTGTATGTTTAACGTTGGACTACGATGCTCACATCGGAAGCAACGATGCTCACATCAGAGGCAACGATGCTCACATCGAAGGCAACGAGGAATAGAAAGTGGGAAAGAGGGAAATGGTTGATCGAGTGAACTAAATAGGGAAACTGTTCTAACTGATGAACTTTCATGCTTCACTTCTTTATTTTCATCGGTCTTCATTCTTTTGTCGTCTTTCTCTTCCCTGTATGGATGTATGTAATCTTCATGTCTCTTAGAAGTCCTATGGTAGGGCTCTCACACCGTAAATTGTTTTCCTCCAACCAAACCCACCTCCCCTTTGAATCGTTTTTAAAAAAATGAGCAAAATGATGAAGCAACGAAAGAAACAATGGAAAAGGGAAAAGGGGAATCATTTTAAGAAATACTGGGTGGAAGGACCTTTTCGGAACAACATTTTAAAAATGGACTTTTGTTGGTTTAAAAAAAAATAAAGTACTTAAGCGATTATAATTTCAGTAAATGGTACTAGGCCATAATTATCTCAAAATTCTAATAGGTTTGAGGCACTTAATTAAGGGATAAAGAGGATGGAAATTGATGATCCAAAAGGCAAATGAGTGTCCAAAACCAATCATAGGGGAAGGAGCCCAATATTTGTAGAGGCTATAGGAAACAACAAGAGTCCAAACAGAGGCCCATCTAAAACGAATCTGATACCCAAGATCTCCTAGAAATATTTTAGGATGAATGATTCCGCGATCCAATGCCATCAAGATGACGCGAACCTTGGAATTGTGAATGACGCCACAATTGAGATGAATCTCAAACTGATAATTCGAATTCAATTATAAACAATGAATCCACAATATTTATAATTCATGCTTCCAATCCAGGACACTCAAATAATAACATAATTTTCTATCCAGAAAATCAGCTCAATTTTATTAATCAAAAAACAACCTCTCAAAACAATGTTTAAGAATGCCTTATACAGGCTTACAAAATAAATTCTAATTCTTGTAAGAAAAGAATACTAATTAAAGGAAACTTTTAAACCTAAACTTTAAGAACAAGAAACCTAATTAAAAGGAAACTAAAACCCTAATAATATCCAAACAGAAAAACATTAAAAGACTAAAAATAAAACAATAAATACGCTTGTTATTTTGGAGCAGACACGGTCGCCTTCTTCTGATAAGGCGGGCGCCTATTTGACAGATTGTGCCCCCAAAAATGTATCCCACTTTTCTGAAATTGCAGTTTAGCCCCTCAAAGTTTCTAAACAACTTCGTAGGCTTCCAAACTTGTCTACAAGTTTCCAAACATATCAAATAAACCGCCGAACTCTTGGAAACACTTTTATGGCATGTCAGTATCATATCATACTCCTCTTTTTGAAACGGATTTGTCCTCAAATCCGCACATTGAACTCGATGATCCGCCCATGAAACAAGATCCATCCACTCTGCCCATTGAGTTGAGAAGTAGTCATTGATCATCCGTTTGATTAACCAAGCTACAAATTGATTTGGAACCTTGAAGTCCAAAGGGTCTTCACATACATGCAATAGCTTCAAGTTTTCCCGAACAACTTTCAACTTCATCTTTTCTTCTACTCTCCCCTTTTCTATCCTCTTTTTTTCAATTCTCTCCATTGCAATTCGCTCTTTTTAAAGTTTCTCTCTTCTCTCTTTTCTAATTTTCTCTCTTCTCGCTTTTCTAATTTTTTCTCCCTCGAGCCTTTCTAGCTCATTTTTTTTTCTTTCTCAAGTTCCTTTTTTTTTTTCCATTTTCACTCTTTCTTCCTCCTTTTCTTTTCGTTCTTGCTCTAGCTTCTTGATTTCCTTCCGCTTGTTTTTAATTTGCTTCAGCAACTTCACAATATCTACATAAAATAGTTTTGGTGTTAAAAGCACTGGAGTAATGATGTCCTAGCTTTCTTCAATCCTACTCAATTTCTCATCTACTAGTTATTTACCCCGTGCTTCGCACCGTTACAATGTAGGATATATAATTTTTTGTAATAATAATATAACTTTTGGATATTATAAATAGATTGTTAATCTCTTTCATGGTTATAATTTTTTTTCTATTGTTACTAATATTAAACGATATTTTTTACCTAAATACTTTTAAATTTTATATAAGTTTCTAGCTAACGTGAGATACATATTTTGTATTAATAATAATAGTAATTTTTTTATCTAAAGACTTTTAAAATTAACATTTAACTTGATAATAATATTAGAAGTCATTTTGCTAAAAACTTTTAAAATCATAATTCATTTTTAAACAATGTGAGATACTTATTTTATAGTTTTATTGGTAATGAAAGTTCAAGTCTTTTATTTAAAGACTTTAAAACCAAAATCACATTCTAACCATGTGGTATACATATTTTCTATTAGTAATAATAGTAGTAGATAAAATACTTTTTAACCAACATTCATTTCTAAACAATGCGGATACATATTTTCTATTGGTAATAACAAAAGATGTTTTTATCTAATGATTTTTATAACCAATACTCATTTCTAAATAATGTGAGATACATTTCTTTATAACCAATGTGAGATACATCATCTAAAAACTTTTTAAACCAGTATTACTTTTATAACCAATGTGAAATACTTATCTTCTATTGCTAATAATTGTAAACTTTTAAAATTAGCATCACTTTTTAACCAATGTGTAATACATATCCTCATTTGGTAATAATAGTAGAAGTCTTTTATTTTAAAAAATGTATAATCAATATCTCTTCCTAAATAATATGGGATACATCTCTTCTATTATATTGATGATAAAAGTAAAAGTCTTTTATCTAAAGACTTTTAAAACCAACATCATTTTTTTTAACAAATGTATGATATCTCTTCTATTCGTAATAATAGTAAAAGTCTTTTATCTAAAATTAAAATTAACATCACTTTCTAGTTTCTAACCAATGTGAGATATACATATTCTATTGATAATAATGGTAGAAGTCTTATATTTAAAGACTTTAAAAGCAAACATTACCCTCTACCAAATGTATGATACATCTATTCTATTGGTAATAATAGTATTTTTAAAACCAACATTAATTTATAACCAATGTGGGATACATCTTTTCTAACGATAATAATAGTAGAATACTTTGTAACCAATGTGAGATACATGCATCTATTTTATTTGTAACAAAAAGACTTTAATCTAAAGACTTTTTAAACCAACATTTATTTTTAAACAATGTGAGATACATATCTTTTATTAGTAATAAGAGTAAAAGTCTGTTTTAAAACTAACATCTTTTTTTGTAAACAATGTAAGATACATCTTTTTCATATTCTAACAATGTGAGGTACTTCTTTTCTATTTCTATTGATAATAAAAGTTTAAGACTTTTATCTAAAGATTTTTAAAACAGACATCTTTTTCTAACCATGTGGTATACATCTTTTCTATTGGTAATAAAGTATTTTTAAAACCAACATTAATTTCTAACAAATGTGAGATACATTCTTTTATAGTAATAATAATAGTCTTTTATATAAAAACTTTTAAAATTAACATCTCTTTCTAAATAATGTGGGATACATATCTCTTCTATTGGTTGTAACATAAAAATAATAATAGTAGTAGTATTTTATCTAAATAGTTTTGAAACCAACATCTCTTTGTAAACAATGTGTGATACATGTCTTGTATTGATAATAACATAAAAATTCGTTTATCTATGAATTTTATAACCAATATATGTTTCAAAGAGCTCGTTTGATTTAGCTTATTGATATGTGCTGATGACTTATTACTTATGACTGATAACTTATTACTTATGACTTATGACCGATGACTAATGACTAATGATTGGTGATGTTTGATTTAGTTTTTTAAAAGTTCTTATTAGCTTTCATAAGTAAGTGTGTGTGTGTGTGTGTGTGTGTGTGTGTGTGTGTGTGTGTGTGTGTGTGTGTGTGTGTGTGTGTGTGTGATTAATAAGTTGAAATAGTGCTGAAATAAAATAATAATAATAATAATTAATATTATTATTATTATTATTATTATTATTATTATTATTATTATTATTATTATTATTATTATTATTATTATTATTATTATTATTATTATTATTATTATTATTATTATTATTATTATTATTATTATTATTGTTATTATTAATATTACTATTATTATTATTATTATTAATGTTACTATTATTATTATTATTATTATTATTATTATTATTATTATTATTATTATTATTAAATGAGGGTAGTTTTGGAATATGAAAATTTCATTTAATGGCAATGTTCATCCGTGTTTTTGAACCGATAAGTCATCAGCACAACTTCTAATGCTTATGACTTATAAGGTGAGTTGTGTTTTATCTAGTTTGTACTTTATTTATGACTTATGGATACACAAATGAAATCAAACACACTTAAAATGACTTCTGATAAGTCATAAGTTATAAATACCATTCCATAAGTGATATCAAACAGGGCCTAAATAATGTGGATCTCTTTGTAACCAATGCGATGTACATTATCTAAAAACATTTTAAACCAATATCACTATTCTAACTAATGTGAAATACATATTTTTTCTATTGGTATTAAGTCTTTTATATAAAGATTTTTAATACCTACATCACTCTCTAACCAATGTGTAATACATCTCATCATTTTGTAATAGTAGTAGAAGTTTTTTATCTAAAAAAATATCCAAAACCAACATCTATTTCTATATAATGGGATACAGCTCTTCTCTTCTCTTTTATAATGATAAAAGTAGAAGTCTTTTTATTTAAAGACTTTTAAAATTAACATAACTTTTTAACCAATGTAAGATTTATCTCTTTTATTAGTAAGATTTATCTCTTTTATTGGTAATAATAGTAATTTAAAACCAACATTAATTTATAACAAATGTGCGATATATATCTTCTATTGCTAATAATAGTAAGTCTTTTATATAATCTAAAATAATTAAAAATCAACATCATTTTTTAACCAATGTGAGATATACATCTTTTATTGGTAATAATGGTAGAAGTATTTTATCAAAAAGCAATGAAAACCAACATCATTTTCTAACTAATGTATGATACATCTTTTCAATTAGTAAATAATAATATTATTTTTAATACAAACATCAATTTCTAACCAATGTGTGATACATCTATTCTATTGGTAATGAGATGCCCGGCCCAAAAGGCCCAAGCAACAATCGTGTGCACAACATGCCCTCTTCAGCCACGAGCAAAGCACATGCATCCTGCATGATTTAAATTCAAATATTCAGCCAGCAGCACTCAGCCTACAAGATACATTGCCCTTAGATGAGCATCCTTTGTAACTACAGAGTCCACGGTATGCGGCAGCAGGCCTCGGGTATTGACAAGTAAAGTTTAAGCGACACGGCTGTACCTTTCAAGAACTCGATAACGGTTGTCTAAGACTTGGGTGGTTATTATCGGGAAACCCGCCACCACGTTCAAGAAGTGACCGTTAGGTTGAACGTGGTCTTTAATATGCCCGTTTCGTATGCTCAGACATTTAGGGAGCAGCTTATTCGTTCTCAGGTAGGCTATAAACCCCTTGAAATGTAGGAAGGTGTGATTTCTTAACTAAGGCTAAACTACTGTCAAATTGTTTACTCAAGCGAGTGATAAGCGTTCATCTTTGAGAATGCGTTTGCAGGGTAAGCCCCTACCAAGTTCACGGTTGGTGTTTGCTTTTCAGGGTTGGGCCTAGAAGGTTTTGGATAGAATTGAAAGCCAGATATCAATTTGTTAAGTATGTCTGATTATTTTGGGCCATCGGTTGGTTCCGATTAGGAAAGATTTTAGTGCTTGCTTTTATTGTCCGGCGACTTTAATAATTTCAGAAATGGTGGCGAATGGTGTTAACGGTGCCAATCAATTCTAGGATGGTCACACAGCCACACCTAGTGTTGAAGTTCAGGCTGATAACATCCTTCCTCCTCCCTATGTTGCCCGCCACCAGTTGAATCAAAGGCGGGGTTTGGATTCTTTGAGGCTATGTGGCGGCGAGGTGGCTTAGGCAATTCCGAGAGGAAGCTGCGTCGAAGGCGATTTATTTGGGTCAAATGCATCAATTGAACCAACAGTTAATCGCTATGGGCAAACCGTCGCTGCCTATTGAATTGGAACCACTCCCGGCCATGTCCGCGCCGAGTCATGCGGTTAGTGTGTCCAAGGCAGGGAGGAACCCCCAGCATTTGGTCCCCAGTTTCGCAACCCCTGACGCCGAATCCGAGCGAGGGAGACGAACAGGCGTAGCCAGTGTGGCAAGAAGAAGCGAAGTCACGAGGGTTGCCCCAAGCGTGCATTCTCGTTTGGGCCCACGAGTAGGAGAGGACTCAGCCCAGTCTCACCACCGCCAAAAATCACCTTCTCCACGTAGGTCACATGCTCGATGACCTCGCTCACCGTCTCCCCGACCTTCCCATGCTCGTCGCCATCGTACACCATCACCCAGGAGATCGCATGATCGTAGGCATCAGACGCCTTCACCTGGAAGGACACAAGTTCATAGGCATGAGTCGCCTTCACGCCATTCCAGGGTCAGGCACGAGGTACCTAACCTTGGTAGTCAAAAAGGCAGGGCAGGGGCAGCTGGACCAAGTACGTTAGGTTGCAAATGTAGCCCAGGCACAAGTGGTGCAGGCCATGGGCATAGCTCAGGCAATGGGAGCTATGGGACCCCCACAGGCCCCTCTTGTGCCCGGGACATAGTTTCAGCCCGCGGGTGGTTTTCCTGCAACAATTAATCTGCAGGAGTTTGAGGAGTTGAAGTGGCGTATGGAGGCATGGGAGCAGGGCAAAGCCTTGTATAAAATTTTTTTGGGCACTTCAGCTAGCCCCTTGGCTCCCTGGATTGAAAATGCACCTCCAGCTCAAGGTCTCATCTTCCCCAACATTAAGGAGTATGTAGGGAAGACTAAGGCAAGGGATTGGTTGATGTCCTTTGAGTCACAAATTGGCCTGGTAACTTCAGATGAGGCGTTAAAGATTCGAGCTTTTGTGGGCTCGCTACAGGGGAAAACATTGACTTGGATGGGGGCTCTTCCTCAGAGATCTATTAACAATTGGGCTGATTTGTAGGTAAACTTTTTGGCCGACTTCGGGACCTTGAGGGCAATTGCGAAGACAAAAGCGGATTTGTCTAAGGTGAAGCATGGAGCCCATGAATCGACTTCAAGCTATTTAGAGCGATTTACGAAGATGCTTGAGCAAGTTCCTGGTATTTTCGAGTAGGAGGTTCTTTGTGTTTTGAAACAAGTTTGCTCGAGGGTGAGGGCGGTTTGAGGTCAGAATTGAGCATGAGGAAGCCAAAGATTCAGGCCGAGATGTTGATGCGGGCTCAAAAGTGGTGTGCGGGAGAGACGGCGAAGAAAGAGAAGAAGTAAAGCACCGAGACAGGGGGTGTCGGGGTTAACACCAAGAGTAATGGACAGGGTGCAAGCGGTGATTATAACATAAACAAATCGCGATATGACCGTCCAAGGGAGTTTCTTTCGGAAAGTGATCTTACCCCGCTTAACACATTACGGGAGGATATAATGTATGAAGTCAGAGATGAGCTTCCCGAGTACCGCGCATGAACCCCAAGACAGCTGAGTCCAGGGATCATTCAAAAAGATGTGCATATCATGACGATTATGGACATACCACGGAAGAGTGTTAGCCGTTGAAGAAGGCCATACATAAATTGATAAATGAAGGCCGGTTGGACCGGTTTAAAGGAGATGGGAATAATAGGGGGAATGCCCCTCGTAGAGATGCGCCCCTAATTTGGGGAGTAATAAATGTGATCATGGATGAGGAACCTACACTTACACAACTTGGCAAACAAATTTACTCTTTGTCGAAGGTGGTAGACTGCCCGACCACTTTGCAGGCAAGAGAGAAGTCTATACAATTTACTCACAGCGAGTTGGTGAGTAACATGGCGGGGGAGCAGTCCTTGATAGTTTTAGCTCTGGTTGATGGTTGGGTTGTGCATAGGATCTTGGTGGACACAGGAGCGTGCATGGACGTGATGTACTATTCTTGTGTTCAGGGTCTGGAATTGAAAGACGAATGCCTTAAACCTTATGCAAGAACTTTGGAGGGTTTTACCAATCATTAGGGGCCAGTTAAAGGCACAATCGAGCTCGAAGTGTATATTGGTGAAGGCAGTCGCTCCAGGACGGATAAGATTACATTCATGGTGATCGACCTGAAATCTTCCTATATTATCATTTTAGGGGTTCCGAGCATGACTAAGTTTCAGATGGTCGCCTCTATTCCCTACCAGTGAGCAAAGTTTTATACGGATCAGCTTGATAGGGCAGAAACTCAGGATGAAAAGGAAGAAAAGGTGGAATATGACACGCTCCAGATGTGGGATAAGCCCGAGTTTACAACCCAAGACGAGCTTGAGGAAATTGTTATCAATTCTGCCTATCCTGAACAAAAGATAAAGATTGGTAGGGCACTTTCGATTGATGCTCGGGCTAGTCTGGTTAGGCAGCTCTAGGATAGCTTGGATGTGTTCGTTTGGCGGCCAGAAGATATGCAAGGGGTTAGCGAAGACGTGGCAATCCACTGTCTTAGCGTGATCCAGCTTTTAGGCCAATTCAGCAGCGGCCTAGAATATACTCCACGAAAAAGGACAAGGCGATCAAGGAGGAGGTTGAGAAGCTTCTCAGCGCGAATATTATCGAGGAAATTCACTACCCCACTAGGTTGGCCAATGTGGTTATGGTCAAAAAGTTAAACGGGAAGTGGAGAATGTGTGTTGATTTCACCGACCTCAATAAAGCATGCCCGAAAGACTGCTATCCTCTTCCTCGCATCGATAAGCAGGTTGATGCTATAGCGGGCTTTGAATTCCTAAGTTTCATCGACGCGTATTCAGGGTATCACCAGGTGAAGATGAACGAGAAGGATAAAGCACAAACTGCATTTCAAGCAGCAGGAGGCCTCTATTGTTATAAGATGATGCCTTTTGGCTTAAAGAATGTAGGAGCTATTTATCAGTGAATGGTGAATAAGGTTTTTAGCTCGCAGATTGGCAGGAATGTGGAAGCTTATATTGATGATATGGTCGTAAAATTCAAGGGGCATGATCATACCGTTGACCTGGAGGAGACATTTGGTAACCTCGGGAAGAATAACATGAAGCTTAATCCAAACAAATGTGTGTTCGGTGTGAAGGCAGGCAAGTTTCTGGGATTCATGGTGAACGAGAGAGGGATCGAGGCCAATCCTGAAAAAATCAAAGCATTAATCACAATGAAGCCTCCCAGGTGCATCAAGGATGTCCAGCAGCTTAATGGTAGAGTTATTGCTCTTGGTCGATTCATTTCCAAGTCAGCAAAAAAGTGTCTGCCTTTTTTCAAGGTGCTTCGGGGAAACAAGGGTTTTGAGTGGACGGCAGAGTGTCAGGAAGCTTTCAAGCAATTAGTAGAATATCTAGGGCAACCTCTACTGTTAAGTAGCCCGATGATGGGTGAACATTTGTTTGTGTATTTTGCGGCTACAGAGCAGGCTGTAACCGCCGTCCTAGTTAGGGAAGAATGTAATCTTTAAAAGCCTGTTTATTATGTTTTCAAGGCCTTCACTACGGTAGAAGGGCGCTATTTTAATACATAAAAGTTAGCTTATTCGATTGTTGTTGCTGCTCGGAAACTTCGAGCTTATTTTTCTGCACATCCAATTATTGTATACACAGACACACCTCTCAGGAAAATTTTGCACATGCCAGATTCTTCTGGTCACTTGCTCACCTGGTCAATTAAGTTGACCAAGTTTCAGATTGATTACCAGCCTCGACGAGCTATTAAGGCACAGGCTTTTTCAAATTTCATGGTTGAGACAAGTTTCAGGGATTCAGCTGCGAAGGAAATTTCCCCTCAGACTGCAACGAATGTTCCTATTCAGCGGCCTCGCCCAGATTACTGTTAGGAGTTACATGTGGATGAATCAGCTAGTAAGCTTGGAAGCGGGGCAGGTCTATTATTGGTTCCTCTCGAACAGAATGTGGAATTTGAGAAGGCTTTACGCTTCAAATTTCCAGTGTCTAACAATCAAGCAGAATATGTGGTTTTGATCGCGGGACTCGAGCTCGCGCAAGATGTAGGAATGCGCGAGGTCGTGATCTATTGTGATTCGCAATTGGTGGTCAATCAAGTCAAGGGTAACTATGTTGTTCACCATCCAATTCTGGTTCGATATTGCGCGATGGTGAAGGAGATTTTGAAGGATTTCGATTATTGGGAGTTGGTTAGAATTGGTCGCGGGGATAACATGCGCGCGGATTATCTTACAAAGATGGCTGAAGAAGAAATTCAATTTTTGCATCCAGGGGTCATGATCGAATATTTGGAAATACCGGCGATAGAGAAAGAGGTAATCATGGATATAGAGCCTGCAATTAAATGTTGGATTGATGATTTAAAAGATTACATCGAGCAGGGGGTTTTGCCCGAAGACAAGTCGGAAGCACGAACCATTCAGAAGCAAGCATGCCGGTATATCTATCATCTTGGATAATATCCTCTACAGACGATCATACACCATGCCTCTACTCAAATGTATGTGGCCAGAAATGACTGAAGGTATTCTTGGGGAGATTCATGAAGGAAAATGTGGAGGGGACCCGGGTCAGCGGTCATTGGCAGAGAAGATTTTGGCTGCAGGCTTCTATTGGATTACTTTGAGGTGAGATACAGAGATGTATGTTCGGCGATGTGATAAGTGTCAACATTACACTGATATACCTCGATTACCTTCTACCGAGCAGACTCCAGTGGTAGTATCGTGGTCGTTTGATATGTGGGGAATAGACCTGATTGGTCCTTTCCCATTAGCTCGATCGAAGTTTAAATATGCAGTTGTCGCTATGGATTACTTTACCAAGTGGGTAGAAGTTAAACCTTTGGCCACTATCAGTGAAGTCAATGTGATTGACTTTGTACATGAGCATATCTAGTGTCGTTTTGGCGTACCTCGGGCTATAGTTTCCGATCACGGCACTCAGTTTTCAGAAAAATTTACAAAAGCGTGCGAGCAGATGCGGGTAAAACAATGGCAGTCATCAGTTGCATACCCTTATGGAAACGGACAGGCAGAGGCAGCGAACAAGCAGATTTTGCATGTCCTTAAAAGAAATTTGGAGGATAAGGCAGGGAAATGGGTAGATGAACTTCCATCAGCCTTGTGGGCAATCAGAACATCGGTCAGGGGGCCTACGGGCGAAACACCTTTTTCCCTCGCTTAGGGATCGGAAGCTATGGCACCGGTGGAAATGTATTTGCCTAGGCATAGAGTGTCTCATTATGAACCGGAACATAATGTTATAACTCAGGCAACTGATCTTGATTTGTTTGAAGAAAAGAGGGTAGATTTTAAACTGAGAATATGTGGTTCGCCCGGCGTGTGCGCCCGCGCCCCGCGCGCCCTTGGATAGGGGTGCGCGTACGTGCGGATGCAGGACACCACTGCTCTCATTCCATCCTCCCTTGTTTAGGGGAAAACGAAATTAAAAGTGCGAGATGAGTGTTGTCTAAAATAGCGCGTTGGAATACGCCTCGGTTGACTTTAGTGGATTTTTTATCCAATATGGGAACTTTGGGTTTCCCGCATCAAGTTATCCCTTGTTTAGGGGATACCAGGATATGAGAATGCATCACCCTTTCATTCTCATTTTCCCTTTTTTAAGGGAAAACGGAAAAGTGCAAAAAAGGATGTTGCGACGCCCCCACTATGGATTTTATAAAAATAGTCTTATGGCCTATTTCGGATCACTATGGGAGCTTTGGGTTTCCCGCATCAAGTTATCCCTTGTTTAGGGGATACCATGATATGGGAATACATCACCCTTTTATTCTCATTCTCCCTTTTTTAGAGGGAAACGGAAAAGTGCAAGAAAGGAGTGTTGCGAGGCCCCACTGGATCCAAAATGTTTTATAGAGTCGTCATCTTTATTTTGAGGCAAAAATAAAGCAAAACCAAAAGAAGAAGAACCAGAGATTATAAAACGGGTTCAGAGGCTAAGTTACGAGTTAGGAAGGTGCTAGGCACCCAACTCGCCCTTTCGGTCTCAAAAGTGGTTTTTGGCTAAAGTATGTTTTTTGTTATATTTATCTAGCAAATAAACAAAGCATTTAAATACAGGAAAATAAAAGCAAATACATCATGGCTACATTATTTACGGACTTGCGGTAGTCTCTTTACAATATTCTACGTATATATTTAAAAATATTTAGCCATTATAACGGTTCTTTTATATAATATTTCCTAACTAAATCCGGGCAGCACAACGGCTTATATTTTTTACATTGGGCCGGATTTAAGGAAACACTTTTATATAAAAAAAATATATAACGCCCTTAAAGGCTATTACCTTTTAGAGCGGGGTGTGCTCGCTCTGTCCTTCAGGGAGAGGGAGTCTTTTGTTGTTGTTGTTGTTGTTGTTGTTGTTGTTGTTGTTGTTGTTGTTGTTGTTGTGATTTGGGCAGAGTAATGACTTGCAAGAGTTGCCTTTGAGACCCGTGAAGCACGGCAGACAACGCTTGCCTTTTTGACACTGCTTGTTTGTTCTTTGGTGGAATTTGGGCGTAACAAGGCTTATATCGCTAATTTGGCCTTTTAAATCGGGCAGAGCAACTGCTCTTTTCACGATTTTTGGACCGGGGAAATAGGGTGGAAACCTAACTGGAGGGGCTAAGGCTCACTTTAACCGGTGGGTTTTAAGTTTGGAGGAGTTTTGGCAGGGTTTTGAGGCTTTGGAGAGATCACTCACTATCTCACTCCGCTCTCTATTTCTTTAGCGTAACGAGGACGTGGAGAGTTTTTGCGGAAGAAAAGGTGTGTTGAAGGCGAACCCCGAAGGCTCTATTTATAGCCTGGAGAGAGGATTCATCGGGGATTAAAATTCTCTCTCTTCTGCTTCATTCGATTGTCACAGGCCATCCGCGGAAGAAATTGCATTACGCACCGTACGCAGCTTGAGTTAAGCGACTTTGGGAGCACTGTAGAGCAAACTGGGCGCCACCCACATTGAAACCTGGCTCCACTCCCACTTTGTCCATGGGTGGCGCCAACTTTGCTTTGGCTTTTTCATTTTTGACACTTTAAACCCTGCATTTCACTGTTTTGCGCATCCTGCTTTGTCCTTTTGCATTTTCAACCCTGTAACTTGACATTTGTTAATGTTTTTACAGGTCTTGATATTTTATGTCATGTTACATACCAGGGGTACGAAATTGTGGTGTCTACAGAATGGCAAACTACAAACAGCGAGCAAAAGCTCACCACGACAAGCGAATTCGGGGTCGGTCATTTGCTGTGGGCGATTAGGTTCTCCGTAAAATTGAAGCAATAGGCCATCGAGCAGAGTGGGGAAAGCTTTCTTCTAATTTGGAAGGTCCTTTTCAAGTTGTCAAAATAGTCAGGGAAGGGACCTATATGTTGCGAACAGAGGAGGGCAGCGAGTTGAAACATCTGTGACATGCAGATCATTTGAAGAAATATTATCGTTGATGCGAAATGTGTAAGCAGTTTGTTGTCCTTTTTGCGTGATTGTAAGTTGGGGGAAATAAATGAATGTTTTGGGTGTCATTTCTTTTCTCTCAGCTGTTATGTTTAATGTTATCTCGATTATTCTTTTTAATGCGCATGGGTTTTTTACCTGCTCGATTAAAAGGTTGATGTTCGAGTGGTGCAATTGTTATCTCGATTATTCTCTTTTTCACGAATAAGAGGTATAACTGCTCGTGAAAAAGGGTTGGTGTTTAAGCTTATTTTCTCGATTATGCCTTTTTCGGCTGGCAGAGTTTTTCTACTCGATCGAAGGGGTTAGTGTTCGAGGGCAATGCATTTCTCTCTTCGTCAAGCTTGGTAAATGCTTGCTCGATTGAGAAGGTTGCGTTTGGGAAAGTATTGTAAATTACTCTATAGACGCAAGCAATGATGTTAAAAAAGAAAGCTTGGAAATTGGAAAATGAAAGTATGAAATTGTTTGAACAATAAAGTGTTAAGGTTACAAGAGTTATGGAAAGCAGCTTAGGAATCTGAGGGAATTTCCAGCGGTGCAGTTGGGGCGGCAGCTTTCTCTTCATCATTGGTCTCCTTCTCGTCCACGATAACAACCACCTCTCCATCATCGCCAGTCGAATGAGTAGCCAGGGTTGTATCTTCTAGTGACTTGGCCATCCAGATTTGGGTCATCCGTTTTGTGCGTCTGATTGGGCCAAGGATTGCGGTTCAATCGTATAAGTACTTAAGGCATGGCCGTGCGGCGAGAGGAAGCGAGAATGTCTTTGTTAGTCCCCATTCGGAGTAGTTTGGGGCGGATATCCATCCAGTTGCAAGCTAGTTGCCTTAAGACGTGATGCACCCCTTGGAGGTAGAAGGGATAAGCTTCCTCCTCTACACAGGCTTGGAAATCTTCAGAGCTTTTGTACTCAGTAATTACCAATTGCCTTTGCTCCTCGCTAGGCTTTGACAGCTCTTCCCTCAACTTTTTTTCTTTCTCGGCCGCTTTTGCCATGGCTTGCTCCAGCTCGCCGAGTGCCACCCTAAGCTCTTTCCTCACTTGCCCGATGTTGTTGATAGCAATTTCTTCGGATTTTTTGGAGAAGTTTAGATGTGATTCAAGTACCTTCTTCTCCTCTTCAAGTTTGGAGAGCTCAGTCACTTTGTTGGTAACGACTTCTTCACTTTGTTTAAGCTCAACTCGGAGAGTTTTAATTTGCTCCTCGAGCTTGTTCTTCTCGGTGGACAGGGAACTGAAGGTTTTGAGATTGTCGATGAAGCAGTGGAACAAAAGTTCGGTCTTGGTGGCCATCTACAAAGTAAAGGATCAAACTAAAAACTGAATCTACAATGATTACAAGTTCAAAAGATGAACGGAAGTTTACCTCGGCCATGCACATCCCGATCTCACCGACTAAGACCGAGCTGGAATGCTCCGCACTCCTCTTTCGGAGACCAGAGTGATGCAGCCTCTTTATTATGCCAAGGCCGACTGTGGCAGCGTGACCTCCCTGTCTGTTGGTGTTAATGTTATGTAAATTAGGGACATCGGCCAGCTCGGCAATTAATTCAGCTGCTTTTTCCCGGGCTTCGGGCATATGAAAGTTTTCTTTTTGCCACGTGGGCATTGCAGACCTAGAGACAGTAGCTTGGTCGCTTTCCTCACTCCAAGCCCTTGTTCTCCTTGAGGGGGGAAGTTCGTTAGCAGGTCGCTTGGGGGCCGACACTTCTGGGGCGACCAGAGACGCTATGGGGGTAGGAGCAGCCGACTTGGTGATAGACAGGTTTACGGTGCTAGGGGCAACGGTTTGAGGCGGTGTGGCAGGCCGGCTTGATTCAGAGCGACCACGACTGGATCCTCGTCCTATATTGGTCGTTGGGACGAGTGGAAGGCGGGTTGGCTCTTGGTTACATAGTTGGGTGTTCCTCTTCGTCGAGCTCTTCCTTATTGCTTGTAGGAATTTATTGTTGTTGTCAAGCTGCTTCATATCTGCAAACATGACTCAAGACAGTTAATGGTCAGATCAAATTTTGAATGGGGAAAAAATAAAGTACAGAAAGAAGAGGTAAAGGGTTAGACCAGTCAGGGAGAAGGTCGGGGTATAGTTAGTTCCTTTTTGCTGATAGTCGGGATACTCGCTGGGGAACTTTCCCCCATGACAATTGCCCCAGTATAGGTGGGGGTTCTCAGTTTCTATGGAGACCCTGGGTTCTACCCTCTTCACGAGCCAATTCAACACGCCGGCCAAACGGAGTAAAGAAGGATCCGAGGTCAGGGCCACCAAGTCTTGCCCACCTTTGTCCTCCTTGATGCCGAGCAGAGTCTTGAAAGCTTTGACTATTCGGGGCTCTCCTGTTCGGTAGGCATTCTTGTCGTACAGGGGAATCTCTAGGTCTTCTAAGCAGGGGGCGAAGGGCCAGCCAACCCGGGACTCAACGAGCAAGGCCTTCCTGTTACAGGAGTCAACCTTATTGAGGCCGTCAGTAAGAAGTTTGAAGAAGTTGGTGTTGGACCGGCCAGTAATGCGTCAGGTCTTTTTGTCTAAAGAAAACAAAAAAAGTTTTCTAAATTAAGTCATGTCGGGCTCGAACCCGAGTAGCCGACAAGCTACGGTATACGCAACCAGGAATCTAACGGTGGTGAGGGTAAGGTCACAAGGAAGGGCATTAAACAGGATCAGGAATTCGGAAAAGAAAGGGTCTAAGGGAAGCCTCAGGCCGACGAGGAAAAAATCGAAGTAAAAACCCATTCGGTCTCCTTGGAAGTTATGCCCATCTTTCTCGATGTCCAAGTCGAAGGCCTTTACTCGGTACTTTTTGGGGTTCATTCCCAACGAATAGAACCAGGCCAATACATCTTCTTCACAAGTTAAGTCGTCCCATTTGAGTAAGGCATGTGTGTTGGTCAAGATTTGTTTGCCCCTAAGAGCGCCAGGCTTCTTTTTTCTGGCTCGCGAGATGTTCGTGCTCGGAAGGTCATTCTCAGCTCCCCTATCTTCTTCGAGGTTGGTTTGCTAGGCCTCAATCAGTCTACCCTCTAGTTCATTTGAAGCTCTAGGAGCTTCCTCAATGATAATGCTTGGCTCGTGGGGGATTATTGGTGGTCAGATCGTAACTAATTCGTCATCATATACCCAGCCAGCATCATTGAGCCCCAAAATTAGGGTTCTAGCGGCGAAAATGAAGAGGGGCAAAATTCATAGCAAAAACAAGGATGAGAAGAGATACCTGGTGATTTTGAAGAATTGAGTTGAAGAGGTTCTTGGGAATCTTGATGTTACGGGTGTAAGTGCCCCGGGATACGATCCCCCCGGATCGCGCACTCCTCTTTTTAGGGGAACACGCGGCTCGGGAAGGACATCACTCTTTTCATTCCATCTTCCCTTGTTTAGAGGAAAACGAAATTAAAAGTGCAAAAAGAGTGTTGTCAAAAAGCGCGTTGAATGCGCCTCGGTCACTGAGTGTGCTTTAGTTCACTATGAGTGCTTTGGATTTTTCTGTATCTCATCCTTCCTTGTTTAGGGGAAAACAAGATACCGAAAACGCATCACCCTTTTCATTCCCATCTTCCCTTATTTAGGGGAAAACAGAAAAGTGCAAAAAAAAAAAGGATGTTGCGAAGGCACGTGGGCACGCCCTGCCTCACTGTGGACTTGGGTCCATTCTGGGTCACTATGAGTGATTTGGATTTCCCGTGTCTCATTCTCTCTTGTTTAGGGGAAAACAAGATACCGAAAGTGCATCACCTTTTTCATTCTCATCTTCCCTTGTTTAGGGGAAAACTGAAAAGTGCAAAAAAAAGATGTTGCGAGCCTCACTGTGATCCAAAATGTTGTAACAGAGTCGACATCTTTAATTTAAGGAGAAATAAAGAAAAACCAAAAATAACCAGAGTTTGTAAAAAAGGGGTTCGGAGGCTAAGTTACGAGGTGGGAAGGTGTTAGGCACCCAACTCGTCCTTTCGATCTCAAAAATAGTTTTTGACTAAAATATGCTTCTATTATATTTATTTAGCAGATGAAATAAAGTATTTAAAAGAGATATATATATATATATATATATATATATATATATATATATATATATATATATATATATATATATATATATATATATATCTACATTATTACAGACTTGTAGTCGCTTCCTTCCAGTAATTACAAATACATTTATAAACATTTTGTCAAAATAATGGCTCTTTTTAGTGCTATTTTCTAAAGAACTCCGGGCAGCATAACTGCTTATATTTTTTACATCGGGCCGGCTGAAAATAGCATTTTTTTAATAAAACCTGTTAAATGCTTACCTTCAAGAGCGCAGGGTGTGCTCGCTCTGTCCTTCCGGGAGAGGGAGTCTTTTTTTGTTGTGGAGATTCGGACAGAGTAACTGCTTCCGAAATCTGCTTTCTGGCACCGTGAAACAGGCGGAGCAACTGCTTACGTTTTTGCTGTTGTTTGCTTGCTTCTGACGGAAATCGGCAGAGCAACTGTTTGCTTCTGGCATATTTGGCATCTGGATTCGGGCAGAGTAACTGCTCTTTTTTGAATTTTTGGACCGGATAAATAGGGTGAAATCCTAGCTGGAAGGCTAATGTTCACTTTAACCGATTGGATTTAAGTTTGAAGGAGATTTGACAGAGCTTCGAGGCTTTTTGGAGGAGGGGAACTCTCTCTTTCTCACGATCGCTTACTGTGTAAACTGAAAGCGGTGTGTGAAATGTGTGTTTTCATCTGTGAAGTGTATTCATTCACTGAAGCCGAGCACCTCTATTTATAGGTGAGAATGGGGACTCCGTTGGTATTTTGATTTTTCTTTTTGTGCTTTATCAGCTTGTACCGCGTGCCTGAGAGAGTGTATCGGAGGCAAAATGCTACAGTGCCTAAAGCACTATTGGGCGCCACCCATATAGGTTCTAGGCGTCGCGCCTGGGCCTCTTTTTGGGGTCGTTTTTGACACTTTGGCCCTTGCATTTCACTGTTTTGCGCATCCTGCTTTTCCTTTTGCATTTTTAAACCCTGTAACTTAACATTTGTTAAGTTTTAACAGGTCTTGATATTTAATGTTATGTCACATACCAGGGGTACGAAATTGGGGTGTCTACAGCGAGTACTTTTCTTTCCTTCGTTTGAATGCAAGAAGAAAGTGAAGATTGAGAATTGATGTTTGGATTCTTTGATGGCTGGAAAAATCTCAAATGAACGAAGGGCTCTGCTTTTATAATGGGGGAACCGTCACGGGGCGACAATCGAGATAGCTGGAGGTATCATTACGGTGCGGAAACCAAGGCGTCGCATTAAATGACGCCTCGGGGCATGTGTATGTGTGTCTAACAGACGACAAAAGACGGCCCGTCCCTTCAGTACCTATTGTACCTCAAGCTGGCATCCACTTACCATTTGATCTCGGGAACGCTACTTGCAAATGATCTAAATGAATCAAGTGTTGCAATTACCAGATTCCTAGGAGGTTCCAAGTTCTTTTGCTCTTCGCTCCGAGCATGAATGCGCACCAGACAAGGAGCAGGGGGCCACTGAGCTGCCCGGCCCAAAAGGCCCAAGCAACGGTTGCGTGCACAACATGCCTCTTCAGCCACGAGCAAAGCTCGTGCATCCTACATGATTTAAATTCAAATATTCAGTTAGCAGCACTCAACCTACAAGATGCATTGCCCTTAGATGAGCATCCTGGCCCCAGTAGCCTGGAGTCCCAGTATGTAACGAGCAAGGCCTCGGGTATGCAACAACTAAGGTTTAAGCGAGCACACTCACCCTGCTCGGTAACTCAGTAACGATTGTCTAAGACGTGGGTGGTTATTACCGGGAAACCCGTCACCACGATCAAAAAGTGACCGTTCGGTTGAATGTGGTCTTTAATATGCCCGTTTCATACGCTCAGACATTTAGGGAGCAGTTAATTAAGTTCTCTGGTAAGGCTATATAAACCCCTTGAAATGTAGGAGGGAGGTATGTGATTTCTTAACTAAGGCTAAACTCTGTCAAATTGTTTACTCAAATTGAGTGATAACTGATTCTTACGCCGGAGTGTATTTGTAGGGTAAGCCCCTGCCAAGTTCACGGTTGGTGTTTGCTTTTCAGGGTTGAGCCTAGAAGGTTTTAGATAGAATTGAAAGTCAGATATCCAATTTGTTAAGGCCATTGTGTCTAAGGATTATTTTGGACGCATCAGATAATAATAGTAGAATATTTTGTAATCATGTGATATACATCTCTTTTAAAAGTGAAAGTGTTTAGTCTAAAAAATTGAAAATCTAACATTTTCTTTTAAAACAATGTGTAATACATCTCTTTTATTGGTAATAATATAAAATAATTTAAACTCAACATCATTTTCTAACCAATGTGAGATATACATCTTCTATTGGTAATAATGGTAAAAGTATTTTATCAAATGACTTTGAAAATCTAAATCACTTTCCAACCAATGTATGATGCATTTCTTCTATTGGTACTTAATAATAGTATTTTTAAAATCAATATGAATTTCTAACCAATGTGGGATACATCTCTTCTATTTGTTGAAAAATTAGTGTTTTTAGTGAGAGAAATTGTGCAACTTGAGACACTAATTTCTTTACGTGTCATTTGTTTGCTGACGAAGGTAATTGTGCAAATGTGTTCTACTCGGTGAGAGCATCAAAACGATATATTTATTTGTCCAAATCGAGTTTTGGATAATAAGATATCAAGATTTAAAGTATAATACTTGTTAAAAAAAATTATTGTTTTTAATGAGAGAAATTGTGCAACTTGAGGCACGAATTTCTTTACGTGTCATTTGTTTGTTGGCGAAGGTAATTGCGCAAATGTGTTCTACTCGGTGAGGACATCGAAATGATATATTTATTTGTCCAAATCTAGTTTTGGATGAATAAGATATCAAGACTTAAAGTATAATACTTATTAAAAAATTAGTGTTTTTAGTGAAAAAAAAAGTATGCAACTTAAGGCACAAATTTTTTTTATGTGTCATTTGTTTGTTGACAAAAGTAATTGTGCAAATGTGTTCTAATCGGCAAGAACATCGAAATGATATATTTATTTGTCCAAATCAAGTTTTTGATGAATAAGATATCAAGGCTTAAAGTATGGTATTAAAAATGAGTTATTAGAAGTAATATCTCACCTTGAAGAGTTTTATCACATATTGGTTAGAAGTAATGTTAGTCGTAAAAGTTTTTAAATATAAATCTTCTACTATTGACAATAGAAGAAATTATATATACTAATATTAATACCCCTTATCATATTGACTATTATTATGTATTATTATCAGCTAATGGCTAGAAAAACAAAAGTTTTTAAAGTTTTCACATGGATGTTTTAGAATGAAGATTTATCTAAAGATAGTAAGGTGGCACAACCATAATGCTCCTCACTAACTTTATATATATTCAAGTTTACCCCTCGCTTGAACAAACTCACCCTTAATCTCTTTAATGTCAACGAATATCGCCTCCATTAAATGTTGCATAGATTCATCAAATTCAACGTTTGCCCAATTTCTACTAGCCATGGTGAATCCAAATTTTCGATCAGGCTAAAAAATTTTCTTTTTATTTTATAAATAACAAATCCTTGAATATTTAGGATTTCAAAATTGAAAGACAACACAATTAAACAAGAATTATTGATCCAAGTTCATGACAGCTAGATGATTAACAAAACAACAATAACAATTTTACTTTTTATAAACACATACACGAATCCTAGCAGAAATTAGGGACACAAACACGAACCCTAGTGGAAATTAGGGTTTAACAACTAGAACGATAAGACGCAAAATTAAGATAGAATAGAATTACCGTAACTAGGATTGCTCTGATACCAACTGATGACGACCCAATATCTCCTAGAAATGTTTTAAGATGAATGACTCCACGACCCAACGCCCTTGAGATGACGCGAACGTTGGAATTAGGAACGACGCCACAATTGGGATGAATCTCCAACTGATAAGTCGAATTCAATTATAAACAATGAATCCACGATATTTATAATCAAAACTTCCAATCTAGGACACTCAAATAAGAACACAATTTTCTATCCATAAAATCAACTCAATTTTATTAATCAAAAATCAACCTCTCAAAACAATGTTTAAGAATGCCTTATATAGGCTTACAAAATAAATTCTAATTCTTGTAAGAAAAGAAAACTAATTAAAGGAAACGTTTAAACCTAAACTTTAGGAACAAGAAACTTAATTAAAAAGAAACTAAAACTCTAAAAATCCCGAACAGCTTAACATTAAAAGACTAAAAATAAAACAATAAACACGCCAGTTATTTTGGAGCAGATGCGGTCGCCTTCTTCTGATAAGGCGGGCGCCTATTTGATAGATTGTGCGCCCCAAAATGTATCCCACTTTTCTAAAATTACACTTTAGCCCCTCCAAGTTTCTGAACAGCTTCCTAGGCTTCCAAACTTGTCTACAAGTTTCCAAACTTATCAAATAAACCCCTGAACTCTTGGAAACACTTTTATGACTAGTCAGTATCATATCAGAAACCCCAATCTGTGTGTCAAGCTAAGAATAATAAGGATTTAAAGGATGCAATCAACCAAAACAACTCAACAACTGGATCTAAGACAAACACAAGAGATATTTAGGCGAGCCCTAACCTATCAACAGAAACCCAACTGCGAAGTAATTTAAATGGGTCACTTGAGACACCAGCTGAGCTAATAGAGAGAAAAATAACCATATCCTACGTAATTTACCCACTGCAATTCTGAACACCAATGGAACCTAAAATTCCAAACAAAGGTAAATAGGCCATAGACTCTCTCATGGAGGTGGAGATAATGAGAAAACCATGAACATGGAAGCTCAGAAGCAACAATGTGGAGATGGTAAGAATCGCGTCGACTTGGTTTTTCAAGGAGATGTCGATCGTTGTAGATTGCCTTCACATAAACGGAGCAGGAGCTCGAGAAATGGATGTCATGTTTGCACTGTGGTTGGAGATGGTACAAAATCTCCAACATGTCAATGTTATTCTTAAGAGTTTCCCCCGTAATATATATTTATAACCTGTCTATTATGGCTTCACATAATATTTTATCTTGGAACTGTCGGGGTGCTGGAAATAAGAATTTTATAGCGGAATTCAGTCGTATTTTTTCAATGTAAATCCGAAGGTGGTTATCATGTTGGAAACCAAAGTTAAATTTGATCGAATGGAATTCTCTGTTTTAAGGCTTGGAGGGTCTGTTATAATGTTTCTAGAGGTAGAGCAGGTGGCATTTGGGTTCTTTGGGACCAGGCCAGAGTTGATTTACAGTGATTGATAACAATTTTCAAGTTATTCATGGTATTGTGAGGAAGATTGGGTTTGAGGAATGGTTACTTTCGGCGGTATATGTTGAGCCTAGTCGGATGTTTAGAAAAGACTCGTGGAGTAATATGAACATTATTGCGGATGATTACAATATGTCATGGCTTTTAGTAAAGGAATTTAATGATACGACGGCTTTCTTTGAACGACAATATTTGTGTTCTTTTAGAGCAAGACAAGAACCATGATCGGGAGCTTTTGGTGAGCTTAACTATTTATTTTGGTAAAAATAAATAAAAATAAAAAATCTAAACTACCCCCTTGATACACAATGGTGGGGAGCTTTTAGAAAGATTAATGATTTGAAGAGAGAGAAGAAAGAAAATTGAGAAAAGAGAAAAATTAAGAAAAACTTAAACATTTTGTAGAAAATGAATCAAATAAAGTTTTTAATTTTAGAGAAACATTTGTGTGTGTATATATATATATAGTAGGGCTTCATGATTGACAACGGGGAAGGGGGAAAATAATTATGGCTTCATTCAAAATTTGACACGCGTAAATGAGGGGATACATGGTTGTCAGCCGCTTTTCTATATTTTGAAATATGAATTTGATTGGAAAGATGAAATTTTGTTGTTATTTTAGCCAAAAAGATATGGTTTTCTTGGTTGGATAATTGTTAAGCTTCCATAGCTTTTGAAGTTCTTCGGTTACTTTTGCTCAAATAAGCTTCCTCCAAGCTCCCTCTAAAATTTCCATCGTTTGCTATGATTTCCTTAAGTACCCTCTAAGATCTATCATTGTTCAAGCTCTTACTAGGGAAGTTGCTTTCCCAAGGTTCTAAATTTGTTTTTGTTTTTGTTTACTTTTTCTTTACATTCAAAATGCGAAAAAAAAAAAAAAATTTCCCTTCGTTTTTAAATTATTATTCTCCTTTTCTTTTTTCGTCTGTTTTAAAACAATTGTCCTTTTTTAAAACTTTCTTTTTTAAGAAAAAACACTTTCACCACCTTACACTTACTTTTTATACATACTTTAATTATAGTCACATGCTCAAAGGTATTAAAATAAACCAAATATTTCACCAATATTTATAATACAATCATCTATTTTTTTCGTAAATGGTGTGCCGAGTAAAAGAAGACAATAATATGAAAAGAAAAAAATGGTTAATTTAGTTACTGTACTTTGACGAATCTTTATATTTTACCACTGTACTATTTTTCAAGTAAAAGTGTCATTACAATTTTAAAGATAGATACAATTTCGCCATTATCCATAACTATCATCTAATTTTAATGAAATTAATTTCGGTTGCCTCCCCTAAAGGTTTTTAAAATATTGAAAGATGCTTAGGGAATTGACTAAAAGTATAACTTATTTTTGTATTAACGTTTTTTTAAAATCCGTTAAAATAAAGAATTATAAATATAAGATTAGAAAAAAAAACATATAATTCAACCTATAGTTGCCACCATGAAAATTGTGATGTGTTTAAAATAAATTATTAATAATACTCTTTTTTATAAAAACAATTTTTTTACAATTTTTAATGCCATTTAATGATTTATGTCTAATATGGCTTATTTAATAATAATTATTAATTTAGTAGATATTTTTTAATAATTTATTTAAAATGATTTTTTTTAATAATTTAATAATTTACTAAAATTTCATTAAATACTTTATTTGATAATTTTTTATTAATTTATTTTTAATAATTATTAAGTCATTTTTAATATTTTAATAAATAATTTATTAATAAAAAGGATAACCACTTCCATATATGTGATGAATTCCAATCGTTAAATATTTTTAAAATATTTAATCTCAGCTAGTAAATAGTTTTTGTCAATTTTAATTGAGCTATTGAGCGCTATTGTATTATTGATATTCTTCTCCTAATTTTTTATTTTGGTAATATATGTTTCTTTTTGATTTGCATTTTTATATTTCATTCATTCTTTCCATAAAATGTATTTTTTAACCTCTAAAATTAAAAAAAAAACCTGATAATTTAAAAATCTTAAAATTATTTAATTTTAAATTTCAACTATCATTAAGTATCTTCCTACATTTTAAAAAACCTTAAGGGAGGCAACTAAAATTAATTTCATTAAAAATTGGATGACAGTTAGTGATAATTACGAAATTGCATCTCTCTTTTCAAGTACAATGACAATTTTACTCGAAAAATAGTATAATGTCAAAATGTAACGATTGGTCAAAGTAAAATAGCAAAATTAACTATTTTATCGGATGGAGAAATTTATAGGGTAAAATTCTGGTCGTTCCTTTTTTCAAAGTTTCTAACCCCTCTAATACCTCGTTCTTTTTCTCAACCGCAAATGACCACTATTCGAAATACTGTTCCAAATATGTCATTGTTTCCTTCAATAACTCCGGCAACATACTTTGGATTCACAAATCACCATTGTTGGGCAACGAAATAGGTATCGAATACAAAGTGTGTTGTCGGAGCAGTTGCAGGAGATGATGATATTTTTGGAACAATATTTCGAAAAGTGGTCTTTTGTGGTTAAAAAAAAGAACGAGGTACTGTTGAAGTGTTAGAAACTTTGGAAAAGGGACCGACCAGAATTTTACCAAAAAAATGGTAAAATTCTAGCTTGTCTTTTTTTCAAAGTTTGTAACCTCAAAAGTCAAAAGTCAACCGTTCTTTTTTTTTTTTATCGCAAAAGCTCATTTTTCGAAATATTATTCTGAAAATGTCATCGTCTCCTTCAACAACTCCAGCAAACACATTGGGATTCGAAAATCACAATTGTTGTGCAATGAAACGGGGATCGACCTGTAATGGATCTGTGTTGGGTTAAATGATTTTAATTTTCAGTTGAGACGAAGGTAGAGAAGGAGGGGGAAGAAGAAGGCTTACGACGGATGAGATGGAAGAAGAAGGTGGAGGACGTCTTCTGGTTCATTATCATTTTGCATCACGGTGCACAAAATAGATTATATAATATTTTATGTATCGCTGTTCAAAATTGGATTATGTAATTAAGACTTATGTATCGCGATTTAAAAATTGTTTCATCGCGGTTCAAAAATTGTTTCATTGTGGTTAAAAAATGGTTCCATCGTATCGCAGTGCAAAAAGTGTTTCACCCCGATGCAAATTTGGATTAGGTAATTAAGACTTATATATCGCGGTTGAAAAATTGTTTCATGGCAGTGCAAAAAGTTGTTTTATCGCGATGAAAATTTGGATTAGATAATAAAGACGTATATATCGCAGTTCAAAAATTGTTTCATCGCGGTACAAAAAGTGTTTCATCGCTGTGTAAAAAATGATGCAATAAAATTGATATATCGCGGTACAAAATTTAACCTCCGTAGCGCGCCTTCACTTCATTAAGGATATCATAGTTATTTTACTACCAAAAATGATTTTTTCCAATTGAAAAAGAAATATTTTAGCGATTAAAAACTTTAAAAATGAATTGGTTCACAATTTTTTTCAAAAAAATAAACTCAAGATTTTAACGATTAAAAATTTTGAAAAATGGACCCACAATTTTTTCTAGTTTATAGCATAGGCATGCTAGTCTTTCTAGCCCACAATACGACAGGCAGGCCAGCCCACTTAGCTCAAGTACATAGGTGATGTACCAAAGGGGGCCTCTGCCGAGATTCATAACTATTCTAAAATAAAAATCTACGTAAAACTAAATTTTTAAAAGGGATTTTGTGATGCCACGTGTCACCATTGAAATAGTAAATGTTTTTTATTTTTTTCAAAATTGATTAATTTAAGATAAAAATCTTAAATCTAATTAGATAAGATAAAAATCTTAAAACTAATTTGATTTTATCCTGTTTAATTTATACAAGTTTAATTTGACCGAAACTCTTCAATTTTCATCTCTTTTCATTTTCATACTATTTAATTAATACAAATTATTCACAAGATATATATATATATATATATATATATATATATATATATATATATATATATATATATATATATATAAATTACTAATCTATTAACTATTATTTAAATAGAAGTCACATGGCGATTTTGTGTTGAATGCATAAAGTTTTAAATGAATTATGTGCTTGACGTGTCAACTTCTTGTGAAGTTGTGATTTTTTCTTTTTCTTTCTTTGCCAAAAATTATTAAACCGGATAGATTTTAAAAGCTGGTGCCTCCTTTATAAATGGTAAAAAATTATTATTATTATACCAAAATCGGTTACCAAAATCGAGATAGATTTTTATCACATTTGATTTAGATGTATTTCACTTGATTAAGATTCCAATTTTTAATGGTAAAAAGTGTTTTTTTGCGAATAGATTTTATCAATTGTCATAGATTTAATCTTTCAATTACATATTCATATGATCAATTTTGAATATGTACCTTATTTTTCGTTCTTTTCATATTATTTTAATTAAAAAATTTAACTATTTATTACAAGTTTAGAAAATCATCTTATTATAAATAATTTTTACACAAAAAAAAACTATTAAAACCGTGCATACGGTACTATATACGTATTTATAGTATTATTTTAAACCGGATATATTTTAAAACTATTACCTCCTTTATACATGGTAAAAGTTTTTTTTACCATTTTTTATGCCAAAATCGGTTAATACCAGATATATTTTATCACATTTGATTTAAACACGTTTCACTTGATTATGACTCCAAATTTTCATGGTAAGTTTTTTTGGTGAATAGATTTTTCATGTGATATATATATATATATATATATATATATATATATATATATATATATATATATATATATATATATATATATATATATATATATATATTTATTTATTTATTTATTTATTTATTTATTTATTTATTTATTTATATATCATATTTGATTTAAACGTATTTCACTTGATTATGACTCTAAATTTTCATGGTAAAAGTTTTTTTGGCTGATAGATTTTATCAATTCTCATATGTTTTAATCTTTCAATTACATATTCATATGATCAATTGTGAATATTTACCTTATTTTTCATTTTTTTCAAAATTTTAGCTATTTATTACAAGTTTAGAAAATAATCTTATTATAAACAACTTTATAAAAAAAAAAACTACTAAGACTGTGCATACGGTACTATATATATTTTTTTTTCTTTTTTTTTTGCTGCCAAAAATTAAAACCGGATAGATTTTAAAACTGATGTCTGTTTTATACATGGTAAAATGTTTTTATCTTACCATTTTTTGTTGCCAAAATCGGTTAATACCGAATATATTTTCTCACATTTGATTTAAACACATTTTACTTTATTAGGAATTCAAATTTTCATGGTAATTTTTTTTTGAAGATAGATTTTATCAATTCTCATAGGTTTTAATCTTTCGATTACATATTCATATGATCAATTTTAAATATTTACCTAATTTTTTTTGTTTTTTTCAAATTATTCTAATTAAAAAATTTAATTTTTTATTACAAGTTTAAAAAATTATCTTATTATAAACAACATTTGCAAAAAAAACTATTAAAACCATGCATACTCTCTCTCTCTCTCTCTCTCTCTCTCTCTCTCTCTCTCTATATATATATATATATATATATATATATATATAAATTGCTACCAAAATTAAAACGTAATAGATTTTAAAACTGGTGCCTCCTTTATACATGGTATTTTTTTATTTTTTGTTTTTTACAATTTTTTATTGTCAAATCGATTAATACCATATAGATTTATTATATTTGATTAAAACGTGTTTCACTTGATTAAGACTCCAAATTTTCATGCTAAAAGTTTTTTTTTGGCGGGTGAATTTTGTCACATTTGATTTAGACGTGTTTCAATTGATTAAAACTTTTCAATTTTCATGGTAAAAGTTTTTTTAACCTTTTTTTTTCTGCCAATTCGGTTTGTAGCGGGTAGATTTTATTACATTTGATTTATATTAGTTTCATTTGATTATGACTCATCAATTCTCATGATAGAAGTTTTTTAAGTTTTATTATTTTACCAAAATTCAGTCAATTTAAAATAGATGTTATCCAATTTAATTAAACGTGTTTCACAAACACTACAAACAATTACTGCAAAATACTTCCCCTCCATCAAACACCTCCTTGACGAGTCCGCTCGTGGTACTTCCTCCCCTCCGCCTCACACTCACACTAAGAATAATTGTTCGATTTTATAATTCGCATGAATTTTCGGTTTGATGATTTGGTGTGATCTCACGCTTATTTATTTATTTATTAATTATGAGGATATCTTGATGTTGTTTGTTTATTCAAATAGCTTGCAAATTATATCTACAAAAATGAGTTTCAGAAACAACACTAAATCAACCGTGCATCGCACGGGTGATAACCTAGTAATGATATATACTTCCTCTATTCTACCCAAAGAATTCTTACTTGAAAAATCTAATTATTAAAAGATATGTAAATATAATTAAAGTTAGCTATAATTATAAAAAAATTGAAGTACAAACAATATACTTACAATACAAGTGGAGGGTAAAGATGAAATGTTATAAAAATTATAAGCATAATTTTTTAAAATAGACTCTTAAAATAAAACATTTAAAAATAGTATTGTAAAATCTTTACCTGGAATGAAAGGAGTATTTAGCATACTCCTAAACTCACTCTTAACACACTCTTACTTCATCACCAACTTAGCAACTAACGATTTACCATGCTGTAATTTTGAATTTCCTTAGCTTTTCGTCAAATAACTATCTTTTAATTCATCTCTACTTTGGATGGTTACTTCAACTGGAAGTATATTTTCATAATATTCATCGCTTAAAAGATGGTTACTTGGGAGTTCAGATCTCCTGTATTACTTATGTGCACCACTTTCTATCTTAATCATTACATCCAAACCATTGTATTTAAACCAATGGTTGAAATGAAAAGTGATACACACAAGTTATACAGGAGATCTGAACTCGTTACTTGGTTGGAGTCTTTTTTAGTTATGATATGCCCCCAAACCACATTGAGCCAAGTCTATGCTAGGTTAAAAGGTTAAGCCAATATTATAGGAAATTGCGGGCCGGCCTTTTTTCCCAAATTTTCAATTGCATAAGTATTTCGTTTTTTTTTTCAACCGAAAAAAATCCACATTAAAATGTTCCAATAATGTCCAATCACATAAACGATGTAAATTTCTTCTTCTCTTCCATCGTCCTCGAGTTTTTTTTTTTTTTTTTTTAATACTTTTTTTTTTAAAGGTTGGAGGGGACATAGACCGTACCCCAACCCTTAATTTTTTTTTTATAATCGTCCTCGAGTTTGTTCGTCCGAAAATGCAAAAAATGTTTGGTGGTTATGGATAAAAAGAAAAAAAAGTGTGAAAAGTTAGGTAGTGAAGAAGAACAGTAGTTATTACATAACTATGTTTTCACCACCATAATTTCCCACTATCTTCCTTCTACATCTCTCGTTCTTCTTCTTCTTCTTCCTCATTGTGTTTGTGTATGTGTTTTAAAATAGATTAACTTTCATGTTTGTGTTGCTATGCATGTAAATTGTTCGATAAATGCCAAAATAGGAAGAAAAAAAATTAGTTGTTGAACACCTTTTTTCAATCTAGATACATCAATTTTGAATCACGATGCATCATTTGTGAATCGTGATGCATCGATTTTGATTTCTAATGCAGGAAAACTGCATTAATTTGAATCATTTGTTAATTGTGTGAAGGGACATGAAGGTCTGGTTCATCACGATTTGCAACACAATGCAATATTATTTGTAGTAAGATGCAATATTATTTGAAGTGCGATGCATCAAATGATGTTGACTTGGTGCATCGTGATAATCCAATTTATGCATTGCGATACATAAATTGATGCAATGCAATGCACCGAGTAAGTGATCAATAGCGTGCCTTAAGGGTATCATAATCTTTTCGTCTCAAAAGTGCTTTTTTGGGTTAAAAAAACGCAGGGCATTGTAACTATTGAAAACTTCACAAAGTGGACTGACCCCAATTTTACCCCCAATATTATGATACAAATATATTATTTTATGTGTTATCTTATTTGATATTTTGTAAGCTTTATAATGGATTAAAAAGTAATGTCAACAAGATAATATACAAGATGTCTCATCATTTTTGTGTATAGATTTTAATACTTCATCGTTTCTAAAAAAGTGTCTTGTTTGATTCAGCACACAAAATAAAATAATATTTTGACCCTATTATAAATATTATGATATTGTGACTGTGGTCTATCTAATAAAAATAATAAAATCAAATAAATAATAAAGGTAATTTTAGAATAAAAAAATGACACTTTTTTAAATGGCCTAAAAAAGAAAAATAAAGTTATTTTTAAGAGGGAGTACTTGTTTATTTAGTACTTGTAGCATTATTCTTTGGGTGGGGCTATACACACCCACCTTTTACTCTTACACCTCATTTATTGCAATGATGTATTGTACATTTTGTTATATATTAAAAAAAATGAGGTGTAAAGAGTGAAAAGTTGAGTATGTATAGTTACACTCTTTTATAAGAGTAAGTTTTTTATAAGACGATTTAACGAATTTTAATTCGTAAGACGGAACATTACCAGGGCCGGCCCTGAGGTATTTCTGGAGGGGCGACGGCGATGAGCCCCCAAATTTGTAAAAATTACCTTATACATCGTAAAGTTTCTCAAGTAGTTGGTTGCAGTAATGGTCGAGGTGTGCTCCTACCTTCGGTGAATGTCACACGTTTCGAATCTTGGGAGAAGGGGCTTTTATATTTTTATTAATTGGCATATAAAGTGTATAATATATAATGCATGTATACAATTATAATAAATTTGGCTTTTATATTTTTATTAATTGGCATGTAAAGTGTATAATATATAATGTATGTATACAATTATAATATATTTAGTTGTTTCATTGGTAAAGGTTATATTTTGTTGGTTATGTGGTCATGAGTTTTACTCTTATCTATGTCAAAAAAAAAAAAATCAATAAAGGGACCCTTTTATTTTTATTTGCTATGGGCCTCTGAATGTTTAGGGCCGGTCTTGAATATCACTCTTTCACAACTCAACTCATCAATTTATAATATATCGAATAAAGAAAAATTAATTTTACTTAATTTTTTTTTTCAAATTATAATAAGACAGTGACTAAGTGGATGGGTACATGGCAGAAGCTACCTTCTCCCTTCGTTGTGTGAGTAATAGTAGAAGACAAACCAGCCCCCAACCCCCGGCCCAAAACACTCCCACACACACACACACACACACACACACACACACAAACTAATTATAATAAGAAGAAATACAGATTGAAATTCAAGATCTCAAGTTCTCAACCTAAAATTTAATATTAGGATGGGAACCCCTAACCATCTTTCCTTATTGGATTAAACAATGAAGCAGAAGGGACAGATAGATGTACCTTCCAATATTATCAATGTCTTACTCTATCTCTCATAAATTTCTTTAATGCCACCCACCCAAAAATGGGCCCTCATCTAAGTCTCTCTCCTCTATAAATAAAGTAAGTGTTCCTTAGACTAAGACTAAGAGTACACAAACAAAAGAATATCTCTTAATCAAAAGCTTGAGATCTCTGTAGGGTATGAAAAGCTTGAGATCTCTTGCGATAACAAAGACGATACGATAAAAGCACGATTAGGGGTGGCACGAACATGACACGATAAGCCTATCGTGTCTAATATTAAAATCCGAACACGATACGATAAAAACACGAAAAGCACGGCACGATACGATAGACACGATAAGCAAAAAAACCCGATTTATTTAGTCAGACCCGTTAAACACGTTAAGCCCAATAACCATTATAAAATACATAATTTTGATTTTTTAATACATATTTTGAAAATTTATCAATATAAATGGTCAAGTAGTTTAAAAGTCATAAATTTTCAAATGATAAAACTATGAAATAATCATGAAAATAGTTCGAAAGAAGTGAATAACACTTAGTAAATTTTAAAAAATATATTTTTAAAACATATATATTTTAGTTATCGTGCCTTACCGTATTTATCAAGCCAACCCGATAACAACCCATTTTTTATCGTGTCTTATCGTGCTGGCCCTATAACGGCCCGAACCTGATAAGCCCTAGCTCAAACCCTATAATTTCGTGTCGTATTCGTGTCGATCAATCGTGTCGTGCCTTAAATTGTCACCCCTAGATATGATTCATTTCAAAATAGTCACAACCTCTCGTGAATGATCCATATTTAGAAAAGGGGCCTTCTCCCCCACCCCTTCTAGTTACCAATTTTCGTTTACATACGTGACTTGAACCTACTATCAAATTATGAAAAGTAAATGAGCTATTTGCCCATTAATATTTTAGCAAAAACTTATGAAATTCTTTATTACGGGTATCTTTTATAAAACGGATCTCTTTGACGTAATTCATCGTATGCTAATATGCTGAGCGGTGAAAAAGATGAGTTCTGTTTTACGAATTAAAATCCGCAGAACAGTCTTATATGAGATTCACTACAACAAAAATATTCAAGCACAACAATATTCTTATAACACAAGTGGAGGATAGAGATAAAATTATGAAAAGTGTAATCATATATGGTCTTACCGGTATTTTATGTAAGACGGAGATCCCCTTGATCCGACATACTGTGTGTTGGTGGATTGAGTTGTGAGAGAGTGAGGATCTCACAGTTTTCTCTTGTAAACACGTTTGAGAATCTATTTCAAAACACTATTTTTCATAAACAGAGTAGTTGTAAACGCAACACATTTTTAAAATGTTGCGTTTTAAAACATTGCATTGAAACACTTTAAAAGAGAAAACGATGTATTTTTTACTAGCGTTTTGGTTAAAACACTTCACCAAACATGCACTTCAAAATCGGTGTTTACTCAATAAGGGCATTAATGTTATAATATACTTTTTGTATGTATTCATGAATTGTTTTTGTAACATTTTTTGTGTGTTTGTTAAACACTCAAAAATATTTTTCAGTATATTTTTTAAAAAAATTGCTAAACACAAGATATTTCCCGTAAACCAGACAAAGTCTTAATCACATCATGATCCCGAAAAAGAGTGATTTGATTGGTAGCCCAGGGCTTAGAGTATCCACAGTAGTTGTTATTAGGTCATTCTTATTTAGGAAAGAATTGGGTAAACCAATGGGAAGAATTCTTGTTGAATAATTCCTTCCAAAGGAACTGAGCCAAGGGAGAGAGTGGTTGCCACCGCACAAAAGCTTCGAGCGCTTGCGCCACACGCATGCGTCAGGGACGTGGGAGCGTCTGTCACCGTGGGCTAGGGTTGTCTCCACCTTCTTTTTATTTATTTTTTTGATTTTTTTAATTTAACCGTTGGGTATTTTTAGGTAAATAAAACGGATGATTTGGTAGTAAAATTCATGTAAAAATAGAAGAAAAATTAAAACCATTAATAAAATTAATTTTTATATTAAGAATTAAGAAATTTTTAAAATGTATATGTCTGAGTAAAACCCAACTAAGAGTTTGGGGGAAGAATTAAACCAATGCCAATGCTCTTGGGTAAAAGAACAGAATCTTGAAAAAGTTTAAGAAAGTTAAAGTAGTCCGTAGTCATTGTTGTCAACTTATAGTACTGTACAAATTTATATTCAAGTGGTACAATACCATTTTGTCGGCAATAATTAAACCATTATTATTATTATTTCATTTGATCATAAACCAATCTAAACCAAAAAAAAATTGGGTTAAGTTATTGGCACTTCAATTTGGTACGACGTCACTCCAAGTATGTATTACTTTACTTGTACATAATGCCTTCTGGAGTGTAATTTGGAGTGGCTTGATATGAAATTGAAAGAATTGACATTGAACGTCCATTTCTTCCTTCCTTTTCTTGCAAAAACATCAGGCCCACATAACATGCCATTTTTTGTAGTAGAGATCACTACACAAACATGAAATCCAACTAGCATTCTACAACTCCAAACTACCCAAAATAAATAAAAAGAACAAGAGTAGATGGAAATATTGACAGAACTAGGAACAAAATATATCAATAATTAATTGTACCGTACAATCATTTATTATACGTGACAATTACTTAATACATTATGTTCCATTTCTGACTAATATTTCAATTAGTCTACCTTCTAGTAAACAAAAAAATTCAAGAGTACAAACCTCCAACAATATAAGAAAAATAAAATCTTCCCACCAGCTACCTTCTCCTCGCCGATCCGAAACAGTACACTGAAGTAGGAGATGACGATCCACCGTACACGTGCCCATCATCCATCCCATCATCAAATGATGATCCGAAACTCAAGAACCTCCTTCTTGATCTAGACACATTGGATGATGATGATGAGTGTGGTGGCATTGGAAATGATGAATGTGATGATGAAAATGATGGTGGTGCTGATGGAAATAATGATGTCATGGTTTGGGGTTTCTTGAGGTGGATCTTGAGGAACAAAGTGTTGAAGAGCTTGGATCTTGAGTTCTTTTTTGTGGGTTTTTGACTGTTGGTGTAGTAGGAAGGGGGTGGGGTGAGGGGAGGGAGTGAATTGTCAGAAAATTTGTGTTTAGGGGTACCAGGTTGAATTTCCCAAGTGAAAGGGATAGCACCAGAAACACCTCCATAGTAGACTCTGAAAGAGGGGTTGGCCATGGAATTCTCCTTGGAGAGTAGTCTAGAGAAGAACTTATCATCGTGCTTGATTTGTAGGGACTTTTTTGGAAACTCGGGGCTACTAGTCACCATCTTTTGGCTTGCACTTCAACTATAGAGTAAAGAGACTCACTTGGAAAGAGTGTGAAGATGATGAAGATTGAGACTCACTTGGAAAGAGTGTGAAGATGATGAAGATTGAGACTCACTTGGAAAGAGTGTGAAGATGAAAAAGATTAGGTTTGTGTGTGTGTGTGAGAGAGAGAGAGAGAGGAGGGTGTTTTGAGTAAAGTGCTACACTTGAATTTGAAGTGAAGATATAGAATATCTATATTGACTATATATAACACGTACAAGGTTTGATTATTGGGACATTAAGATTTGTGTCAAGATGGTATCCCACACTAGAGCTTTAATGCGTGAGCTTGCTTAGTTATAAAATCTAGGCCTGTTTTAGTTATTGCTTGCTTAGAGTATCCACAACGTTAATCTTTTTATATCATCTTCTTAGTTACGTTTCTTTATTACTTATACTTTTTTTTTATTCTTTTTAATAATATATTTTTTTATTTATAATCTTCTTTACACATATTTTTAGTTAGATTTCAATAAAAAAAAATCAATTTGTCCCCTAACCGATCACACATACAAACACATAAAAAAATTCTTTCTTTTAATAATATTTTTTCTCTCGTAGGTGGCAATTTAGAAAGAAGCTTACCGTTGGGATGTGTTCTCCTCTTATTTAATGAGAAATTTTTTCTAGCAATGATGATGCTCTAGCACTACTTATTAGTCTACGAAATTCTAAAGTCGAACTGCTCACACAATATTGTCTGTATTGGTAGATAATGTACATCAGTACATGTCATATAAGCATGCAAATGATACAATTAATGTTTCACTGTGTGCCTACAATCGAAAGAAAGAATTGAATCTTCTGTTATCCGAGGAAATTAAAATTGTTGTCGAAATGCAAGAATGAGTATTCACCTTGGAATCAATAAATAAAGGCGGAGTAAATATCCTGTAATACGATCTTACGAATTTTAATTCATAGAATGAAATCTACTTTCTTACAACTCAACACACCAACACAATAAATAAGTTAAGAAAAATATGTCTTATAAAAAATATTTATAAGACCTTTTTACTTCAGTTTTTGTCATAAAGGTAAGCATTTTACAGAATTTAGTACTTCATTCGTTCCAAATAAAGAATTCACTTCTATTTTGAAATATTTCACTTAAAGAGTTCACTTTTAAAAATTAATACATAAAAATGTCATTTTATTATTAATGAGCTACTAAAATGTCACTTTCCTAAAAAAATTAACTTTTAAATAGAAACTTTTTACCCGAAACAAAGTGAGTAGTTGTTGACTAACATGTATAGGCCGTAAAAGAGTCCGAGTCGAGGTGGCCCTAACATATGAGGATAATTAACTAAAAAACATCTTAGTAAAAGGGTGATAATTGGGCATTTCCCCACTCAAATATCAACCGTAAAAGTCTTTTATATTTTTATTTAACAAGTAATACACATTTTTGGGCCGAAATGACAAATATGTTCTTAATGAAATTGGATTAGGCACACTGCATTGTGAATCCAGTTTTTTTTATTGTGCCTCAGAAAATAAAAATTGTGTGTCATGATTTACTTTTGTATTCTAATTTTAAATTATGTATCGCAAATCCAAAACAGTGCATTGAGATTTTCTTCATGGATAATCTCGTTTGTCCATCGAAAAATAAAATTTGTTATCAGGATTTACTTTTGTGTTCTAATTTTAAATTGTGCATCGCAAATCCAAAATTGTACATCCCAAATTATCTTTATTACTACCTCTAATTGTTATTTTTAAAAAATCACGCTTGCAGTTTTCATCTTTATATTTCACTTGTGTTGTAAGCCTATTAGTTATAAATTATGAGTAACTCCAATAACATTAAGAGTAGTGATAAATGACTCAAATTGTTCCGGATCAAAAGCATTTAGAATAGGTCTCATGTAAGACCGTTTTACATATCTTAATTCGTAAGATGAAGCCTCACTCTCTCACAACTTAACTCACAAACACATGTTGGGTCGGATAAAGAGAATTTGTCTTATAAAAAATAGGCCAAAATACAAATTTCCCCCCAAAGTATACACTGAATCCCATATCACTACCCAACCTACGTTTTGTGCCAATTTCGTATCTAATGTTGCCATTTGTGCTCAAATAAAAACGTCAGTCAATGAAAAGTTAACTCTCACGTTCTCGCACGTGATGGTTATTTTGGTCATTTCCTTTTGGAGGGAAGTAACTGGATGGGTGTCGACAAACAAATACGAAATCCCTAATACGAAATCCCTAATACGAAATCCCTAATTATACTTTTAGGGCTTTCAAACGATTGATATTTTTAGCGATTGAGATTGAGGACGATTGATCGAGAGAAACAAAAATACGGATTGCAAAGTTAACACCTGGCAATGAAGAACACCGCCGGGGACAATCTCGTACTATTGTAGAAGAGGAAGATCGACGATACGCCTCATAAGTTGTTTTGATTTTATTGATTTTCTTATTAGTGGAATGTTTGACTTTTAATCCACTAATACGTGTGTTGTGAGTAAAGAATGCGAGTATTGACTTACTTTGCATGAAAAAAATTGAATTTTTTGTTCATCTTTGTAATGCATGACTTTACAGAGTAGTTATATTTTATTAGAGTTTTAATTGGCTTGAGTAGTGTTTGTATATTGTCATATGGTCCATGTACGGTAGAATAGCTTTTGTATTACCCTATATGTGATTGTGGATTGTTTTGCTTTTGTCAATGTGTGACGTGTAGTATTGGGCAATGTAACATTTGTATGGCCCATGTTTGTATGTATCTTTATTTTATGAAAATGAATGCAAACCTAATGTATTGAATATGTTATCTGTTTAATATTGATTTTGCACACACATTGGAGTATGTGTTTTCTGTATATTGCCATTTACTTTAATTTTTGTTTGAGATAATGCATAGTGGGGGACAATGTGCTAATATTCCCCCCTGGATAATGGTCCCCCTGTCCCTCTCTTCACCCCCATTTTGTATTAATAATACCCATCAATACTTGTTTTTCATCATCTAATGCTTTGCTTTTTTTTATGTTTTTGTTTTTTGTTTTTTGTCTTTGCTCCTAAGACATGCACATTACTATTAGGGTCCATCATGGTGGTGAGTTTATCTACCACCCTAATACAGTGTATTTAGGAGGTGAAGTGGAAACAATAACCAATTTCTGAAAAGAATGATATGTCTTATGTGAAAATGAAGAATTATTATTGGGGATTGGGGTATAAAGACTATGCAACCTTTTTACTATGTACAATGCGGTAGTAGAATATGGATCTTTGGTTTGAAATTAGTATCAACTAATGAAGGGGATACGGAGGGTTAGTCAACATATGAATGCAAATAGGCAGACATCCAAGTAGATCAGAATAATGAAGATAGTTCAGTTATCGATGATAGTGAATATGGGGATAGTGAGAGTGATGCGGAACTTAATGAGATTGGGGATGATGGAGTACGGATAAGCAACCACAAGGAAAGGAAAGGAAAGGAGGCGTGTCGGGAGGGAAATACATGTTAATCATAATGATTTTGATGTTGAGTCAGATTATGAGGATAATGATTCTGATGATTTTGAAAGCCTTGATGGCTCTGACTTTGATGATGATGACCCTAGGATCCAAAAGGGAAGGAAAGCTACTCCTAAGTTCAAAAATTTAACCCTCTAGAGACATGAAGGACCCTCGGTTTGATTAGGAATGGAATTCTCGAGAAGATAAAGAATTCAAAGGGCTGTGAGGGCTTATGCGATAAAAAATGGGAAGGGGCTTAGGTTTGTGAAGAATGATAGAGTGAAAGTAAGTGCCAAGTGTAAGGATGGTTGTCCATGGTATATCTATGCTTACAGGCTAGGTGGTGAAAGGAATATCTTGAGTTAGGACATTTGTTAACAATCACAGCTGCAGTAGAGTGTTAACTAATAAATGTGTAAACTCTAGGTGGATTGGGGAGCAATATCTTGACAAATTTAAACTAAACCCTACTTTGAGTCATTCTTTCATACAGGTTGGGAAAGATCTTGAAATTGAAGTGTCTAGGAGTAGTGCTTCTGAGCCTTACGATTTCTAAGAGAATGAAGTGAGGCAAGTCTTGAATCTCGGTATGGGGCTTTATGTGACTCTGAGGAAGAAGTGATCGGGTCAAATCCGGGGAACAAGCGTTGAGATACTGTGATTATGAAAATGATAATCCTATCTTTAAGAATATATATGTGTGTCTTGAGGTGCGAAAAGGGATTTTTAGAAGGTTGTAGGAAAGTTATTGGACTAGATGGCTGCTTTTTGAAGGGGTCGATAAGGGGTATGATTACATCATTGTTGGGGTAGATCTTGGCAATGGGATGTGGCCATTGGCATATCACGATGGTTGAGGGAAAAATAAAGACTCTTGGACTTGGTTTTTGCAATATTTGTTGATAGATATAGAATGTGTGAATTCATATCATTGGACATTCATTTCGACAAGCAAAAGGGTCTTGTTCCAGCCTTGAGGAGCTTGTCCCTAATGAAATTAGGTTACGTGAAGCATCTTCATGATAATTTCAAACTACAGTTTAGGGGTATTGCTTTGAAAAAAGCGGTTATGCTTGTGCTAAAGCATCCTATGTGCAAAGTTTAACATTGAGATGGAGAATATGAAACAAAAGAGTGAATTGGCTTATGAATGGTTGAGGGAAAACACACGCACATTGGAGTAGGGCCTTTTTTCTACAAATCGGTGTTGTGATATGCTCTTGAATAATTTGTGTGAGACATTTAATTCTTGTATTTTAAGAGCAAGGTCTAAGGCTATCTTAGAGTTGCTTGAATGGATAGGATCTACATGATGGCAAGGTTCTGAAATGTAGGGAAAAGATGAGGCAATATCAAGGTTTGGTGTGTCGAGGATAAGTAAGAAGTTTGATAAGTACAAAGAATTTGAATCACATGGGTTCATCACAATATGGGTGGGATTAGAAAGTACCAAGTCACTGGGTATGTATGGGGACCGGTTGAAGTTGATCTGAGTACTCAAAGTGCGTTCTTGTAGAAAGTGGCAAGCTGTCGGGTCTCCACTTGTCACATGCAATATCGCCATACATTACAACGGCTTGATCTGAATCTTTTTGTGTCTAAGTGGTATAAGAAGGAGACCTATATGAAGGCCTATGAGCGAGATGGTGTATCCCTTGAGGGGTAGAGACATGTGGCCCAACACCAACATAAAATTGCGGCCTCCAAAACAAATTGGAAAAACAATGCAGGAGGCCTAAAAAGAAAGATCATCGAGCCGGTTGGATGAAGGTAAAGGGAAGCCCAACAAAGCGAGGAAGTACCGGAATCTTGTGAAGTGCAAGATTTGTGGGAATTTTATCACAATGCTAGGACTTGTCCAAAGAAACCACCACAAAATTTGAAACAAACGAGGAATTGTAAGTGCGGGCCCTATTTTCAAATTAATTATATTGTTGCTTCTATTTACTTTAAGTGCAGGCCCTAAAATTTTATCATTGTTTCATATAATGAAGAATTCAAGTGTAGTGGATGGGAACCCAAGCATAAGAAACTCAACAAGGATTGTTAAAAGAAGAGTGAGTACTTTTATTTTGTTTTTTATGACAATATATTGGCTTATGTGCTTTTGCTTATTTGCATGTTATTGGTGATGCCACGGAGTTAACAAGAAAGCCACAAAAGAACCAAGTGGAACAATAAGCCTGATATGCAAAACTGTAAGTGCATGTTATTGGCTTATGATATGTTTTACAAGTGCATTTTTTAAACTATTATGTCAACATGCTTTGTTATGTCAAAAGGTTAAGAAGAAAGTCACAAAGGAACCAACTCAAACAGGTACATCAAATCCAGGGGATGATATGAATCAAAGTCAAATAGTAAGTATAATTGTAATAAAATGTGAATGTGGCTATAGTCTTTTGTAAGTAAAGATCAGTTTTCTTATTTATGAATGATTATCTCTGTCATAGGTTACACCAAGTGCAAGGGATTGAACCACTCAATTTGATGATGGGAGTACTCAAGAGTTTGAAGAGTTTGAAGGGTTTGAAGTAGTGAAGTAGTGTTGATATTAGTAGGTTTTGTTTTTGCTCATGTTACGAATGGTTATCTATGGCACAAATGTTTTGTAATGGGCCTTCTTTTGTAAAGTACCAAGAAACAATGTGGGGAATATTATAATGATTTTGTGATGTGCCTTCTTTTGTAGAGATTATGAAACAATGTGGGGAATATTGTTAAAGGGGCAATCTTATGTAATGTTTTTGTACATTTGTTATGGCACCAAATTAGTACAATCCAATGGTACTTATGAACAGATGATTGTGTATTGGGAAATGAATGTAATTGCCAAATTCAATCCAAATTAGTGCAGTTCCATTGTTTGTGTATTGGGAAATGAATGTAATTGCAAAAATAGATGATTGTTTGTATATTTTTGCCTTGCTTATGTAAAGACACCAAAACATATGATTGTTCTAACAAAACATAGATTGCTTTTGCTCATGTTTGAACATAATTTGATCACCAAAACAAAAGGAGGGATTACAACACCAACAGCAACAGCCAACAGCCAACAGCCAAAAAATTACAACAGAGGCCATATTCATGAAGAAAAACAAAGGCCATATTCAATCCCTCAACCTATAACAGATGATTGTGTATTGGGAAATGAATGTAATTGCCAAATTCAATCCAAATTAGTGCAATTCCATTGTTTGTGTATTGGGAAATGAATGTAATTGCAAAAACAGATGATTGTATATTTTTGCCTTGTTTATGTAATGACACCAAAACAGATGATTGTTCTAACAAAACATAGATTGTTTTTGCTCATGTTCTGAACATACTTTCATTACCAAAACAAAAGCAGGATTACAACACCAACGACCAACGACCAACGACCAAAAATTACAACGAGACCACATTCATGAAGAAAAGAGAGGCCATATTCAATCCTTCAAACTAGAAGGAGCAACACCAATGACCAAAAATTACAACACACACACATGAAGAAAATAAAGAAGAATTTCCACTCTCATTTGCGCTTCATTTTGAGTTCCATTATCTCTTTTTCGTGATTATTGATAGATTGCAGAGGCAGGAATCACTGCGATCAATGATCTACATTGGAGGATCATGCCAAGCAAAATAACCACATGCCCCATTCTGAAACATACGAAAAAAAGGAATTTAGGTTCACAATGGAGGCCTCAAACCCTAAATTGAAGAAATGCAATGTGGGTAAAAAAAACCCTAAATCAAAGAAACAGAACTTGCGTGAATCATTGTTCGTATCATACAATGAATACTTACCTGACCATACTTTGCGCAGCCAAGGAATCTTCGACCAGGATTTGCTGTAGTCCACGAGGTCTTCAACACAATGTTATTACCACAGTACGCCATGGCTCCCTACGCTTGGCATGGAAAACCGAGGGAAGAAATGGCGCCAATTACGTACTTATGCTCAAATACCCATCCAGTTACTTCCTCTCCAAAAGGAAATGACCAAAATAACCATCACGTGCAAAACACGTGAGAGTTAACTAAGGTTTTCATTGACGGACGTTGGGCTGGGGGGGTTATTTGAGACAAATGGCAACATTAGATACGAAATTGGCACAAAACGTAGGTTGGGTAGTGATATGGGATTCAGTGTATACTTTGGGGGGAAATTTGTATTTTGGCCTAAAAAATATCTGTAAAATCATCTTACCCAATTTTTTGCCAAGCATTTAATGCTCCCTAAACCATTTGAAAAAGCAATATTTATTCTTTACATATTTTGGTTCAAATTGATTAGATTCCTTAATTGTTAACTCGTCATCTTTGATTTTTTCTTTAATGAAAAATAGTACTTTAGGTAAAGCATTTTTTTAATATTAAAATATTTCCCTCATTGAGCCGGATCAAATTGATCCCCTAAGATTTATTGTAACATTAATATATTCCTAAATTATTATATTTGAATTTTTGCTTTAATTAATGGTTTCATTTTACATAAATGTTTTGTATTAATGATAGTATTTTTCTATTTAGTAATGTTATCCTTACAACTATATTTTGCACCATAACACTATCCTTACTACTATGTCTTTGTAAAAAAAATGAATCATTATTTGACAAAAGCATAGTTGTAAAGATAGTTCTAAAAATAGCATTATTCTTTTTTAATCAAAAAGGAATTATTTTAAAAAGGGTAACATCTTCTTGGAAGGTGGAATGGTACATCACAAGTCACAACCAGGCAATCATACAAAACCTGTTAATCCAGGGTCGTTTCTGGGCATAGTCTAAAGGGACGATCGCCTAGGGCCCAAAAATATTAAGGGTCCAATTTTTTAATATGTATAGTATAGTATAGTATAGTATATATATATATATATATATTACTCTCCATGTTCCTAAATTATCGTCTTAGTGGACTTCGCATATGGTTTAAGAAAACACATTAGACTTGATTATTACTATTAGTTTGATGTGTAGTTTATTTTAAAACTCATATGTATGTGACTCATAATTAAAGTAGGATAAAAAAGTAAGAGTGAAGTGGTAAACGTGTTGTCCTAGAAAGAAAAGTTTCAAATAAGACAATTATTTTGGGACGAACGAAAAAGGAAAGGAAGACAATAATTTGGGGATGTAGGGAGTAAAAGGGATGAAAAGTTGTCAATTGGAAACGACTTAGTTGTGAAGACTGTCATGCGACGGACAGTCAGACAGAAGGATGAAACGATCAACGACAAACAACAAACCCTAGACCTCGAGATTCTCAATCTCTTCAGTCTTCCCTATGCTATGGCCACTAGATTTTCCACTTCACCTTCAGTTCGACTTTCAACAGTTCATCTTCCCGCAGTTTCAATTAATTGGCGAAAACTTTGTTAGTAGACGAGAGTTTTGAACTGAAATTCGATGTTTTTATAGAGATTTGTAAAATGAAAACTCAATATATTTTGTTTAATGCATTAAGAAGTTTATTTGGAAATGAAAAGTTTCATTTGTTATTGGTATTCACAACTATATAATTGTGTATTATCGATTCGTTGGGGCCCTTATTCGTTATTTTGTCACGCGCCTTTAAAATATCAAGAACGGCCCTGAATCTATCCAACTCGACTTGAAAATTATCCGACACAATCCGATTAGTTATTTTTTGGGTCAAAACGGGTTATCCATTTCGATCCAAAAAATAATTAACTGGTCAGTTTGGATCTGATTAAAGCGGGTCAGACCCATTATCCATTTCGACCCAGTATTTTTTGCTATATTTATTTATTTATTTATTTATTTATTTTTTTTCCTACTAAGGGGGGTATAGGAAGGGATCGAACATGAGACCTCACACTTTGTGAAGCCCGGATCTACCACTGAACCACCCCCTAAGGGCCAATAATAGATTTTTTGGCTATATAAACGTCGGTTTTTTGATGAAAAATGTGTGTTGAAATGGGTAGACCCGACTCATTTCACTCAATTTAATTTTAAGTTATAACAGATTACGACCCATTTCAACTCAACTCATACCCAACTTAACTCACCGAATCGCGAACCTGTCACAACACATGCCTTCTTCAACGAATGAACAACAAGGGTGATGAATTCAGTAGGACCCAAGATGGTGATCCAGAACCGGGGTGACTATAATAAATAATTATAAATATCAAATTACATCCAGCCCCACCAAAAATATATTCATTACTCCTACAATATTAATTATGGTCATGGTCCCGTATGGCCTCGTCCTCGTGGTTGTGGATAGTTCTTTGAACATGAATGAATGAGTGGGTTGCAGTTCGGTGGCCTTAATATGAGGAGTCCACCCAGACTGAGAGGGAGACTTGATAGATTTTTCTGGACATATATTATCAGGGTTTGGATTGATTGCTGTGCTGCAATTCAGCACTTAACACTTTTTTTTTTTTTTTTTTGGACTTCAACTTTTAACACGTGGGAGATATCATAGCCCCACCGTTAAGGGTTTTTCTTCCTCAACAAACTAATTTACCAATAATTAAAAAAAAAGGCCCTAATTGTAAATATCACAACTGAGAACGAATTCCCAACAAGCGGACTATGGTATTGGTGCTTCTGTGCTTCACATACCATTTCCTAGCTAGGTCATTTACTTTATCAAGGATCACAATACCAATCACCACCTGGTACTGGAAGACGAACTAGTCTCGTTACACTCGATCCAAATAGTTTACGTTTAAAAAATCTAATAATAAGAAATATTTTTTTATTTTAAACAAAGATTTCATCATATGATTTTGGAATATTTCATTTTAAGAGTTTATTTTCAAATATTATGTTATATCTACAATTTCTATAATATTTCAACTTACTATTACAAACTCTAATGCTAGTTACTATACTACATCCATTCCGTGCAAATAGTTTACTATTTTATTTTGAGATATTTCTCTTAAAAAATTTAATTTTAAAAATTAAGGCGTATAAATATCATTTTATTACTAATAGCCTACTAAAAATGTTATTTTCTTAAAAGTTTAACTTTCAAATGAAGACTCTTTCCTCGAAAGAGTATCTCTTAATAATTAGATTTTTCAAACATAAACTGTTTTGGTGAAACAGATGAAGCATATCATTAGCATTAGAGTTAGAGTTAATCATAATTACAATAAAATTTTAGAATAATCATATTTTAATATCAAATGTAGAGAATAAAGTTAAAATGTTTTAAACATTGTAGATATGATTTTATAAAGTAGACTTTTCAAAAATATATATATAAAAATAGTATATTGGACTCGTTGTTTGGAACGAAGAAAGTAGTATTTTGTTAGCATGATTTATAAATATACAAAAAGTGCCTTTCAAATGTTAATTATGCAATTGAATTTGGAATGTCAACGAATATAACATGCATGATAAATGACTTTTACGTTAATGTATAGAGCTTGATTAATGCATCTTATATCACAAATTCACAACATTACATATGTCATTTCTCTCAATAATTTTTGCGGCTAATTAAAATTAATGAATTGTGACCATATTTGGGTCACTCTCCCACACGCATTAATTTCCCCTCCTATCATTTAATTATCTTAATGCATGCAATTAAATTTTATAGTAGCCTAATTTTAATTAGAATATTGTCCGTGAAGTTGACTTTCAGGATCCCAATATTAAAATAAATTATAAAACTTATGATTGAGAATTCGAAGATAAAATAAAACTTAGGCAAACTACCCAAATAGTCCATGTACTTTTTGAGTTTCTTGATTTTCGTCTTTGAACTTGATTTTTTGAAAATTTTCCCCATGTACTCAATTTTTTTCGTAGGATTAGTCTTTCCGTTCAATTCTATTAATTTTTTACCGTTAAGTCCAATCATCTGCATATCATGTGATTTATTTTGAAAGGTATTTTTGTCCATACAACTTTTTTTTTTCAAATTAACCAAATTACACATATTTAGTTTATGATTTGAACTTATGTAAAGGGTATTTTGATAATTATAAAACTAAACATGAGGATATTGTTATATTTAACAAAATCTAATTTTACACCCTTTTCTTCCTCATTCCAATCCCCTTCCTTTGCATTCAACCATGGCTGCCACCACCCATCAACCATGGCCGCCACCACCCATCAACCATGGCCAACACTACTTATTGAGCAAACTCTCTTTTTTTATACGCATCTATGCATTTCATACATAATTTCTCTCATTTCTTCATTAACCCAAACAGTGAGCCATAATTTCTATCATTTCTTCATTCGGCTCCTTAAAGCGGGACATGTAGAACAAAACAATAGTTGGTGCTGTCATCGAATGGAATGTTCTCGATTTCGTCGGAGATTTTGTTTTGGGATTTTTTTTGCCCGGAATCTGAGTTTCTAATTTCTGGTTGTAATTTTTGGATTTTATAAACTTGCAGAGACAAAATCTGGATTTTGTAATTTTTGCGGCAGATTTGACACAATCTGGTTTTTTTAACAGATGGGGGCTGAAGATGGAAAACTGCAGAATTTTTTTTTTGACTTTGTACTTAGTTAAAGGTGTTGGGTTTCTTCATTTTCAACAAAAATCGGAGATGTAGAGATAGATAGATGACATTTCTATTCATGGGGGTTAATAGTTGACAAAATGAAGATGGATTGTTTGATTATTTCTAAAAAAAATCTACCCATCTCTCTTCCTCTCCCACTCACACGCAAACACATAACGTTGGGGGCTATCCCCCTCAAATTTGCAGTCTGCTTCGGACACCCAATTTGCTCTAATTTTCTTTCTATTTTTGTTTGTTTTCTCTTTTATTCGTATTGACAATTTGATTGGTTTTACACGGCGATAGAATTTATCTTCAATACTTTTTGATCCATATCTTCGTTTAAATTAGTTAGACAGAAGGAATGGATTTGGGATGAGTTGGAAGTGGCAAAAGAGGAAGGAGTAGAGAGAGAATGATAAACCCAACAATAATTTAGGAACCTTCACAATTTGGAATTGATAGAATTCCATCGAATATGAAAACAAAGATGACGGCAACAGGGAGCAGGGATGGAGATAGAATGGAGTCTTGGTGGGTCAGCGAGGTTGGTCCCTGAACTTTTTAAAGTGGTTTGATGATTTTAACCATGGCTAAAGTCACGTGACACTAGGCCTGGCAATTGGGTGGGTTGGGTTAGGTTGAAATGAGTAATGGATTGAAACAGGTCGAAACCTATTAGAACACAAATGTTAAATGAGTTGAAATGGGTTGGGTCGGAATGAGTCGGGTTGAAACGGGTAACGGGTTAAAGCGGGTCGACCCGTCTCAACCCAAAAAAATTCCCCCTGAAAAACATAAATTTATAACATAAAAAGGAATTGGTCGAAATGGGTAATGGGTCCGACCCGCATTAACCCGACCCGACTCAACCCGTTAATATTATTGGGTTGAAACAGATTACCCACTTCAACCCAAAAATATTAATGGGTTTGATTGGATTAGGTAATTAGTGGGTTGGGTTGGGTGGGTTAATGGGTAATGGGTTACAATTGTCAGGCCTACGTGACACACGTGAGAAAATTTAACCGATGGAATTGGATGGAAGGATAAATTGTATGAAAAATTTTAGTTCAAGAACCAATTGCAAGCAACTGGGATCAAAAACAAGAAACCCCAAAAAGTACATGAACTATTTGGGAGAATAGTATTTGTATATTAGTTCAGCTTCTAACATACAATCTCAAGATTAAAGAAGTGACTTGAACCATGTATAAACTGGGAATGTGTTTCTAGCTTTTTCTGCACATTTGATGTATGTTACAAAACACAAACATCTATCTCCTTGCTTGATAGGATAAACTCACTAGTCAATAAACCTAGCTATTCAGAGTCCTTTGGAGGTGCAGAGTCAATATAACCCCAGAAATTTTGCAAAGGAAACTTGGTTTAGGTTATATAAGTTATTATGCATTGGCAGTACGTTGCTGACCAGATTCTTGCCATACTCATATGCTAGTGTTGATACGTCTGCAGTTTGCCCAGCAAGAAGTGCAATAGCCTTGCAGCTGTTTGTCAGAGTCTTAATTATTTTTTCCTCGATAAAAAATGAGTTTGTCGGCAAGTCAAAGTTTCATGAACAAAACATACAGGTACTTGTTCTAATTTCTGAATCTTTTATTCGAGCCAACAACTACCGGTGACAAAGAAGCTTTACATTAGCATTGTAGAAAGAAAAAAAAAACAGCTTTTCAAAAAAGGTAGAGTGATGGTGTCAATAGAAACTCCATCATTCATAGTTTGAAAGGAAATAAGAAGATGACAATAACAGTGACGATAGTTGCTAATCAAGGAAGAAACGTTATGGAAAACCAATTTTGGCATCACTAAACTAAATACACAGTTACTCACAGAAGGTAAGGCCATGGCTTCTGTTTTCCCTTTTGAAAGTACCTGTATTGATATCTTCCAAATTAGCAAACATGCTGGAAACACTAATTCAAAGGCAGATCATATGTTAACAATGTCAATATCCAGATCACAAGAGAGGCTGATCAACAACCTAACAGAACAGAAGCTCAAGGGATCAGAGTGCACAGTTCAGAAGTTGCAATGGGACTTGGAGGGTAGCGTGTGTAATAAATACATACTTGAGGGGTATCGAGTGTAGACTGTGGCTTATAGACAGTTATGTTAGTTAGGGATTGGAAATTCTGTTTCACCTAATCCCTATACCAATCTGTATATATATTAAGGGATAGGTTGATCGGATAACCTATGAAGAAATACAAGTTCAATAAAATACAATGACCACTTTCTTGATCATCTAAAATCTCTTCAAGAAATCACCCAATTTATGGGCTGCGTTTATCATGGTATCAGAGCATGGTCGATCTCCCTTCTCTCCATCCAGGCTTCAATTCCAAACTGGTAATTGCTCTCCTCCCTCATTCACTGCCTAGTTTCAATTCACCACTTCATCTCTCTCTATGACGAACCCTACCTCTGAAGACTCTACCAAACTGACCAAAGATGGCAGTTCCAGCACTATGGTGGATGCCTATGATCTACCTGAGTCACAACTTCAACTAAATCCCTGTCACCCCCTCTATCTCCATCCCAATGATCACCCCGGGATGATTCTTGTAACTGAAACCCTAACCAATTCCAATTTCAACCAATGGAGAATCTCCATCACAACTGCACTCTCAGCCAAGAACAAGCTTGACATGGTCAAAGGCCTAAACAAGAAACCTATTCCTCCCTCTAAGTACATTAGTGCCTGGGAAAGATGCAACAGTATGATTGTTTCTTGGCTCTTGAACTCTGTAAACTCAGAAATCCGACAAAGCATTGTCTACCTTCCAACTGCACATAAGATATGGGATGACATCATTACGAGATTTACACAAAGTGATGCTCCAAAATCTTTCAAACACGAAAAACATCATTCATGCACCTGAGGGGACCTAAGCATCAATGCATACTACACGCATTCAAGGGCCTCTGGATGAATTTACAAATCTTCTTGAAGCCCCAAATGCATCATGTTCGCACTTGTGGTGCTCTCGATGCTCAAGAAGAGCATGACAACATCACCAAGTTAACTCAATTCCTCATGGGCCTATCTGAGAGATATACAGATGTCAGGGGCCAAATTCTGAGAATGTGCCCCCTTCCCACTGTGGCAAAGGCTGTCTCTATGCTTATACAGAAAGAAGGCCAAAGACTTCAAAGCAATCATATGAACTTTGAAAACATCCCTTCTGCCCTCATGGGCAAAGTCATCAGTAACAGACTCAACAAACCAAGAACCTCGGGTAACTCCCAAGTCTCTCAGACAAAGGGAAAACAGTTCTGTGAATATTGCCATGGTGAGACTCATCAAAAGGATAAATGCTTCTTCATATGTGGATATCCTGAATGGCACCCACTATTTGGCACAAAACCAGACTTAAGCAAGATGCCAAGAAACAAAGGAAAAGCCAAGAACAGCTCTTCCATCAATAATGCTGTCACTCAGCCTGTCAAAGAAAATCCTGGAAACAGAAAGAAAGATGATTCAAGCACTAGCACTGACTGCTTCACCCCTGGCCAACTACAACAACTTATGTTACTTCTGAACAACAACAAAAATGCCAACTCTGCAGTCACACAAATGGATACACCTGAAGATCATATGTCAGGTAATCTCACTTACAGTCCTAAGTTCTCCTACTTTGCTCACACAAAATCCTCACATCTTGACTGGATCATTGATACTGGTGCCAGCCACCACATCACAACTTCATTTGAATGTCTCACCAACCCTGTCACTGTCAACACTATGATACATTTACCTAATGGAAAATCTTCCTCCATAACTCATAAGGGCACTGTTACACTAACATGTAACATTGTTCTAAAAGATGTTTATCTTGCACCTGATTTTCAATGTAACCTTATATCTGGAAATAAATTGATTAGTGACAGTAATATTTTCCTGATCTTCTCTGCTTCACATTGTTACCTTCAGGACCTTACTCAAAAGACACTCAAGAAGATTGGTAGACTTGATGGTGGCCTGTACAAACTATCCTCAACAGACTCCAGTAATCTGAAGCAAACTGCTTATTCTGAGTGCAAGAAACTTTTTGATCCTAACCTGTACAAACTCAGCAATACTTTCTCTATTACAAAACGTATTAATAAACTCCATCTGTGGCACACTAGATTAGGGCATGCTCCTGTACAATCTATGAAACATATTAGTTCTATCAACATACAGTTTGATTCCACTCTAATGTGCATTGTGAAATCTGTCACTTAGCAGACAGACTAGGCAGCCCTTCCCTCTAAGTGAATCCCACAGCTCTAATCCCCTTGACCTCATTCACTTTGTGATGTGTGGGGCCCCTATAGAAAAGCTACCTATGATGGATT
>CM028381.1:117875645-118033205 GCA_013146195.2 Codonopsis lanceolata | reverse complement strand
CGAGATACACCCCCATTTAAGACGCGCCAAGGACCTTTGGGAATCATTGAAAAGAAATATAAAAACCGAAGATTGCAATAAAAATTGTAGTTGCTAGGTTTTTAGAATTTATGATGAATGATTCCAAAAGTGTTTGCGGACACAAAGTTGAACAACTCCAACTTATCTCGCACGAGATAGAAAACCTAAGGGATGATAATTTCCGAAGCATTCCAAGTCGCAGCAATGATCGTGGCTACCTCCGCGTGGAAAGACTTCAAAAAGCTATCTCAAGCATAAACGCAAAGATATGTCGTTGAGGATTTGATCCTAAGGCTGTATTGAGCAGCAATAACCGAAGTCGCCGACAAGCAGCTTCGCCCCATAGAAGGGCGCATGTGGTCGAGCAAGACGCCAAGAACGGGAAGCGAAAAGCCGGGAAGGGACGCTACGCGCAAGGAAAGAAGTACAAGTTCAAGGGCAAGTGCTTGAACCGTGATAAGAAGCGGCCATAAAGCCGCGAGTGCCGAGGCAAAAAAGTCGTCGTGAAGCCAACATGGTTGACGAAGAGATCGATGGTATGTGTCGCTCCGAGACAAACATGGTTGGCACGGCCGCGAGTGGTTCGTGGACACCGCGCCACGCGCCATATCTGGCGCGATGCCAAGATGTTCTCGCCTACAACAAGGTGAAGTCCGGGAGAAGCTTTTCATGGGCAATTCATCTACTGTGAGTGGAAGGCAAAGGCCAAGGACCCCGAAATGACGAGTGGGCGGAGTTGGTGCTAACCAATGTCCTTCATGTTCCCGACATTCGCAAAAATTTGATCTCCTGCTTTCTTTTTGTTAAACATGGGTTTAAGTTGGCTTTTAGCCCACAAGTTTATCCCTTTTTAAATGTAATGTAATGGTGGTTAACACCGCTGCACAAAATTGATAATAAAAGTGCTACAAGACCATCTTCTTCTTACTTGCTTCGAGCATTTCAATATTTGGCATTATCGACAGTCATGTTAACTATGACTCTATGAGACGATTAATGAAAATGGAATTAATTCCTCCAAGTCGCATTAATAAAAATAACAAATGCCATACTTGTGTTGAAGCTAAGCAAACAAGAACGCTATTTAAGACAATCGAAGACACAACACCATTAGATATGGTTCATAGTGATCTACGTGACTTAAAATCCATGTAATCTTATGGCGAAACAAATACTTCATCACCTTTATTGATGATTGTACCCGTTTTGTCATCTCTATCTCTTAAAAAGTAAAGTTGAAGCCTTCAAGCTTTTAAACTTTATAAAAACGAAGTCGAGAATCAACTTTCAAAGAAGATAAAATTCTTAAGTCCGATCGAGGAGGTGAATATGTTTTTCCCTTCAAAGACTTCTCGGTCGACCACGGGATTATTCACAAAGTTACACCCCCATATAGCCCACAATCCAATGGGATTGCCGAAAGAAAAAATCGAACCTTAAAGGAAATGATGAACGATTATCGCTTCAATCCTGCCTACCCGATTTAAATGGGGGAGGCGTGCTCACCGCCAATTACTTGTTAAACAAGCTTCCCACAAGAAATTGGACAAAACGCCTCTATGAATTATGGCATGGTCGAAACCATCCTACAAATACCTCAAAGTGGGGGGTGTCTAGCTAAAGTAGCCGCCCCACCACCTAAAAAGGTTAAAATCGGTTCCAAAACCGTGATTGTACTTTATTGGTTATGCAACCCATACAGCGCCTATCGGTTCTTAGTCCATAACTGATAATCCTAAATCGAGGTGAATACCGTTATGGAATCAAGAAATGCCACGCTTTTTTGAAGCTATCTTTCCTCTAAAAGATGATACTTCAAGAACGCCATTTCCTGGTCAATCGACTAACAAGATAACACCTCACAAGCAATAGTCCCTATGGCTATTGATCAAGGTATTCATCAAGATGAAGACATTGATGAACCTCGTCGAAGTTGCGAGCTCGCACGAGTAAGACCTTTGGACTGCACTTTGTGACCACGTTTCTCGTGGGATAATGAACCACGTGACGCTCAAGGAAGCAATGTCTACTCCCCGAGGCTCCACAATGGAAGGAAGCCGCCAACGCGAAATATCTTCCATTATGCAAACCACACTGGAGCTCGTCGACCTTCCCAAAGGTTGCAAACCCAGGGTGTAAATGGGTCTTCAAACGAAAATTGAAACCCGATGGGTCCATTGATAAATACAAGGCCCTGCTTAGTCGCCAAGGGTTTTAATCAAAAGAAGGTGTTGATTATTTTGACACCTATGCTCCAAGCATTCGAATTACTTCACTCGCCATCGATTGCTTTCTCAAGGCACTACACTGCCTCGAGATACATCAAATGGATGTCAAGACCGCTTCCTCAACGGTAACTTGAAGAAGAAATTATATGAAACAGCCAAGGCTTTATTGCTCCAGCAATGAAACTAAGGTCCGCCGATCGTCAAATCTTTATACTGCCTAAAGCAAGCACCAAAACAATGGCATAAACGTTTTGATGACGTTATACTTGCTAATGGCTTCAAGACTAATGAATGTGACAAGTGTGTATACGCTAAGAATACACAACAAGGTTACGCCATTATTCGTCTTTCGTTGATGACATGTTAATTATTGGTAGCAATAATAACATGATCAAAGACACCAAAAAGATGTTGGCCAGATTTGACATGAAAGATTTAGGGTTAGCCGATGTCATCCTAGGTATTAAAATATCTAGAACATCCGAGGAGATAGTTTTATCACAATCTCATTATATTGAGAAATTGCTAGAGAAATTTAGCAACGGTGATAAGCATTGCTAAGACTCCAATCGACCCTAACTTTCATCTCAAAAAGAACCTACACGAGAGCAGATCTCAAATTGAATACTCTCCAATCATTGGAAGTCTTATGTATCTTACGAACCGCACGCCTCGACCTCGCTAAACAAGCTAACCGATTGAGTCGGCTTACAAGTAATCCCGCCCGATCAATGGAAAGCCATTGTAAGGACTCTTAGATATCTTCGATACACTATGACTACGTTGCATTACTCCAAGTATCCCATAGCTATTGAAGGATACTGATGCTAATCGATTTATACTAACGACTCCAAGTCAACAAATGGATTTGTATTCACTTGGTGGCGGTGCATTGCATGGAAATCTTCCAAACAGACTCTTGCATTGCAAGGTCTACTATGGAATCGAATTTATCGCTTTAGATAAAGCAAATGAGGAAGTCGAATGGTTACGTAACTTCCTTGAAAATATTCCAAAGATGGCCACATACGCTAACCAGCATCCATTGCGGATACCAAGCCGCAAGAATTGGAAGGGCACAAAATAACATGTATAATGGTAAGTCCCGCCATATAAGGCGACGACACAATACCATTCGACAACTACTCTCAAATGGCGTGATCACCATCGATTATATTCGATCTAAGGACAACCTAGCGGATCCATTAACTAAAGGATTGTCCAGAGTTAGTATACGCTTCATCGAAGGGAATGGGCCTTAAGCCTATGAAATAAAGAGAACCTTTAGCGAAAAACCCCACCTAGTTGATTGGGAACCCCATGGTCTAGGTTCAAAGGGACAACCAAACTAATTGATCTCACTGTTAACACTAACGACTCACACTCCTACCCATTCCTATGGTGAAAACACTAGTGTTACCCGTCACTGTTTAGGATAAGCACCGCTTTTAATGATTCTTGTGACTTGATTTGATCAAGCTGGTACCGACAAGATACACCCTTTATAAGAAATCACCTATGTGAATGTAAGATCGCCGATCTTATGGAAATTTCGAGGCAAAATTTTCTAACAACATTCACGTAACTGAAGCGTTCGAGGCCAAAATGAACATAACGTAGAATCAAGCATTTGTTGAGGCGGCTATGTGAATACTATTATCTTGGTTGACATCAAACACTGGTCGGTCGAGTTCAAGACACACCGTCCATCAGCGATTAGTGCGTCTTCCCGATAGTAACTTCATAAGGAAATGTTCAAAGCCAAAAGCCACCTCTTTCCCCACTCTAGCTACTCTAGGTTGTCTGTATCTGTAAATATCAATGTATGTCATCAACTTACATGATATCTTATTCAATGTGGGGGATTGTTGGAAACTTGTTTCCATAAAACTTGAATAAGGGAGTTATGTAAGTGTATAATGTGGGAATCCCACATTGGGAACAAAATGAAATAAGCTCTACCTTATAAGGTAGAGCTTTACTTTTTCGTGCCTCGGGCCACTACACTTTGTGTAGGAGGAAGACCTACCTAGGTGTGGGTCCAAACACAGCTGCCGCCCCCTCCCGCCCGCCGCATTCCCGACCCGGCCAGGCCGGGTTTGTTGGTTGGTTGGTTGGTCGATCGGCCGGCCGGCTTGCCTGCCTGAACCTATCTTTTTGCTACCGGTTCATTTAGTGTGTGACCCTTTTCAGCATGAACCTTTTGAGTTGTGTCTGTTCAGACAGCCAACCGCTCCCAACCGTCATCCCCAACTGCCACTTAAATACAACCAAAAACTCAGATTTTTGCAATCGAAATTCTGCTCGTTTTTACAACCTTACAAAGCAATTGATTCGGTGATCGAAGAACTGGAGGAGGCGCCTCTTCAATCACGTAAGTATCACGAAACACAGGAGACATACTCGATTATCCCGCCCGTCCGATAACGGGTCAGTTTTTTGTCTTAAGGAAAAAGCTTAATTGCTCGAGGATATTAACACTCTCTTCCCTATACAATCTGGAAACCAAAATCAGTCATACCCTAATAACAAATCATCCTCCTCCACCTAGATCGTCATCCTCCTCCCAGCTTGGGTTGATGGAGTTCCTGAATCATTATTAAGCCTCCTTTTGCACTTTTGAAGTGATTATCAATAGAAAATAAAACAAAATCAATCACAAAACATTGAAACAAAATTGAGCTTCTGTACATCAAATCATAGACTTAGAGAACCTAATATTTAAGGAACTTAAAATCGAGAAAGTAATCGCAAACTTACGGAGCCTAATATTTAGCAATAAATATGTAGAATGCAATACTGAAAAGAATCGGTTTAAACAAAAACAAAAGAGATAGAGAGAGAGAGAGAGAGAGATGGAGAAAAAGAAAAAAAAAGAAGAAAAGAGGAGCATATGTGAAATTTGTGTGTTTTGTGTGAAATTTACATAGGTAATGTCATTTGGTCATTCAATTTACTTAGAACCATGATTATGTGGTAATTAATAATCTGGGTTTTCCAAGACAATAGAAATGATGATGATAACACCACAAACACCAGCAACAATCAACAATCCATGTTGGTATTGGATCAAGCTGTTGGTGTTTGATCAAGTTGTTTGCTTGTTCCACGCCCATGTTGGTGTTTGATCAATCTTCTTGCTTGTTCCACTACTATCTCATGCCTTTTTCTCTCTCCCTCTTCTGAAAGAGAAATAAATGGAAGAGAAGAAAGACACGACACAGAAAGAAAGCAGAAACAGAAAGACACAGAATGGAACCCAACTTGATTTTTTTGATTCACTATTACAGCCTATAAATCAACTGTACACGGCAACTACTTCCTGTGATTGATCCTGTCAATCAATCTTCACAATTTACAAAGATTTCTTTCCTAAACTTTACAGCTTATACAAGGTAATGTTGACTAAACGAAATAATTTGAATTTTGAAATAATCCTTACATGTTCACACCCCCCCGCAAGCCAAGAGGAGTAGAACGAAGCTGCAGCTTGTCTGAAAGTAGTTGCAACCGTGGCTGGGCGAGGCTTTTAGTGAATGCATCGGCAACTTGATCACGTGTAGACACGTAACGAAGTCGAAGAAAGCCCCGTTGTTGTAATTCACGCACAAAGTGGTAGTCAATTTCCACGTGACGTGTGCGAGCATGGAAAACCGGATTCCGAGACATGTGAATAGCCGAAATGTTGTCACAATGGATGATTGGGGCGTGGAGATACAAACCAAGTTCACGATACAAGAATGAAAACCATCGCAGCTCGGCAGTTGTGGTAGCCAAGGCGCGATATTATGCTTCACTACTAGAGCGGGAGACAGTAGTTTGCTTATTCGCTGTCCATGACACAACGTTAGGGCCAATAAACACACAAGCCCCAGTGGTGGAGCGAGGATCATCCGGGGAACCTGCCCAATCAGCATCTGAAAAGGCTGACAAAGTGAAATCAGATGAGGCACGAAAGAAAAGACCAAGGGGTGATTGTGTCTTTAATGAAGCGAAAGATCTTTTTTGACAGCCTGCAAATGTAAGGTACGTGGAGCATGCATATGTTGACACGCCTGATTCACCGCAAAGGATATATCGGGTCGGGTCAATGTGAGATATTGCAATCCCCCAACCATACGACGATAGAGAGTGACGTCGGGCAAGGGATCTCCTGAGGTAGAATCTAAATGTGAGCCGGAAAGCATGGGAGTTTTAGCTGGCTTACATCCATCCATGTTGAATTTTCTGAGAAGCTCGGAGGCATAGCAGGACTGATTGAGATGAAGGTGGTTGGTTGTGCAAGTAGCTTCAATTCCCAAAAAATATCCCAAAGGACCCAGTCGACGACTTTCGAAGTCTCACAGATTTGATTGATGACTTTGGTGATTGAAGAAGAAGAGGAGCTAGTCACAAGAATGTCATCGACATATACTATAATAGCTACCATGTCAGGCCCGCTATGACGAATAAATAGGGAGCTGTCGGATTTGCTATTGAAGAACCCCAGACCAAGGAGAAAAGCTTGAAGGTGCTGGAACCATGCCCGTGGAGACTGTTTTAGACCATAGATTGCACGATGTAATTTGCAAACATGATTCGGGTAGGCATTGTCACGGAACCCGGGCGGTTGAGCCATGTACACTTCTTCATTGAGAATACCATTAAGAAATACATTTCTTACATCCAGTTGTTCTATCGACCAACCCCGAGAATGAGCAAGACTGAGATGAGTTCTGATGGTGGGTGGCTTGATAACTGGGCTATATGTCTCATTGTAGTCAACACCTTCCTGTTGGGTGTAGCCTTGGGCTACAAGACGAGTCTTGGGACGTTCAATAGTGCCGTCTGCCCTCTGCTTTATCTTATATACCCACTTGCTGCCGACAACATTTACTCTAGGAGGACAAGGAACAAGGGACCATGTCCCAGTCTTATACATTGCAGCAAGTTCGTCACGCATAGCTTGTTGCCATTGTGAAATAAGAGCAGCTTGTTTGTACGAGCGAGGTTCAAAATTGATCGAATCTGCTGCAATTGCTGCCAGTGCCTCAGGAAGGGGATGATTGTAGACAATCTCATTAATACTTCGAAACTTTAGAGGAGGAGTAGATATGTCATTGGTGCCAGAAGCTGGGAAGGAGCACACCGGTCCAACAGCTGGACAAGTGGGCTGAGGTGCATGGGCTGTATGATGACTATTGTGGATCGGCTGGCTTGGGCCAGGAGGTGGACCTGTAGGAGAAGGAGATCTAACAAGAGGAAAGTGAGACTCATCAAATAACACATGACGAGAGATATATAACCGATTATTTTGTAAGTCAAGGCAACGATATCCTTTACGAAAAGTATCGATGCCAAGAAATACACAAGGTAAAGACTTAGGCATTAATTTGTGTTTATTGTAGGGAGCTAAATGAGGAAAACACAAACACTGAAAGTCTTAAGAAACCGTGTCGTACTCGCTTTAGTAATTTTTGATAAGGGAGATATAACCCAACCGCATCGAATCGATTTATGAGAAAAACAATGTAGTGAAGGCCCTGCCGATATTTTTGTTGAACCGATGATTGAGACAGTAAGCACAAACCCATTTCGACTATGTGCCGATGTTTACGTTCAACCACACCATTTTGTTGAGGTGTGTATGGACATGTGGATTGGTGTCGAATACCATGTTGGGAGAGAAAGGAGATAAATTTTTTATTCATAAATTCACCACCCCCATCCGTTTGAACAGTCTTAACAGTATGGACAGCTGAAATTTTTCTAGACAATTGGTTTTCAATTTGAGTTTTAAAATTGGTGAAAATCGATGTGACATCAGATTTGTGAATTAATGGAAAAATCCACACAAAACGGGAAAAGTCATCAACAATACTCAAATAAAACCGATAACCAGAGTTCGAAACAACTGGGGAGGGTCCCCAGACATCTAAATGCAACATGTCTAATGGATGTAAAGAATTAAAAGTCCGAGAAATAAAAGGTAAGTTACATGACTTGTCCATTGGGCAAATATGGCACACACCCTTATTTTTAACGGATCCGCTAACCGGAATCCGAACCTGTTTTACCAAAGACTCAAAAACTTGAGAAGAAGGATGACCGAGACGAGCATGCCACGTAGATGACGAAGCACGTTCCCCGATGAGAGCAAGAGGATTGAGAGTGGAGGTGGAATCGAAACGTAGCTGATAAAGCCCATCAGAACTATTGTCAGAAAGAATAGTCCGCTTCGTTTGATTGTCCTTCACACGAAAGCCAAAACCGTCAAACTCAAAAAAACAATTGTTATCTAAAGAAAATTTACGAATGGAAATTAATGATTTATGCATGGTAGGAGCACATAACACATTATGTAAATTAAAGACGCGATTACCGCCGAGAAAGGAAGACTGTCCTATGCAAGAGATAGGAACACTAGTTCCATTAGCTACGGTAACTGAATCATTACCTGAGTATGGTTCAACATGAGACATATTGTCTGTGGATGGTGACATATGATTGGTGGCCCCAGAGTCGAGAACGAAGGATGGAGGCATGGAAGATGCTTTGTTTATTGGAGGGAAGACATGAGTGGGTGCTTGGGAAAAGGGATATGGTGTAGGATATGGTTGGTAAGGGTATGGGTAGGGTATATGATATGAAGTGGGGCTAGATTGGGCTGTATAAGCAAAGTTAGCACGGTCATAACACTGTGGGGCTAGGTGACTAGGTTTATGGCAAAGTTGACAGATGGAGGTAGAGTCTATGTGAACAAATGGATTTGGTGGCACATACCGAGGGGTATTTGGATGTGTAGGAGTTGGCAAGAGACCACGTCCTTGGCCACCCTGGCCTTTATTTTTCCACCATGACCTCCCTCTACCGCGGTTCCTACTATTGTGCCCTCTACTCGAGTGAGAAGATTGGCCATGTCCTTGGTAAGTATGGTGCTGAGAATGGTTATTAGGCGAACTGATGGTTAGGGTAGAGGTTGGTTTCGGGTTGGTTGTGGTTGAGGCTACAAGGGCAGTGGTTGAATTGAGGGAAAGGTTGGAAAATATTAGTTGAAGATCCTCTTCTTGAAGAAGAAGATCTTGAAGTTCATCAATGGTGACGGCGGGTTTATTATTTTGGGTGATGATGAACTCTTTATAGGAGGGTCCCAAACCATTCAAGATTCGTCGTTGAACCTCATCCTCGGACACAATTTCACCGGCCTTGGCTAGAGAGTCAACAAGGGTGATAGTACGAAGAATATAATCGTCGATGGTCATGTCCGAAGGACGAGAGAGGGAGTTCAACTCGTCTTGAAGTTTCTGTATGTGGACGCGGGAGGTACCTCTGAATCTTTTAGCAAGGATATCCCATGCCTCGATTGCGGTTTCACAAGGGTTAACTCGAGGTAGGATTTTAGATGTGACTGTGGCTTTAATCCAGCCGGCAACTAGCCCGGAAGCTTGGGCAAAAAGATCGTGTTCTGGGTTTAGTGTCCCATCGGCAAGATGAGGAGTGTGTGGATTTTTATGGGTGGTGATGGTATACATCAGTTTATGGGTTTGCAGAACCGACTTGAAAAGGGAACTCCAATTCAAGTAGTTTTCTGCCGTAAGATGAGTGTGACCTATGTATGATTGTATGTTTATAAATAGGGGAAGAGAGATTGGGTGTTGGTGGGTGGTTTGGGGATTGGAGGGAGAAGCACCCATGGTTTTGGATGAGGTAACTGAAGTATCTTCCATGGCTCCTTAGGAGCTCTGATACCATGAAAGAGAAATAAATGGAAGAGAAGAAAGACACGACACAGAAAGAAAGCAAAAACAGAAAAACACAGAATGGAACCCAACTTGATTTTTTTTTGATTCACTATTACAGCCTATAAATCAACTATACACGGCAACTACTTCCTGTGATTGATCCTGTCAATCAATCTTCACAATTTACAAAGATTTCTTTCCTAAACTTTACAGCTTATACAAGGTAATGTTGACTAAACGAAATAATTTGAATTTTGAAATAATCTTTACATGTTCACAACTTCAACCCAACACTCGAAATTTCACAAATGGTAGACAATAGAGACACAATGTTTGATCTCTTCTATCAAGTTTCCAACAATATGCATAATTACTAAATATTACCTAAAGTACTGTCAAGCTGGTGCTTCGGATCTTGATATCCACCATTGAGCAACCAAACCCCAACTGCAAACTCCATTCTCTTTAGGAATGCATATATAGAATTTTCATAGGTTAGAATCTTGAAATATTTGCCAAATAAATGTTTTTCGAATTCTAGACTTCACAAAGAAACTCTAAAACACAAAGAAACTCTACCGGAAACCAAAATAATCAACCTAAAACCCAATAAACTGTCAATTAAATTCTGAAATCTAGTTTGTAATCAATCGAAACCAATAAACAGAAAGCTAAAAGCTAAAAGAAAACAAAAAATAAAACATAAATTTTAGAGAGAAACTTACAGATTATAAAGTTACTTTATGGCGACGAAGAAGGCGGCGAATTGAAGGTTTGGGCTCGATTCCGGAGGAGGGAAAGCTTGCAGAAGGAAACAAAAAACAAAACACGGATTCTTGAAGGAAACAAAAAACAAAACACAGATTCTTGAGAGAAACTTACAGATTATAAAACTTTAATGGCATGAAGAGAATTAAGGGGTTAGGGCTAGATTCCGGCATAGAGAAAGCTTGCAGAAGGCACATCGCTTTCGGCAGCGGCTTGAGGGGAGGAAGGGAGAAAGAAAACGGGGAAGGAAAGATGAGGGGAAAGGAGTCGTGGGTAGAGATCGACGTTACTAGTAGGAACTCTTGTTCACCCAAGAAACTAGTGTTAGAATGCAGAGAGAATGTGGGTTTGGTGGGAGGATAAGCGGCCTGTACCCGACGTTCACACACTTGTAAATTCTATTAAATCTCGGCCATAAAATCTCGGTAAAAAAATAAATCTCAGCCTCTAGATAACTTTTGTCAATTTTGAGCATGTCATGCTGAGCTCTATTGTATTCTAAATTACTATTTATTTATTGATGTTGGATCTCATAATAATGGCTCAATAATAGGGTAGAGGGTAAATAGCTTATTAACCAAGTTTAAATATTTTCTTGCTAAATTTCAATCTTGTTATTACCAACTTAACATTTAATACACTAAGAGTTAATTAGTTATAGTAGCGGAATGATAAATTTTAGCCGTAATAAAGCATGGCATCTCATGCTCAATAAACAGAGAAAGTTGTCTCACACCCCAAGTATTTTACTTACCCAAATGTGTCGGTATCGAGTACAGGTACGCATTACGCTTTTGTTGAAGGTCCTAGCTTTTCCTGGTCGAATATTGGCTTGGGACATTTTCTTGTGCAACAGCAGAAGCAATCGACAAAAAGAATAGTTTAATAGCAAAAAAGAATAAGTAAAGAAGAAACATAAATTAAGGTTAACAAACTATTAAAATTTTATCACGGCTAACCTTGCAAAGGCTTTAGGGTTACAATTACATATAGGATACAATAGCAAACCCTAAATACATCAAATAAGGAAACATAAATTAAGGTTATCAAACTATTAAAATTTTATTAGGGCCAACCTTTCAAAGGTTTTAGAGTTACAATTATATATAGGATACAATAGCAAACCCTACATACATCAAATAAGGAAATATAAATGAAGGTTAACAGACTATTAAAATTTTATAACGGTCAACCTTGCAAAGGTTTTAGAGTTACAATTACATATAAGATAGAATAGCAAACCCTAAATACATCAAAAAAGGAAACCCAACATAAATTAGGGTTAATGGACTATTGAAATTCTATTACGGCCAACCTTGCAAAGGTTTTAGAGTTATAATTACATATATGATAAATGCAAAGATTTGAACCTTTGTCCTTACCAAACCATGAGCTCGGCCAACCTTGCAAAGGTTTTAGAGTTACAATTACATATATGATAAATGCAAGGGGAGATATTTGAACCCTTATCCTTTCCAAACCATGCATGAGCTCTGATACCATGTTAAGTAACCAATTTATCTAAAAGTTTAAACTCTGAATAATGTATGTCATGTGTTTATATTTTGTATTTTAACAATTTCTCTATGTGCATGTACGCAAATGCACTCACGTCCACAAGGCCTACGTGACCACCACCTAATCCAGTAGCTATTGGAATCCATCGTGCTCACACCCAAATTTCACCGTATATGCACCCATGAGCACGCTTGCACCCAAAACATGTATGCGCCCGCGTTCGATGTGTGATTTCGATCGGTCCTTAATTCCAAGGCAAAGACTTGTGTATGACGGTCTTACGGATCCTAAATCCATAAGACAGAGCCCCATTTATAAATTCACGGGTCATAATAAATAAATATGTTACAAAAAATTACAAAAACAATTTAGTTAAGATGGTCCACATCAAAACTCTTATGGTTTGGTGGATTGAGGGTCCACATCACAGTATTAAGCTTTATTGTCCTTTAATATGAAGTTCATCATTTTGTTTCGGTGCCCCTGTACTTTCAAGGTTTGTCGCTGAAATTCTTATATTTTTCACACCTTACAGTTTAATCCTTTGTCAACTCCGTTAGCCATCCGTTAGCATCAATTGCCTTGAGATACTTGACGGACCCTAACAGACTTTAACGAAATGCTAAATGATACATTTAAAGGCAAACGTGACATATTGAAAAGATAAATGTGACATATTTTAAGGTTAAAAGTGACACTATAAAGGAAAATTTATTATAATTCTCATTAAAATATAAAGTAACACTCTTAATACTAAAAAGTGACACTTTTAATACTAAAAAGTGACATATTTAATACTAAAAAGTGTTACTTTAAAACTAACGTTAACTGCCAAAAGTGACACATTTAATACTAAAACGTAACACTTTCAATGCTAAAAAGTGACACTTTTAAGGTCAATAACGACAATTTTTATTTTAAGGCAAAATGTAAAAAGTGGCACTTTTAATGTTATAAAGTAACACTTTAATGCCAAACGTAATAATTTTTATTTATAAAAAAATGAGACACTTTTCAAAGTGAAAGTAATACATTTATTTAAGACTAAAAGTCACACATTACCCCAAAATTAAGTAACACTTTTTTAGGAAAAAAATATAATTTTCATTAAAAATACAAAGTGACACTTCTAAGGCCAAAAGTGACACATTTTATACTACAAAGTGATACTGTTAATAGTAAAAAGTGACACTCTGCATATATAAATATGAGGGGTGGCGCTATAATTTTCAAAAACTAAGGGGGTTGCATTGAAGTTTCTGAATTTTGTCTCATTTAACCTAGATAGATTCATATTACTGATAAGGATCCGTAAGACCATCTTATATAGACCACCTCTAATTCCAAAAGTATGATGTCTGAGTACCTTAACCAAATATTGGGTTAAAATCATTTCTGGCCAATCCATAACCACCGCCGCATTCAACCTCCACTTAGTTCTAGGAAAATTGGGTTCAAAATTTTCACATCATCCCCTAATAAATCTGGAGGCACATTAATACTTTTTAATGTGAACATGCCGGTTATAATATTGTTTGCTGGGTGATCATAACTGGACCATTCATGATTACGGAATTGAGCTTGTGAACTTCTTCGAGGAGGGAAATGGAGAGATTCCATTTATAGGTGTTGCCTGCATCGATGGTTTACTACATGCATATATGACTGATATGCCACATATATAGGTTGCTATATAGGTTGAGAACAAAAAATGCCTTAACGTAAGAAATCTGGGGTTCAATAAGCAAAGATCTCTACAATTTTCGATATTGAGGTTGAATCTGTTCCTACCCTGAGGCGGCAACGATGAAGGTGGTTCGAGTGGGGGAACTGCTTCTATGGTGGAGGTTGGGGATCGGGAAGGTTGGTCGGAGCCCGGTGAAGTAAAGGAGGTGTGAGATTTCAATGGTGGTGAGATTTGGGGGTTAGGGTTTTGTGGGGAGGGAAAAAGAGGTGGAGCAAAAAAAAAAAGTAGTAAAGCACAAAGAAAATGATTTTGTTTAGGAGGCCTTAAGTCCACGCAACATGACTGATTAATGATTGATTAATTGATTGTCGTTGCCTTTCTTAACAATCTTGGTGATCGAGTTTGGATTATTTATGTAATCGTTTATTTGACTAACAAATTAATTATATATGTTTAGTTCCTTCGTTCTTCGGACGTGTCTACTTGTTGTATAAAAGAGAGACTTTAGCATTCGAAAAAGGTTAACGCTTTAGAGAGATTTTCAAGAGAGAGATTATGCTGGAAAAGTGGACGTGTTGTGGAATGTTGGAACATTGCAAGCTACATTAATCGATGTTCTTCTAGTTTATATTTTTGCTCAATGTCTCGTCTTGAGAACTGTGTTTTCTGTGAGCACGTGTCTTATAGATTGATCATAACATCCAACTCTGTTAGGAGATTTTCATTTAATTTTCACATAGTGTTAGTTTTCATAATTGTAACTCTTACAATTGTTTTCTATAGTGAAAGTTTTTGGCTATATTGGTTTGTCTACAAGTATTTACTTGTTACATGAACCAAATACTTTGTCATCTCTCTCTGTTTTATTTTTTCTCTTATTTTCCGCTGCTATCTACTTAAATGTGTTTGTGATTGTTGCAATATTATGTGTAACATTCACAAACTTTCATGTTTTTAGTTTGAGAACTCTAACTACAATTCTTTCTATTCACTTTATGGACCAAATTGACATACACTTTTGATAAAGTGTGGTTGTTAATAGGGGTGGTAATTGGGTGATAATGGATAGTTTTGGATAAGTCCAATATCCATTAAGTCAATGGATAATGGTCTAACCCAAAGTTATCCATTAACACCCAATTGTCACCCCTAATTGTTAAAGTATGAAAAAGAAATTGTAGATTGAGCTTGACCAACCTTTTATAATAGTACTGTATCAAATTGAGAATTAAGATTGCTTTTGCATTGTTTGGGCATATGGTCCATAGAAGACGTATGCGATCGGTTTGAGTTGGAGCTAACTGCATTGTTTGCTTATCAAATATATAAGGATGCTTTTATTTCTTGTTTTTAAGTGGCTGCAATATAAACGGGAAATTACAAAACATGTTGCAGAGAGGAAGTAAACATAAGAGGAATAAATGGTTTAGTCTTTTTTCTTTCTTCCTAAGGGGGCGTGGGAAGGGATCGAAACGAAGACCTCACATTTTGTGTGGCCTCGTCTCAACCACTAAACCACCCCCTCAGGGCAATTAATGGTTTAGTCTTGCCCACAGCTTTCCACTCCAGTTCTTGATGGATTGCAACACTGCTTGTTTTACAATCTGAGCATCTAAGCTATCGGATTCGTCTTCATTCTGCAAACAAAATAGACATAATTAAGAACTTTTACTTATTAATATCAAATATAATTAAGACAATGCTTGGGCTACTATTATTTTACATCAAAATATAAGTATTTTATGACGTGACACACTCTCATTGGTTGAACATTTTGTAGGTCCCACAACTCCAATTAAAGAGAGTGTGTCAGATCATAAAGTACCCATATTTTGATGCAAAATTAGAGTCACCCTAACATTGCCCAATTATTAATTATATAAATGCCTTTCCAATCAATGCATAAAATGAATCTATGTGCACTGTAGTCCACCACGCACTACATAAAACTGATTTTTTTAAAAAACTCATTAACTCAATTGTGTGTGGTTCAAATCATGAACGCTAATATATTTTTTTAAGTACACTGTTTTTGGCTCGTTGATCTGTAATAAGTTTGACTTGGTATGTTTGATGAAACAGATCAATATAATTTGTTGTAAGTTTGATGTTCCGATATGATCTGATTTAAAACTGGTATGAACTGAGTCCAAATTTACACTTGATCAATTAAATCTATGTAGGGATTTAGGATTTCAACTTTTCATGATTTCAATCTTCTTAATTTTTGGTCGCAACCATTGTTTACTCCAAGTACACAAAAAACACTTACTTCTCCTATGGCTTCGAGACGGAAGTTGTCAGAACAAGAGACTTTTGTGTCAAGAACATCAAGACCAAGCTCCTCAAAGGCTTCTAATATGGAGACAAGCAAACCCGGGCATTCTTTTTCTGAGAACACGTTGATCTGGAAACCCTTTTCTAGGGTTTCCACTGTAACTTGCTAAATGTTGACAAGAGAAAAGGAAAGATATCGTTACTCTACATTGTTCATTGTAAATTGTAATCATATTCTAGAAAGGAATTGAAGAAAAGTTTGAGGTAAAATTCCATACGTACCATTGGTCCATAATTTCGATCACTCGAGGTCGAGGGTTGTGAGCAACCAATATCTTGGTTTAGTCTTTCTACTTTTCCCTTCAATTCTCCGATATATTTCGCTGCATCTACTATGATTGATGTTTGACTCACCTTCAAATGCAATAACAATATTCTCGTATAAGTGCAGTTATGATGTTGCTTCACACTGGAACTAAATAAATTTATTTATAAAAAAAATAATCAAAATTTCAGTTATATATACATGTGGATAATCTTGCACATACATGGATCTTCCCTATATGCATGCCATAGTAGACACGTTATACTACTATTTTTCTGTTAATTAAGAACATCAAATAGATGTAAATGCAATATATATACAAGATTTATATGCCTTTTGGGATTGAAGTAAAAAACAAACTTTAAGCTAAACTTGAAATTAAGTAATTAACTAAGAACTAGCGTTCTGATTCCAATTATACACAAGAGGAGGATTCTATGCATGCTTGATAGAACATTGAGAACATCCATTTCATTTCCATGTCCTGCTTTTCTCAATAAAACAAATTGAATCAACAAGCATATAGATGAGGTGGTAAGGAACTGTTCTAGTTTAACCAAGGTCTCTGATTTGAATAGTATGGGAACGTAGCTGATTTAAATACTTGGTGGGACAGAGAGAGGGTTTCCTCCCCCAGAGAAAGAAGTAAAATACTTATTTTAGTTGTGGAATAAGTATCTAACTTAGTAAACTTACGAATAGGAAACACTGAAACACATATTTAGCTTAGCAAAAATTGCCTTAAAATCCTAATTAAGCGATGGAACTAAAACAAACGACACTCATCAAGGAAATCAATGTAAAATATAAAGAGATAGACTTAGTAGCAAAAGTAGTATGATCAAGATTCAAGTGTTAAGAGATAGATTTAAGGGTTTACAGCTCTGGAATTTGTAATAGAACGAAGTTGTTGAAACTTTTCAGATAGAGCTTCTCTCTTTCGCTCCCTTGAACTCATTAATTATAATTCTTCTTCTTCTTTCTTCCTCTTTCCTCTTTCTCTTTCTGGATGTTTGGGGTGGGAGGAGGCTCTTTAAGGGGAGGAGATGAACTCACAAAACCTATATATTGTCTGTTTCTTGCATGAGGACGGCAAGTCTGATTAATTGAAGGATTGAGATATAATAATGTATTATTCCATTCCTCCCGACAAGTGTCCGTTTGGAATGCACCAGAATTACATATTAACCCCTCAAGAACGTTTATGCTTATCATGGGCTCCATTATTAGGATTTTTAAAGTCTTCCCATCTTATCATAATTGCATGGGAAAAACTTAAGAAATACCAGGTTTTCTTTATAAAACAGATCACTTGACCTGACCAATGTACTCTTGTTGATGGAGTGAATTGTAAGATAGTTGAGCTCTATTTTACGAATTATAATCCGTAAAACGGTCTTATAAAAAGACCTACTCTCTAATTGCATTATACGATTAACAACTTTTAGAATTATCCAAGAACAAGTGATTAAATTTTCAGTTCGGCTGACATATATATGTGATCTAAGGACACATTTTAAAAGTTTATATATAATTAATAAGTTTTGATTCAGTTACCACTCATGCATAAGTATCATTGTTACTAGAACACATACCAATAAATGGGTTCTTAACAAGTATCCTAAGAACACATGCTACCTTTTTTCTTAAAATTTTAATCAATATTCGCTTATAGTTTAATTAAATTGACTAATTTAAATCGAAGTAGGAGTATTTTGAGGAAGAAGGGAGTATAAACTACTTCCTCCATTTCGAGTAAAGAGTTTTCGTTTGAAAGTCAAACTAAAAAAAAAAATACTCTCTCCGTTTCAAAATAAGTGTCATTTTAGCAATTCACACAAAGATTAAGGAAACTTATAAAAAGATTGATATACTCTTATTTAAGTTCATTTAATGTGGTTAAGTTGCACTAATATTTTCCTCTTTCTCTTAACAATCCTTTTTCTAACATCATTTAATTTGAAAATAATAAATATGTGCAGTTTTGACAAAATATGAAAAAATGTTTCTTGAAATCCTATAATGACACTTATTTTGGAATAAACAAACTTTTCTAAAACGACACTTATTTTGAAATAGGGGAGTAACACTTTTAGTAGCTCATTGGTAATAAAATGATATTTTTATGCTTTAAATTTTAAAAATAGACTTTTTAAGTGAAACATCTCAAAATAAAATAGTAGACTATTTACCCAAAACGAAGGGAGTAGCAATTAAGGCAGTGTTGTGGTTGGTCACTTGGTTGAGAATTTGTAAAGCAAACATTAAGTGATAGACAGCCTAAAAGGCATATGAATGATGGAGTAGTTACAAGTATATATGGGAACATAATAGGGGAGGAATCAAGTATTGGAGAAGCCTTTGGAAGAAAAAATATGGAGAATGACATTTTGCATGAGCCATGAAGTAAAGTATAACCATGCGTATAAGTGTGTGTGTGTGTGAGAGAGAGAGAGAGATAGATAGATATTGAGATATAGAGAGAGAGAGAGAGGACAAAGGGTTGACGGAGACAAAGAAAGGGAGAAGGGTACTGTCACTGTGTCTCTATAGATCCCCCGTGAGAAGTGTTTGGATTCATTTACAGCTAATATCACAACACAACACAAACTAGCTAAAACTATCGAATTTTTTTTTTTGGACATTTTTCTAAATTTCTCTCTCCTTATTAATATCCTCCCATTAGAGCCCTACCCGGTTTCTTACACCTCTTCATGTCACGAGCGAGATTCGACCACCCTCCAGTACCGTCAATGTGTAGAAGTGAGGAACATAATACAAGTTTTACTGTCATTGTGTTCCTGCTCAGCTCAAAGATTAGTATTGAGCCTTCCAACCTAGAAACACTTTGGAAAACAAAAAAAAAGTAATTCAAAAAACAGATTCAAACCTATAATGCAGTTAGATTTTGCCCAACTAGCTACGATGAGGCATTTTCCAACCTTTCAAATGAGTTTTGGCACCTCGCCAGTTGCATAATAAGCAATGAGCTCTTATTTTTTATTTTTATTTTTTAAAAATGGATCAATATTGCTTTTTCGCTTACCCCATAAGTAACTTGAACTCATAACCTCATAGGTATAGTTGCAGAGCCGGCCTGAAAGGTGGTCAGAAGGGCGACGACATGGGCCCCAATTTTTTGGGACCCCAAATTTATAGAGGAAACCATTGGTCATTTTTTAAATATCGTTCTTATATTATTCAAATTCAGAGAATACTATAAATTTATTCTTTTCTTTTCGTTCGTTCGCCCAAAAACGCAAAAATATATATATATATATATATATATATATATATAGAAAGAGAGTGGGAAGTTGGGTGACACGAGCAAAAACAGTAGTTATTGCATACTATTTATTCGTTACCCGAACTTCCCACCCTTTTACTATTTTATATCATGTTGTTGTTGTTCTTTTTCTTTTATTATTTGTGTGTGTGATTCAAAATATATTTAGTAACACAAAACGTTTTTTGTGTTTTGTGTTGTTATGCATGTAAATGATTCGATAAAATGCATGAATAAAATGTTTTTTCGTTATCGAATTCCTTTTTGAATCTGGATGCATTAATTTGGAATCACAATGAATCATTTGTGAATCGTGATATATCGATTTAGATTTGGGATACTGGAAAGTGCATATATATATTGGATCATTTGTTGATTGTGTAAAAAGTAGATAAGGTCCGATAATCTAAATTTTATGCATCGCGGTGTATAACTTGATGCTTCGTGCTGCAAAACTGGATAAACTATTTTAAATTAATGCACCGTACATAGTGCTATATATTTTTGCATCTTGTTGCAAAACTGGATAAAGTATTTTAAATTAATGCACCACGGTCAAAACTGGATAAGGTATTTTAAATTAATGCATTGCAGTGCTAAATATTTTTGCATTGCGCTGCAAAATAGAATTAGGCAATTTAAAACGGATGTATCACTGTGCATAATTTGATGCAGCATGATGTAAAATTGAATTAGGTAAATAATTTGATGCATGGTAGTGCAAAAATTGATACAATGAAATTGATGTATAGGTGAAGCCTTTACGACTAAGTTACACTTGGTCGTCGATCAACATCTGAATTAGAAGACAGAAGCAGAAGGCATCCGATGATGACTATCCGTAATATGTTCAACTTTCTTTCCTCAAGAAACATCAATTCAATAACATGTATGCAGTTCTGTGTGCAAATGTAAACAATCTCACTTTATCAATAATATGAACGGACCCATCAAGCTTGTAACATCATTGCACTCGTGTTGACCCGTTGATTAAAGTTACAGAATAACCTATCGAAAATAATATTCACCATGTTATTAGCTGACATGGTGATGTTTGAACTAAGGAGCTAGAAGATACAGTGATACTTAAGCTGATGGCTGAATGACTTTTGACTGATTGCATGATAAACTGTTTGTTACAGATGTTGAAAAGCTGTTTATGAGTTGTTATATTTTTTTGTTAAAAAAAAACTTCAAAATTAGTATTCATATTTTTATGTATATTTCATAAAAGGATGAAATGGGGATAATCAAATATTTATTAATAAATAGTTGTCTTCATCTTTAAAAAAAAACCAAAAAATCTCAAAATTTTGGCTTTTTGGCTTTGGCTTTTCCATGCATAAAGGGTGTTGTACCTTACTTATTGGCTTTTAGCTTATAAGCTGAAACAAACACTCTAAATATGATTTTTCAAAAGCCAAAAGTCAAAAATCACTCCAAATAAACTGCAACAAACGAGCACTAATTGTTTGGTGGTTTCCTTGTAATTCTGGACAACCACCCCAACCGATGAGTTAGTGGCGTAAAACCAGTAAACATTTTCTCTAATATATCAATAAAAGATGTACCCTAACAATTGTTCCATAACATAGACACGCTAACTCGTTAAGGTTGCCTTGGGACATAGTAAATACAAGCATACACCTACATGTGAATAATTAAAAAATAATCTCGTTTATTTTAATTAAATTTACCTTAATAAATATATTCGTATTTTTCGGTTGAACCATATAATACACCTTAAAAAATTAAAAATGTATTATACTTCGTGCGTTAAACTCTGATATATACACAATTTTGGTATAATTTCATTATTTCAATTATTCGATTTATGTCACCTATATTTTGCAAATTAATCAAATAAGTTATTTAACATGAAAATAGTGCATATGAAGTCTAAAAACATTACTCCCTCCGTTTTGAATCAAAATATTGTTCTCTTTGATCTGACACACCGTTTAAGAAAAAGTAATTGGCTGCATTATAAATATTGATGAAATATATGATTTTCTTTAATACCCTTGAGTATGTAGCCATAATTAAAGTAGGTAGAATAAATAATGGTAAAATGGTAAAAGTCTTTTCCTAAAGGGGAAAGTTTTGTAAGTGGACAATTATTTAAGAACAAACAAAAAAGAAAAGGGGAAGGATGATTTGAAAACGGATGGAGTATTTATTAATGTTCATACTTTTTGAATACAAACGGATGGGGTACTCCTTTTGTTCTAGGTAAAAGGTCCCCGTTTGAAAATTATTTTTTAAAGGAAAATATCACTTTTAGTAGTTCATAAATAATAAAATGATAATTTTATGCCTAAATTTTTAAAGCAAACTTTTTAAATAAAACATCCAAAAATAGAATGTAGTCTATTTTCCAAGGGAGTAGGTGCGCAATAAGATGAAAATAATAGTTTTGTGAATGTATATAAGTGAAAATAATAATATATTTGAAATTAAAGATGAATGAAATATAAGGATATTTTTATTGAATATGATGTGTTTTTTGTCTCATATATTTTTATTATATTCATATTATATTCGTGTAAAACATATAGAAGTAAATTTTTTTTTTTTGGTTCACATACTTCTACGTGGAGCTTTTCATTGTAACTTTAAAATTAAACAAAATAAGTATGTATTAAACCTATACGTTGAAACAAAGTATAATACTCGTCATACTCATATACTCTCTCTCTCTCTCTCTCTCTCTCTCTCTCAAGTTATATCCATTTTCTCTAGTCCTACATTGTAAGTCACTTTCTCGCTGTCATAGTACCTTCCTCATGCTCTTCCCACATTATGGGTGGATTTTGTCATTTTGATCAGTAATAAAGCTTATATAGAATTATTGTGTATGTATATGTGCATTTTGGAACAGTCGTACTTCAAAGCCATAGCCAACCCTAGAGACTAGAGGAATACAAAACGTTAAAAAGTATATCTATGATCTCTCTCTCTCTCTCTCTCTATATATATATATATATATAAAGGTAAAATAGGGTCATTATATTTTTTTTTATTTTTTATAATTAATTGTTGTACCCTTTCTTGACCCAAAAATAATGATAAGTAGTTACCATAATTAATATTTTCTAAAAACTCTCAAGAATCATTTTTTAAGTTTGACTAAATATTTAGTAAAATCTTTGTTTTAAATAAGGAAACTAATTTTCGAAACTAAATCTCTTATTTCATATTCTTGTGTTTCCTTGGAGTATTTGGTTTCTTTGTTGTTTCAGGACTCCCAACTTGAGTATATATAAAAGAGCAGTTCGTGCAACAAATAGATACTGAGAGACAAGTTATAGAGAAAAATTACATAAGGAGAGAAAGCTGAGAGCATACTTGGAGTATTCGTTGTAGTTTTGTATGCAACTACATTAGAAGCTGCATCTGTCGTTTGATTGTTTGTTTTCTTAGTTGATAAGAAACTTAGATTTTAATCTCACGTTTGCTTTGATCGTGGTTTTGTGGATTTCCTGATGTAGAACAAGTGGCCGAGACATATTTGAGCAAAGCATTAGGGAAGAGTTCGAAGTTAAGGGGGTCCAGTGACGGTTTCTGAAAGTTGGGTCGGCGGGTTGCTTCGCACAGTTTTTCCGTTAGTTTCCGTTAAGTACAAGTAGAAATCACTTAACGGTCAGCAGAACTTTAACAAAGCATAACTTTTGTGTCCGGATGAATTACATGGCCCACCGCATATCAAATCGAAACTCTCGACAAGATCTATAAGTCTCATTTGGTGGAACCCGATGAGACGTTCGTTTGAAGCCGAAAAAACGCTGTTTAGATACTATTATTGGACACGAAAGTTTTTATGGTTTTTCTGTCATTTTTATTTATTCTTTTCCTTTTAGGGTTTGGTCTGTTAGGGTATATAAATATCATCTTAAACATTAATTCGGCAGTTTTTGAATAAAATTTGAGTTCTTTTCGTTTTCTTTCTTGTGCTTGAAACCCTAAAGTCGTCATAGGCTTTATTAAGAAATTTCTCGTGGAAAGCGTTCCTTGTTGATTGTTCCGCTGCGTCATTTCCTCTCCAAACTTATTGTCTTGTGAGAGGGTTTTGATTTTTAGTAGTTTTCACATGTTATTTGGTTGTAAGATTCCTAATCTTTTAGTGAAAACTTTTTTGGCCATAAGGTTGGATCTAGAAGCATTGCTTGAAGATCATTTGGTATATTTATGTGTTTTATTACTGCTTTATTAGAATAAAGTATGTTGTTTATTTGATAGTTTATTTCTTAGAATCCTAACTATTATTGCACTTTAATTGGTATCAGAGTCTTATCTTGACGTCACTAAGAGAATATTCTGGTTGTAGCTATGATGGATTCTAAATATGAAAATGTTATTCGTCCTCCTATCTTGTCTAATGTTAATTACTTTATTTGGAAAGTTAAGATGTGTATCTTAAGCAAATCAATTGCTGAGAGAGCGTAACTTGCTGTTCTGAATGGTTGGACTGCACCTAGGAGTCTAGGACCACTGATGATGATAGTGATATTAAAATCACAAGTGATGCAAATTGGACCACTGAAGATAGAACCACAGTCTCGTTTAATTTTAAGGCTCTTTCAGCCATATACAAAGTCTTAGATGCCAACACCTTCAGGATTATTGCAAATTATGACTCTGCTAAGAATGTTTTGAAGACCCTTCAAACTTAATTTGAAGGTCCTTCTAGTGTTCATACTTCAAAACTTAAAATGCTTACTACTCACTTTGAAAACACTAGAATGAATGAGAATGAAGATATTATGTCTTACTATGGTAGATTACTTGATATATTTAACAGGGGTATACTTAATACATCACCTGTTAAATACTTAATACAACACTTTTTGTTGTAAAAATATTATATTATCCTTAACAAAAAAAAATTAGACATTGAGACTGGTTTGAGAGAAGTCCTAAAAAAAACAAAACAAAAAAAACAAAAATAGGCATTGGGACTAGTTTGGGAGCCGTCATAAACAAAAAAAAAAAAATAGGCATTGAGACTGCTTTTGCAGCAGTACTAAACAAAAAAAAATTAAGCATTAGGACTGGTTTGGCAGCAGTCCTAAGCAAAAAAAATAAATTAGGCATTAGGACTGGGGTTTGGGAGCAGTCCCAAACAAAGAAAAAAAATTAATTTTTTTTTTCATTTACTCATAAAATGGCAAAGGGCAATTTGGTCCACTTTTTTAAAAAAAAATTGATGAATTAAGTATTTTATAGGTGTTGTATTAAGTATCAATTTATTTAAGGGTAATGCTAGGGCCACTCTAATAGCACTCAATTTTGGATACCAAATGATATGTCATCTTATGTGTCATATTATTAACATAACTTTTTAATTTATAGTGGAGCCCATAAAATGTCAAATAAGATGACACATTGGAAACCACATCATTTGGTGCACAAATTTGAGTGCTCATTGAGTGGCTCTAGCATTACTTTTTATTTAATATTGCTTTTGCTCTAGGTGATCCTATCACTAATGATCGTGTTTTTGTGGGTTTCCTCTCCAGACTTATTGTCTTGTGAGAAAATTTTGGTAACTTTTTTAGGTATAAGACTGGATTTAGATTGTTTGGTATATTTTAGTGTTTTATTACTGCGTACAATAAAGTCTTCCGCTTTTATTTGATAGTTTATTTTTAAAAAATTCTAGCTATTATTGCATTATATATATATATATATTGCAAAATTAGAAAGTATGGAACAAGACAATCCAGAACAACAGTAGACATGCTTTGGATGTAGTAAATGTTCTAGGGAAATGTAGTATATTAATTAGTCATAGTTTTCAACCAAGATACTATTGAACATTACATGAATCATTAGGTAGAAGTAAAATGATGTATTTATCGAGTGCATTAGTTGAAGAATAAAATTAGTGGTTCCCAACATTTTAAGATTCTCCATGTAAATGTCAAAGTTTTTAAGAAAATGATACTTTTAATAGTTTATTAGTAATAAAATGAGACTTTTATACTTTAATTTTTTAAAGTAAATTCTTTATATGAAATATCTTAAAATAGAATAATAGACTCTTTGTTTAAAACGAAAGGAATATTTCTTAATTAACTTCATGTAACTGACCTAATTAGATTGCCTTGCATTGAACGAAGAATATTGGGACGATATTTTATAGGAGACAATATATAAGGCTACCCTAAACAACAATAGTACAACACCGTGGTACGTAGTTTTCAATATCGACAGCAATACAACTAAAAATGAATTGGAAGCACTAAAAATATTTTCGTAATCATATATATATATATATACAAACTCGATAGGCAATTAAATTACTTCACGAGCCAGAAACAAATCAAAGTTGGAGCGATGGATGATCACTAATTGTTAAGACAAAAATTTAGGTAATACGATGTTACGGTTATTTTTTATAAGACAGATTCTTCTTACCCAATCTACCGCGTATTGGTTAGTTGAGTTATGAAAGAGTAAGACTCCGTTTTACGAATTAAGATTAATAAAACTGTCTTACAAGATAAATACTCAATTGTTAAAGCCATATATATATATATATATATATATATATATATATATATATATATATATATATATATATATATATATATATATATATATATATATATATATATATATAGTGGAAAGAGATGTAGGTAATGAGTTACAAAGATTGTCTCCATTCCACAAGGTAGGACAAAGAATGGAGTACCCACCAATTCACATGTGAGCCATTAATCATCAGAACAAACAACCCACCTGCTAAAACCCCCCTTGTCTCATGCCCTAATTCCAACTTTTTGATATTCATAGTGAGGGATAAGTTTACTCTTAGAACTGATCATGTACTCTCTTCTGTCTTAATGAACTATATATATATATATATATATATATATATATATATATATATATATGTCACGTACAATTGAGACTGTCACATTTTTGTAAATTCTTTCGTGCAATTATATTCTTCAAAACAATTTTCATTGTCTAACCGAGTGAAGATATAATATGGCCCCCAGTGATAACAAGGACGATGAGAAATACGCGTTTCCCTTCTCACTCTTGCATGCTTGTCTTGATCCTTACTTTGTTTTTTGTCTCCCGGCCTCAACACTTTTTTTCCTTTTTTTTTTTTGACATACGAAACTTCAACTTGTTTCTAAAATATACTCCCTCCATTTCGTCAAAAATTCTTCTATTTTATTTTGAAATGTTTTACTTAAATAAACTATTTTAAAAAATTAAATTTTAAAAGTATCATTTTATTACTAAAAAGCTACTAAATGTGGCATTTTTTTAAAAAATTTGATTTTTAAACGAGAAGTTTTAGCCCAGAATAGGAGTAACTACCAATGCGTTTTTACACCATAGTTAATAAATACTCATATATTATGTGTATCATAGGCATACACACGAGTAATTATATAAAAAAAAATTCATGTTTGCCATATTCAAACAAAATATAATTAAAAAATTATATTTTTGGGTTCAATTATATCCTACACGTCAAGAATTTTAAATATTGTAAACTCTAGTATATACAAAATGTTAATATAATTTATTTATTTCAATCATTTGAGTTATATTATTAGTAATCTCTTGAAATTTGATAAATAAGATGGTTAACATAAAATTTTTAATTTTGAAGTCTAGGAATACATTTATAATCCACACATAAGAACGGTGTATATGCTCAATTGTGCTTTCATTTGGCTACTAACCCATAAATATTTTAAAAAAAAAAATAGATAAAAATATGTTAACAATATGTTGTGCAGAGCGAAAACAATTGAACAATAACAGAGTAAAAGAACAAGATCAATAAAATGAGAGACTAGAGAGAGATTACGGTCAAATTAAGGACTATTAATATTTATTAGAGTCAACCTTAATCTCGATTTAGGGTTATAACTATATAGAATACAATACCAAACTATAAGCATACATAAATAAGGAAACTAGAAAATGCATCAGTCGTCGCAGTGCAGTCGCTTCATGTCCCATGAAGCGATCACCCTGACTATGGTGCGGTTGCTTCACTCCATTTGATTCGGCTGTTTCAAATACTAAAACTGCCCGCCTAAGGGACGCAGTCGCTCCATATACTAGGACTCCTCAAGATTCTATTGTGAACGCTTCAACCAAGACCACGGGTTGACCACTCTAACTGATGTGATCGCTTCACCAAGCCTAAAGCGACCTGAAGAGTATGGGATGGTCAATATGATTAAAAGAGGAAGCATTTTAATGGAGAAAAATGGGCTAGGCAATTTAGCAAAAACTAAGCTGAATGGGACTTAAAGTCGGGGCTGGTGATGTGTGAAGAGGAAGACACGAGCTGGACTAAGGGGTTTCAAAGCTGGATAGGAGCATACAACAAGAACACGTGTATTTGGTCTAGTCCTAAAAGGGCTGAAGACGTTCTACATAAAGGATTGAGCTGGAACATGAAAGGAGGTTACGGGTCTAATTGGTTTGGGCTAGAAGGAAAGCTAGTGGGGCTGCTCACTTGGATGAATGGTTTGTGCATGGAGGGATTGGGGCTTGCATGGCACGGGTGGTAACAAGAAGGAGTAGCCTTGCAAGGGAAACAAAGGAGGCCGACTTCCACAATACCTAAAGGAAGGACTCACTTAGTTAAGGCTTTTTAATAAAATCCCATTTTTTGTTATTTTAGGCCTTTTAGTTTTAGTTTCTTTTTTTTAATTAGTTTTATTTTCTTCCTAATTAGTTAGGGTTTCATTAATAGATTAGGGTTATTTCTTGTAGCCTTTATAAGGCATATTTTTCATTGGAATAAGCAGATTTTGACGTTTAAGAAAACACCCCAAAAGAACACGGTGTGTTCTTCCAAAAATTGATTTCTTCTTCCAATGTGAGTGAAGGCTAGAAAGATTGAATCGTCAGAATTCTTTATGTTAAGCAAGTGAAGCTTAATTGGTGAATCTGATCTATCCTTTTTTTATTCTTGTTATTTTTCGTTTTATTCCTTTTAAGAGATAGTTTTGGGGTGTTTGATACATCATTTAATCTTTCGGCCAGATTGTTAGTTTGGGCAGAATTTCTGCTTTCAAGAAGGGCTGTTTTCAAGAGATTTCGGTCAGCTTTGGGATTGTTTTCCCAAACAGTTCGGACAGTACTCTTATTGGTGCCTGAATTGGGATGGACAGCTTGTGTGTTTTTGGTAGATTATTCGAACCTGAAGATGCCTGTTTTAAGGAGGTTTTTTGAGGCAGTTTGTGGCTGTTTTGAATCGCGTGGGCAACATGTTTTATTGGGCGGCCCATATGTATCAAGTGGTATCAGAGCTAGCTTTTCACGAATCCTTATTCGTGAAGCGGTCATGAAGTTCGAAGAACAGTGTGAGCAGATTTTTAGTGTGAAGTGTATTGTGCAAGAGCGATTGTGAAATCTGATCATAGATAGGGGCAGTTGTGTTAATGTCGTCTCCACCACACTCATCGAAAAGTTGAAGGTGTCGACTTCGGCGCATCCATAACCCTACGATATGTTTTGGTTCCAAAACAACTTTGGAATTAAGTTAATTCGTCAAGCTTCAATTTCCTTTTCGATAGGCAATTATAGAGAGGAAGTATTGTGCGATGTTTTGCCAATGGATACTTGTCATATACTTTTGGGACGACCTTGGCAATTTGACGAGTTCGTAACTCACAACGGAAGGGAAAATAGTTATGTTGTAAAAATAGATGGGAGGAAATTTAGGTTGAAACCGTCATCTCCAATCAAGGATAAAACAATCCGAACACAATCTGATCAAGCATTGGAAAATCAAGTCTCGCAAAAATTAGATTTGGAGGTAATCTCTGGTGAAAAGTGGGAGGATGTTTTGACACCGGTAGAACAGCCTATGGTCAGATATAGGATGTTACAAACTCACAAAATTTATTATACCAAGGTATGTTGTATCACCGTTCAATTAATTGTTCATTGGCAAATTTTTGTTATGACTTGCGTGGCAAGGAAAGTAAAACGAGATATGGCAACCACATGGATTTCTTATCTGTTTAAACCACCGTGGGGATTAGAATGGAAGGTTTTGTTTGATGAAAATGGGTGTGCATGGACTGAATTTTGGTTCTCTTCATTATTGAAAGACAAAGGCAGGACCGTGGCATTTTCTCAAGAAAGGACGGACAACATGTTATTGCTTAGGGTTGGATCAAACAAAGGTTTCGGTTGCAGAACAAGTAAAGTGGGCAACGGGTTAGGGATCGCCATAACACAAGGTGATCAATAAGGACAAGACATGAAATGCCATGCATATATTTTGACGAACTCAAATAAGTGTGATATTTAATATCGTTTTTGTGACTTTATTTGTTGTAAATGTTGCACCTTTTATGGGTATTTTGTATGTTTGGTGATTACAGGTCTATGAGAGATTGATGGTGAAAAAGTGAAAAGAATACCAAATTTAAAGAAGAAATTTGGATATCATGGTACCGAATGAGCATTCGTTATATATCTGAGTGGAGCTGCACTACTAGAAAACTGGTAATCAGTGACGGAAAATTAGTGACGGAACCCTCCGTCACTGATCAGTGACGGAATACCCACTTTAGAGACGGATAGTTTGTCACTGTTTTAGCAGGCTTTCCTTTTAGTGACGGAAATTCAACCGTCACTAATTTCCGTCACTAAATAAGCATCTTTTTAGAATATTCATTTTCCTTCCGTCACTGAACGCTCTGAAAATTCGTGTCAGATTTAGTGACGGAGTTTTCGTCACTAATTTATCTATTTCGTCACTGATCAGTGACGAAATACACCGTCACTGATCTGTCACTAATCAGTGACGGTTTTCTCCGTCACTATTATAAAAAATTAATGATTTTTTTGTTAAATAAATTATAATTGTTTCATGTCAGATTTAGTGACGGAGATTCCGTCACTAATTGATTTATTCCGTCACGGATCAGTGACGGAATACACCGCCCTAATCAGTCATCGGTGTTGACGGTTTTCTCCGTCACTATTATAAAAAATTAATGATTTTTTTGGTAAATAAATTATAATTGTTTCTTAGTAGAAAAATATTATAATCATTTTAATGAATGGTATTTTATCAATTTATAGTTCATCATTTAGTTGATATTTTGGATATTTTAAGTGAAAAAATGGTTTTATAACAATCAAAATAATTTTTTTGAAAAATTATATTATTTAAAAAAATTAAAAAATATATAATAGTGAAATTTGGTTAATAATTAATTTTTATCATTAATTGAACTTGCATATATGAGATGGGTATACATTTAGTTAATCTTTTGATTTTTAAAATAATTTTGAATTATAATTTTTTAAAATAATTAAAATTATTTTTAAAAAATAATTGTATTCCATATGTCCAATTCACCTCCTCTGCTCCCTTCAATTCTATCCGTCCAATCCGCCTCCCCGCCCACTCACTCGCTTCCACTCCGATTCGGTTTCATAGCCGAGCTCCATCATCAACTAGCGCCACGCGCAAGACAATCCGCCTCTCGCCGGCCCACTCACTCGCTTCTCCACCCCAGCCTCAAGTTTCATACCGAGCTCCATCATCAACTAGCGCCACCGCTGTTGCACTTTCTTTTCTCCGACTTCCCGCCCGCCACCATCCAAGCCGCTCGACAACCCGATTCAGCAAATTTCGCCCTAGTTTAACATTCACCCAATCGAGCTCCACCAGTATCCACTTCATCGTGATTCTCAACCCCATTCAGCCATAGCTTTCTTCTCTCATAGAATCGTAGCCCTAGCCTCCTTTTGAATCAGTTTTGAATTCCGCTTCGTTTTTACTCAGATCCAACGAACCAAGAAGGCAATGAAATCGGCTGATCAGCTTCTTTCCACATAGGAGCATCAGCCTTTTCATCCTTCCTACCCCAAGAAGGCAATGAAATCGGTTGATCACTATCTTTCTTAGAAACTATAGCACCCCAATCCGAAGATCTTGAAACTTCTTGTCCCCAAACACTAGATTTTGGCCCTGCTATACTAGCCCCGACATTCTGTTTTTTATCGCCTGCCCATTTGTCATTGTCATTCTTGCTATTCTAGGAACTTCATTCAACTTCTTTAACCTTGTTGCCCCGAAGTTCCCGTGATGTCTAGTCGGGATTTTCTCAGATTTGGCTGCAGTCCAACCAGTGGTCTGCTCACTTCGGTCCACCAAAGGTTGACTGTCATTCACAACTTTCTTCTCCCAAGAAGTACTTGACCCAGGCTAATCAATATCTTTCGCAGATTCAGGTCCTCCCCAACCAGTGGATCTATAAAGTTCTTCATTTACTTGATACTGCTTTTTCTGTACCAGCACCCACATTCGGGTCGAAGCGGATAATGAGTCGGAACATGTCGACCCGTTTCGACCCTTGGACTGGACCGATTTTTGACAACTCTGATATAAAAAAACTAAAGTATTTTAAACTAATTTCCATCGCGATGCTTCAATTGGTTACTTGAATTGATGCATCGCGACGCATAAATTGAATTATATAATTTAAATTTATGTTTCGCGATGCATATATTGGATTTGATAATTTAAATTTATGCATTACGATGCATAAATTTGACTTGGTAAACTAAATTGATGCATCGCGGTGTATTAAATTAGTGCAACGTGATGCAAAAATTAAATAATCCACTTTCAAAAATTAAAATATAAAAATATAATTTTAATACTAATGTGCTACTAAAAATATCATTTTATTAAAAAGTTTAACTTTCAAACAAAGAATTTTTGCCCGAAACGGAGGGAGTAATATTTAACTAGTTTCACACCGGTGCGTATTTATAAGTTGATAATGATAACTAAAAAAAATTTTAGATTTTCCAAATCATCACCAACTTAATCATCTAACGGCTCTAACATTAAAGCTTGTAATAATATCACAAGCTCTAGCGCGTAATATCATTTGTCTTTACTTTTTATACATATTTTATTTATGGACACATGTTTAATGGCACTAAAACAAACTGCACATTACACCAATAATTATAATACAGCTAATTATTTTTTTTTCAAATGGTGTACCAGGTCAAAGAGGACGATTATTTAAAAACGAAGGGACTAATTTTAATAATTTTTATAATTATTATAATTTTATAATTTATAAAATTTTCAGATTAGTTATAATGATAATTATAAAGTCTGATGACACCAATCAAAACACTTCATTTTTATCACACGGATTCAGACTTTTTTAGTCTAATGACACTCAAATCCTATGGTCCAAAACACTAGTGCCAAAACTGAAAACAGCTTATAGATACTCTCATCCCCGCCACTATCAACTCATACAAACACACATTTACACACTTGATTTGGGAAATTTGATTTTTGAGAGAAGATGTCTGGGAGAGGAAAGGGAGGTAAAGGATTGGGGAAAGGCGGTGCGAAGAGGCATCGTAAAGTTCGAGGGACAACATTCGAGGGAATCACGCCGCAATCCGACGATTGGCGGGCGTGGCGGCGTTAAGCGAATCGGCCTGATTCTGAAGAAACCGAGGCGTTCTCAAGATCTTCCTCGAGAACGTCATTCGCGATCTTTGTTACCTACACCGAGCACGCCATTTGAAACAACCATGGATGTCGTGTACGCTCTCAAGCGCCAGGGTCGCACTTTGTATGGTTTTGGTGGTTAAATAGGGAGGTTAATTAGGGTTTTAAATATGAGTAGGTTTTGTTGTATTCTTGTTAGTTCGCATTGAATGATATATAGGATTATTGTTTTTGAAAAAAAATGATTGAACTTTAGGGATGAATTTATGAAATGTTGGTTCTATTTTTACTGATTGAAATTGAAAGAATCACAGGTGCTCTTTCATTTGGGGGCATTAGCGGATACTGATATTTTAGCAACAGGGTGCACAAATTTATGTGGTTCTCAAAACAAAAAACTTATATAGTGTAGTAGTCGATTAATTTGATCTTTGGGTTGATCAAATTATAATTTTTTTATGTTTAGTGTTAAAGTAGTTTTTGTTATAACTAATCTGAAAATTTTAGAATGTGAAAAATTATTTTTTAATTTTTTAATTTTTTTAATTCAGTGACGGAATTTGGTGACTGATATTTCGTCTTTACACAATATTCTATAAATATTTTAAATTCATTCAGAGACGGAGATTCCGTCACTAATTAGTGACGGAGGGATTTTTATCAGCGACGAATGTTCCGTCTCTAATTAGTGACGGAAGGACTTTTATCAGCGACGGATGTTCCGTCTCTACACAATATTCCATATATATTTTAAATTCATTCAGCGACGGAGATTCCGTCACTAATTAGTGACGGAGGGACTTTTATCAGCGACGAACATTCCGTCTCTAATTAGTGACGGAGGGACTTTTATCAGCGACGGATGTTCCGTCTCTACACAATATTCCATATATATTTTAAATTCTTTTAGCGACGGAACTTCCGTAGCAAATTAGTGACGGAGGACATTTACTGACGGAATAAAGTGACGAAAACTCCGTCACTGATCAGTGACGGATTTTTTTCCGTCACCGATCGGCCGACGGAATTGACTTTGTCGAATCGGCGACAACCGACGGACGGAGCGTTGGCCGGACTGTTCGTCACTGATGTCAAATTAGTGACGGAAATCTGCTTTTAGTGACGGAAATTTCCGTCACTGATTACCGATTTTCTAGTAGTGCTGGAGTTGAAGTTGGAAGCAATGTCACATTTTTAAAGGGAATTTCAGACATTAGTCATTTCAGTAATTAGGGAATTATTATTTTTCTCTAAATTGTTGTTATTTATTTTCTTTCTCTTTTGTAATTAATGAAAAGATAGGATAAGAGATAGATTAGATGTTGTGGACTTTGTCAACAACTACCTAAGAGTGGGGGTTAGGAGTGGAGATCATGGCCTCTATAAAGGAGGAAAGACTTGGAAAGCAAGAAGGGCACAGCTATATAAGGAGAAGTCAGTTTTAGAAGTTGGCATCCAATCACAGACAACACGGCTGATACACATATACACTCGAAGATTTTGATAGCAGCTTGCTCGTTTCTTCCATCACACTGTTGGGTTTATTTTCGTTTTGTATTCATTTTGTAAGTAATCTTTAATTATGTTTAGTGGCTAGTTTTATTTCTTTCAGTTAATGAACAAGTAATTCTTTACAAGTTTCTACTGTGAGATCTAAGTGTTTTAATTCTCAATTGGGTTTAAGTATTTATTCATTCTCTATTTGTTTGTTGCAAAAGGAATTGTGACTTAGGATTATTATTCTTAGTTAATGTTTGTGGCCAAAACCTTAATTAACATAATATTTCATTGCTAGTTATAACCGTTGATCCGTAATTGTCATCGGGTTCTAACAAAGTAGCAAGTGACACACCGTTTAGGCATCACAAGCATATTCGGTCCGTGTTGCAGAATGTGTAATCTAAATTAATGAGCTTCTCTTGACTATCGAGACAATAAGGAGAGATTGAGTGTCTGGCGGTTGTCGACAACTATAACTGATTTATTTGTAGCCAATTGAGTCATCTTTGTATCTATGATCAGTAGTAAACTTATGGGATTACGTTTAGTTCATTGACTGTGATTTTTTCGTTATTAGATTCAAACATTGTTTTCTGTTTTGTTTACATTTAGTCATTTAAATTCAGCTTTTAGTTAATTCGTTTGTTAGTAATTAGTTTAGATTAAAAACATCATTCTTTATTTTAATTGCTTTGTTAAAATTCTTAAGAGAAGTAAATTTGACATTCCCTTTGAATACGATCCCTACTACCTTATACTCGTTATTTGGGAAAATAGGAAATTATTTTTGACGGTTTGACATCCGTCAAATTTTGGCGTCATTGTCGGGGAACGGTTTTGCTATTTATTTCTTTTTAAAAATTTTATTTTGTTATGGCTTTCTATGCACAACAATTTGAAAGTAGACACGATAACTTTCCACGATTAGGGAATGAGGTAAATTCTAGTTCTATTGATCAAAGATTGAATGCATTGACTTCTCTGGTGGATAAGTTTCTTGTAAATCAGGTATCAAAGGCTCAAGTTCGTAGAAATTTGTTGGTTGCTAGACATGTTGCAGATTATTATCCTCCATGGCAAGATAATATGCAACACACCATGGCAATAGGAGGATTTTCGGGACAAACTCATGATGACCATTATCCTTATTCCAATAGCTATAATCCAGGATGGTGAGATCAACCAAATTTCAGTTGCAAAAATCAAGAAGGGCGACTGATATTTCTACAACAGAATTATCCATTCTCACCTCCTCCATCAGTTTAACCCACTACCAGTTCCAGCACATCCTTGAAGGGTCTAATCAAAAGTTTAGCTGAATTAGTTCAGCAAAATAGACAGACTCAACAGCAAGAAAGATTATAGAACAAGGCTAGCATTAAATCTCTTAAAAATCAGATTTCTCAGTTAGTCGTGTCTGTGAGCAAGCTGGAAGCGAATCAAGTTGAACAGAAAAATGGGCCTGTTGATTGCAGCAAGGAAGGAGTTGTATAAAATGAGGGTTCGCCAAGAAATGATGGTGGAGAATTTATGAAACAAAATGAGGAAATTATTATTCTCCCACCTTTTCTGGGAAGATTCAGGCATCAAAAGAAAGAAGAGGATAAGAAGGAAATTTTAGAGACCTTTCATAAGGTTGAGATTAACATTCCTGTCATGGATACCATAAAGGAAGTGCCTCACCATGCTCTGGAATTGTGTGCAAGGAAAATGAAGCTGGAATTAGTGTCAATGAAAAGTTTGATAGATAAAGATGTGTCTTTCCAAATAAGTGAGGTGGTGCATGAAAATATTATGGCATTCTATTCCACACCGGAGGTAACACCAAGGTTTGATTTTCCTTCTTTTTCATTATCGATTTCAAGTGACAAAATTCTTCCTCCATTGTCAGTTATCATTGGTAATAATTTGACAGAGTTGTAGAAAGAGGGGGTATTGGGTCTAGCTACAGACGTTAAATAGCAGCGCTAATTCGGAGGCAACCCAACAATTTTAATGCTTTAATTTCTTGTTTTTCTAGGTTAAATTTATTTTCTTGTTATTTTCATTTTGTTTTTAGTTTTTTTTTTTAGCAGCAGGTGTGTGATTTAAAAGAGCAAAGAAGAATGAACTACTGGTAGCAAGGCTTGTGAGAGCTTAGCACATGCCCATGTGGTATTTTCACTCATCCCAATTTTTTTTTCCAAGAACAACCAAGCGGCAGAACCAAATTAGGATTTCCCTTTGCCTTTGTTCAGCATGACAGGGAGTAGCTCTCTTCCCTCCACTTTGCTTTTTCTGCTTAAGTCTTTTTCTTGTTTTGCACACCTTGATTATGTACTACATTGAGGACAATGTATAACATAAGTGTGGGGAGATTTGAGCATGTGTATATGGGGTAATCAAGGGTCCCTTTTTGCTGTTATGTTGGTTGTTGTATATGCCTTTATCTGGGGATTTTTTTGAACTTTCATGACATGATTTGGGTTGATAGGTTGAAATGAAAAAGAGACATTGTTGCTATGTTTGTAGATGTGTATTATCTGATTGAATTGAGGAATTTATGATAAATGATGGGCATTTTGAAAATTTTTGTCATGAAATTGTAAAACATGTCTTTAATTGATACTTTCAATTAGTGTGTGCAAGTCTTAACTCATTAGCCACTTTGGTGAGATTTTGAGCTAACAATATAGTAGTCCGTTATATATGCTCTTTTCTTTTTTCGTTGAGTGATTTTCATGCGCGGATGATTATTCTAGAACTTGCATTTTGTATACATATCAAGATCACATCAATGAGTTCTTTGCACCAATATGATTAAGGCACTCAGATATCACCACTTTTGTCTATCTTTTTCTATCCTACCCATAAATGTTTCCCCGTAGTTAACAATTTTGAGCCTTATTTGTTTCTTTGTTTTAACTTAGATATAATAAACATTTAGCCTTTCTTTGTTGACCTTTTTTTTGATTAACCTGATATCAAAGGAGTTGCATATGACCATGTGACTTACATAGTTTTATTCTTATATAGATGTGAAGCTGCAAATGATGGTTGTTTAATTGAGTGAATTGTTCTTGGGTCATGTTTTGTACAAAAAAAAAAAAACTATGTTCCAGTTATGCTGCTGAAAAAAAAATGAAAAAATGAAAAAAAAAAAAAAAAAAAAAAAAAAAAAAGAGAGAAGCATGTAGTAGCACTTCAAAGAGAAGAGAACTTGAGTCAAGTAAAATGTGCAATTCAATTTTATGGTGACTAAAGCCATTGATATGTTTCATTTTTTGACTAATGCTGACGGACGAGTTGGAAATGACTCATGTGGTTATTTTGACATTTTTCTTTGACAATTTTCTTTGACATCTTAGCCTTATTAATCCCTTATATCCTACCCTTTTCACCCCTAGCCACGTTACAACCCTTTTAAATACCTTTTGATTAGTGCATTATGAACTCATATTCAGTGATGGAGATTTGATCAATTTGCAAGCATATGATAATGTCATTTCGTTGTGTGACTTAAGTGCTTCATGATATACATCCCTCTTTAAACACTTTTGTGTGATTTGAGAGATAACGTGAGGATAGTTGAGTCTTGCATATGTGAAGTTGAATGATAATTTTAGAGGCATGCAAATCGATTTAAATTGATTTTGCATGTTGATTGAATTTTGATTTTCAATATGAGAATGATGTCAAGTTGGGAACAACTATTTTTCTTGGGTTGGTTCCCTCATGAAGTTTATGCTTGAGGACAACATCGTTTGTGAATTTTGATTTGAGTGTCAAACCGATAACGTGAGGGATCGTAGTAGGTGAGTCTTGCATTATATGAGAAGTTGAATGATGAATTATTAAGAGGCATGCAAATCAACAATTTTAACAAATGTCCATTGGTTGATTGATGTTGATTTCTCAATATGAGAATTGCACAATTTATGAGAATGTCAAGTTGGGAATTCATATTTGATGGAACTAATAGTTTCAATTTTTGGGTTGGTAAAAATAGCTATGAACAACGATGATTTAAACATGCTAAAACATTTCAATCAAAATGTAAACTAATTCTTAAAAATAAAACAAAAATAATAGTTGTCAATAAAACAAAAAATATATATAATGGAAGTTATTAAAATTAAAATAATTTACAAAACAAAAATATTTGTTAACGGTAAAAATAATTTCGTTATTTTGATTTTAGCTTATTTTTCTCATAAATTTCTTTATTCATAAAATACAAATATAATTTAATAAAAGTAATCATTCAAAATGAAGAACTTATTTGAGTTCACATTCTATTTGAATGGCGGAAAAAAAATTAAGTTTGAGACATTCATTATATAGAGTTTTTGAATAGTATAAAATGTTCGGGTTGTCGGCCATTAATTGATACTTAAAATTAGTGTTGCTATTCAAACCAAGGGGTTGTGCAATGAAACAAGACTAATCATCATAAATCTTATATCACATTGTTGAAACAATGAAAGAAAGCAATGTTGGAGAAAATATTTTTATCCCAAGATTGGGTCAAGTAGGATGATTAACAAGTTTCAAATCCATCTCTTTTAGAAAGGTAACAATTATATGTCGTAGCGTAACGAATTCACTTCTAAGAATTTTAACAAAACAATTTAAGATAAAGATTGTGGTTTTTAATCTAACTAATTAGCAACAATGACTTAATTAAAAGCTGAAATTAAATGACTAAATGTTAAGAAAACAGAAAATGATGTTTGATTCTAATAACGAAAAAGTCACAGTCAATGAACTAAACGTAATCTCATAAGTTTACTACTGATTATAGATACAAAGATGACTCAATTGGCTATAAATAAACTGGTTATAATTGTCGATAACCGCCAGACACCCAATCTCTCCTTACTGTCTCGATAGTCAAGAGAAGCTCATTAACTATTTCCCTAATCAAAAGACAACCCTCGAGACGCTCGTAGGATTTAATGTTTTGAAAGCATTAAGAGAGAAAGACTCGATTCTAAACAGTGCATATTGAAGCAATATCATTTAATTTAGATTACACATTCCCGCATCACGGACCGAATATGCTTGTGATGCCTAAACGGAGCGTCACTTGCTACTTTGTTAGAACCCGATGACAATTACGGATCAACGGTTATAACTAGCAATGAAATATTATGTTAATTAAGGTTCTGGCCACAAACATTAACTAAGTATAATAATCCTACGTTACAATTCCTTTTGCAACAAACAAACAGAGAATGAATAATTACTTAAACCCAATTAAGAATTAAAACACTTAGATCTCACAGCAGAAACTTGTAAATAATTACTTGTTCATTAACTGGAAGAAATAAAACTAGCCAATAAACATAATTAAATATTACTTACAAAATGAATTCAAAACGAAAATAAACCCAGCAATGTGATGGAAGAAACGAGCAAGCTGCTACCAAAATCTTCGAGTGTATATGTGTGTGTATGATTATGTGTATTAGTCGTGTCGTCTATGATTGCATGCCAACTTCTAAAACTGACTTCTCCTTATATAGCTGAGCCATCCTTGCTTTCCAAGTCTTTCCTCCTTTATAGAGGCCATGATCTCCACTCCTAACCCCGACTCCTAGGTAGTTGTTGACAAAGTCCACAACATCTAATCTATCTCTTATCCTATCTTTTCATTAAAAAATTCAATTTATTATTTTATCACACTTTTTGCAACCTTCAAAGAAAAACATGATTGGGCAATTTTGCATCAAGAAGAATTAAAGCCAAGCATTGCTTTGGTCAGAAAAGCAAGCTTGTTTACTAGAAGAAAGGAGGGTACAAGACTTAGGCATGCCTTAATGCATGAAGAGAATTGCTTAAGGGTTGTGGAACACGAGGGAAAAATCAAACATTAGGGCATCGGGAATAACTTTTCAAAAAATTTATCATGAAGCCTTTAGGTTCATTCCCAATCAACGTGTGTTACCATCAATTGGCATGATTATATGATGGACATAATTTTTACTCGCCTTGTTCTTGTTCATGAGACAAAAGGAAAGTATAAGCTATGGGGCTATGTTAGTGAATGGACAATTTGGGGTTGTTCCAATGGGAGGTCTCAAGTGTAGGAAGAAATTTGAAGGAGGCAGCAAGTTTGGGGTCAAATATACACTATAAGGATAGCAAGACCGAGACATCAATAGCAAAATAGAAATACTCAAAACGAGTGTGGTTTCGCAGAATTTTTCTTATGGAAGGTTTGGGTTTGAAGTCAATCGGTTCATGTTGCTATGTAAGGAAGAAGCTACAATTGGTAAGAACTCCTTGACACATTCTTTATTTGCACCACACTTAAAGGTGACATGGAGCAAGGGATATGGGGTACAAAGAATTGGGCAAACGAATTTGTGAAGATGGCAAGGTTCAAGGCCAAAGTGATGGGTTGTGAGATAGTTTTTGAGAAGATAATGAAAGCACCAAAAGCCTTGGTTGAAGACAAGGGAGCATACAAAAAGGGTTACTCAAGCAGGTTGTTGTAGTTGGGTTCGAAAGAAAACAATGTAACAAAGTAAAACAGGGATGGTTCGACAATGAGAAGGGCCAAGGATTTAGGACAACCTTTTTCAAAGAAAGGGAGTTTGAAACATATGGGATGGTCAGTATGATTAAAAGAGGACGCTTTCCAATGGAGAAAAACGAGATAGGCAATTTTAGCCAAAACAAAGATGAATGGGAATTAAATCGGGGCGGATGAAGACGGCGGCTCAAGGCGGATGAAAACGGCGATATTTTGAGGGCTCATTTTAGACAAGGGATTGGGTTGAAGCGGCGTGATCACTTTGAATGGTTTGTGCGGATTGGGGCTTGCAACGGGTGGTAACAAGAAGGGCGTGCAAGGGAAGAGGGAGGACTCACTTAGTTAAGAAGTTATTTTCTTTTAGGCTTATTTTTTTAATTAGTAGTTAGGGTTTCAGAGAGATTAGAGAGGCTAAAAGAACATGGTTTGTTCTTCCAAAAATAGATTTCTTCCTCCAAGGTGAGAGAGATTGCGTGATGAAGAAAGCGTGGTTGAGCGGTTGATATATCTTAATTTTAATCTTTCGGCCAGATCGTTAGTTTGGGCAGAATTTCTGCTTTCAAGAAAGGCTGTTTTCAAGAGATTTCAACCAGCTTTGGGATTGTTTTCCCAAACAGTTTGGACAGTCTTATTGGTGTCTGAATTGGCGTTGACAGCTTGTGTGTTTTTGGTAGATTATTCGAACCTAAAGAGGGTTGTTTAATGAGGTTTTTCGAGGTTAAGTTTGTGCGCTGTTTTTGAATATTGGGCGGAGACGAGGTCGATGTAAACTTCAAAAACGGTTGTCAATAAATAAAACGGTTAAAACGGTTTTTGATAAAATGTATGAAAGTTAATCAAGTGATCGTTGATGGATATGTTTCATAAGAAATCTGGCGAGAAATAGTGTGCTTTGTAATTTGAAGATAAAACAAAAGATTTAATCATGGGGTGATTTGTAAATAGTTAAAATGGATAACTACTCACACATGTGAATGTGAGAGTGAATCTCAACCGTTAATATTTTAAAGATAATTTAATCTCAACCTCTGAATAGCACTAATCAATTATCTAACTGTTTTATAATATAGATGTACGAATTAATCTATAACGTGACAATGATCGTGTATGCATAAATATGTTATATACCAACTATCAAAGAAAAGATGAGTATAGGCTCACTAGGGCCCCCGATTTTTTACACCAAAAAAGGGCTCCCTAATCTCATTTTCTACTTAAATACATAAATAATAAATTGATATGAATGATTATTTTGCTAATTAATCAATAGTTTAGTTTTTAGATTTTGTTTACTCTCTCCATCCCAAAATTATTATCATGTTTTCCTTTTTTGCATGTACTAATTTTTTATCTAGTTTAAAAGTTTTCTTTTTATGACAATACTTTTACCGTTCGATTCTTAATTGTTTCTCCTACTTTAATTATGGGTCACATGAATATGGGCTTGAAAGAAAATTACACAACATACCAATATTAATAATCAAGTAAATTGTTTTTCATTAATCCGCGTGTCAGATCAAATAAGACAACTTTGAGATGGAGGGACTATTTTTTATTGTGAATAATTTGTTGTTTAATTAAATATTTATTAGTTAGTGTGTCTATGTAAGTGTGTTATTGTTTATTGATTTCATTTTTTTAGATGCTTAACATTTCGTTAGCTCTTAAAAAAATTAAAAACGTGGGCGTGACAAATAAAAATACAAAATGAAAAACAATTGATATGGTTTCGAACCCAAACTTTTAATATTTTCACATATATATGGTTAGGGCCCAATTTATTAAGTTTGCCTAGGACCCTCAAAATATCAGGGGCGGCACTGTGTTGGATCGAGCTTGTGAGAACGATAACGTGGAGGTTGAGCTATTTGTACCTTGAGATCGTCGTTAACCCACTGCATCGAATTGAGTCGTGACTCCATGGTGGCATGAATTACGTAAAAAAAAAAAAAAAAAGAGGAAAAGTTGTGTCTCATTCCAATGTCGCGTTCAACGAATGTGTAATTTATTGTTATCTCATTTTGCTTAATTTTTAATTCATAATTTTAATTATTATGATCCGCCAAGAACAACAATTTTAAGGCGATTCATTAGTTTAACTAATTTTGATTGTGTTCTTCTTTCGCATGAACTGCAAGGAATTATAAAAATTGAGAATTGTGGAACATGGCTCAGAGTTGTGACATTTCGTGTATCTTTATTCCTTACGTAAGTGACACGTATATATTGCTTTAAATTATGGTTTTACAACATGTGTATGAGATAGCACGGGCTTAAAAAAATATGCATTTTTCATTATTGGGGAATATTTAATAAGTTGCGGACTTATTTTGGCATACTATATGAACGGCTTAATCATGGAAATTCAATCAAAATAACCAATGTACAACTCTATCTTCTCTCTCCCTATGGATTAAGATTGGCTTAAATCGTAATTTGATCATCCTATGATATAGCGGAAGTCTTAGAAAAAATAACTAAAATATATTAAGGGTATTGAGATCGCGCACGACTACCAGCAATGATCTTTTAAATCTTGTTAATGTTTGCAAATCTATCACGATTTAGACATCAATTCACGCTGATTCGATGAATACCGAAATTAGGAAAAATAATATATTCATAAAACAACAAAAATTGCCTCTCAAAACAACCCTAAAAATATTTAAATATATCTAAAACCCTACAAACAATTAATAATTGAAATTACAAAAAAAAAAAACCGAAAACTAACAAAAACTTCAGTGGCTCGTAACAATGTCTACATGACGTTTTGTAGGTCTTTTCGAGAACTTTGTTTTGATATGCAGCAGGCCCGTAACTCCACTGAAAAGTTATGCCATTTTTCGCGCACTCAATCCAAATGGTCGAGATAATCTAGCGCTCATGCATCATCCTACTTTCACATTTTTTTTTCGTTACGTTCATTGTATTATTTATTTTTTTCAATTTTATGATTATACTTGGTCAATCAAACCAATAAAATCAATGAGAATCATTTCTCTTAGGTACATGAACAAAAATAATTGAAATAACCAAAATACCATAATTAATGTCAAAAATTTCAGTTTAAAATATTAATAGTGGCATGTGAATCTAAAAGAACAAAATATTAATATTTAAATTATATTTTTATTAATTTATTCAAGCAAAACTCATCTTTTGGACCAAGGAAGAAGGTGGGAAATACTTCTTGAAGTTTTGCCATAAATATCACTTTCCAACCTAGAAAGAATATACCGATCTAATCTTCCATTGCTATAAGAACTGATAATGTCGCGCTGAAGAAAATGAAATTCTAAGGACCCGCATCTGCAACATAAACTGATGCTCTACCGGCGACGGAGATTAAGTCTGTGCATCCCATTACTCCACTTTATCTCGTTTGACTTGGGAATTATGAAATCAAGGTTTTGATTCAGATCTGCAATCTGCAATTTAATTTTTCTTCCATCCACGTGATTACGAAAAGTCTTTTCATAAGGATCCCGGATTGGAACTAGTAGAAAGGAGGGAGAAAGCAGAAGAGCTCGGTGCCAAGGGGATAGAAATATGGTCCAAAATCACAGAAAGATAAACTTTTCTAAAGGGAGGAGTCGTGTTTTGACCCCGCGGGCTGGGAATTCCATAGTTTATAATCTCACATGAAAATAGCTATTTAAATCAAAGAAGAAATCCAAGATTTGATTCTATTGACTTCAGTCCTTTCATTAGCTTAGCTATTGATTGGTTGAATGAAGTTGGCTACTCCAAGACTCAAAATAAGTAGGGAAAACGCTTTCCTAGTGGAAAGGCCTTTGAAGCGGATCGACTTCGTTCCCCCATCTTGGTGGATTCTACCGCAGCTAATGCGAAAGAAGCCAAGTTCCTCTTTTCCGCCATTTCGGCTTTTTGAAATTCCTTCCATTTCCTGTAGTGTGCTGGGTTCCTCTTTTGAGTTTTTAATTTTTTTTAAGTTTTTCATTTAAAAAATTGAATGGATTGATGAACATGAAAATAAAGACAAATATAATCACTAAATTGAGAAGAAAAAAAAAACTAGTATAGTAAGCTTAAAGAAAAATAAAAAAAAAATAAAGTGATCAAATTGCTATTTAAGACTTTATTATTTTTTTTCTATAATATTCGTTACATTTAAACTTTCATTAAAAAAATATTTTAAAAAAGACAACTTTTTGAGAGGTAAACTTTTTCGGGGCCCTCCAACCCAAAGAAATAATAAAACTTCATTCGTTCATAAATAATTGTTGTGTTAATCTCGCTATGTAAATTAAGATAAATTAATTGTGCTTATAGTTGTAACTAATGTAGAAAGAAAAAATAAATGTAAAATTAAAAAAAAAGTATTTTACTGAAAAACAAATCTTAAAAACATATCAATTTTTTTTAGAATTGATAAACAAGAGAAGCAATATAATTATTTAGAAGCTGAGATAATAATAATACTAATAATAATAATAATAATAATAATAATAATAATAATAATAATAATAATAATAATAATAATAAGAGAGGGTATATTTCCACTATTGTTTAATTATTCACTACATTATTAGTTATTTCATTAAATAATTACATTTTTGGACATAATTACCCTTACATTCTTGTCATTTGAAGTGAAACATATGTATATGTTTTAATTATAAATTACTTTTTTTAATTATCAACAAACCAAGTAATTATTCTTTTTTTTTTGTAATAAACACATTTAATCAATTTCATTCAGGTCATGTGACTCATATTCTATTATCATTAAAATAATATAATTAAGACATTTGTCTTCATACCAAATTATAGAAATTGTTGGATTTTTTTAGTATCACAATAAAATAATTTAATTTAACTCAATTAATATTATTTAAAAAATTCATTTAAATAATAGAAATAGCAGGTATTATATTGAATATTAGCTTCAATGAACTCAAGAATTAAAAAGTTAAGGTAGACAAAAGGTTTTAAAATTTTACGATACTATTTCACGCAATGCTTTTACAAATGAAGAATTTTTTTACAATTGTATCCTGTTAATATCACTTTTAATTATATATTTAAATAACCAAAGACCACATTTTTTCAAAATTTGGTAAACAAAAATTGTCCTTATAATATTTAAAAAAAATTTATTCAAGATAACTTCAATCATAGACTTAATTCACTAAGTATTTTTAAAAAGTGAAAATTAAAATAAAATAATTATGTTGTATGTTTTGAACTAAAAAATAATGCTAGAAGATAATTTGAAAGGTAACTTATTTAGTAAGGATTAATATATATTTTGGTCATTGGATATGTCAAAAACAATGTTTTGGTCCTCATGGTTTCAAACATATTAATGTGGTCCTTATACTCGCTTTTTTTGGGTCAATTTCCCCCTACCACCGTTAGCGTTACTTTTACTATCTGTTTTTTTAATTGACGAGAATACCCTTGGTCTAAACAAGCACATGTGAAGCACATGATTTATATATCATCATATGTATATAACCCAGTTATACATCGTTATTTTGATCAAAGCCCTAACTTTTTTTCAATACTCCATTGTTGATGTCATTCATTCGTTCTTCTCTTCGACCTTCAATTTGCCAGCTTAAAATCTTTGATTCACCCTCTTCAATCATTTATACCATAATTCCTAGCCAGAAAACCCTATTTAGCTCCACTGTGCTTCATGGCTTCATCATCTATAGGCCAATTGCGTGCCAGAACTCAAGAAGGTGTTCCATTGTGTATTGCAAGGTTCCAGCTCCATTGAAGACCTCGCAAACTTATAGTAACCTTGGAAAGCTATTATATGGATGTGGAAATTACAGTGTATGTGTATGTTAACATTGACTTTAAAGGTTCTGTTTTAAATTTGGAAATTGCAAGGTTCCATCTCCATTAAAGGCTATGTTTTAAAATTTTCATTTTGATGATGTGATTTTAAAGGTTATGTTTCAAGGTTGTGATTTATGTTTGTGTGCAAAGGTGCAAAGGTTCTGTGCCAAGGTGATGTGTTTTTCAACTACGTGAAAGTGTTTAATTTATTTACCTCGCAAGTGTACGAATCAATATAAAGTATAGTGATTGGAAAGCAATGGTCGAACCACAGAGACAAGTGTAATTAAGGAAAGAAAACAAGTAACAATTATAACTAAAGGGGATTGTTTGATTAATTATATCTAATTTAACTAAGCTAATTTACTCTAACAGTAATCTATTAATTTGAAAGAACAATTTATTAATCAGCAAGCAAATGCAGTTTGTAGAGATCTTATTATGGAGAGGAATCTAGGATTTAGGAGTCACTTGTATCTACTCTAATACTCTTTTGTCTAATGTATCAATCAATATTTCTTGGGTTCGTTCACGAAGGAAAAGAGTGATACGCTATGGTTCACGATTTGCAGTCTTAGTATCACTAAGTTGAATTATAGTTCAGTCTCCATCCAATAATTCAACCGAGGATATACCTGAAGCTCAAGAACAAACATATGAACATAAACCTAACTTATCATTCTTATATATCGATAGGTTTAATTTATCACATAGGTGGGCCAATATACGACATATGCACACGATCCTGTAGTTATCTGCACTCCTAGGTCTTTAAACTATTGCGATACCATTTATTAGGAAAAATTCAAATAGTAAAGAGATTGATAAATGATGTGATCAACAAGACTTGATTGAATAATAATTAATATAGAGCAAAAGATTCGATACAAGTTACCTCCGACTCCTAGATATGAGCGGGTAGTTCATCATCAACGACGAACTAATCGATTGGATGAATGAAAATATGAACAATCTCTACAAATTATGATTACAAACTAAGAAAAACTGTAACCTAATGCTAATTTCCAGACCTTTAACTTGGGGCTACATGGTTTGTATCTATACTAAAAGTTACAGGGCAAGACATAGAATTGGACTGAAATTCCCGTCATAGCAAAGTCGGTTACCTTGCGGTCGCAAGGTGCTGGAGGCATGTGACCGCAAGGTCTTCAATTCCCATGGGCTGTCAGTCTGGAAACCTTGCGTGGGCAAGGTCCCTATGGAATACGGCCGCAAGGTCTTATGAATTTGTGATCCTTCTTTTCTTCTATCTTTACACTTTGCACCCTTCTTCAATTCTTCCATTAAAACCTTCAAGAATTCCATAAATTCATCCAAAACCATGAAATTCACAATTAAGCTCCAAAACACATATTAGTAGCCAAAAGACTCGTGGAATCACTATTTCTAAGCTGAATAAGTACCTCATAGATGTGTATAAAACACATCTATCACAAGGTTTTGACATATATGTTTTTGTTTTTGTTAATGCAAAAAATGTGCAAAGGTTGTGATTTCTTTGATTAGGCAAATGATGCAAGTATAATGAGCCAAGATGTAGTTGAATTGAAAGAGAAGTTAACCAAGGTTGAGATGAAGTTGGAAAAGAAAAAGACAAGAAAGTTACACTCAAAAAGGAAATCAAAAGGCTTGAAGTAAAACTGGTGATGAAAGATATGGAAACTGCTTTGCTCAAATCTCAAGTTAGAAGCAATTGGAATGTCAGGCTATGAGTTGTTGTAATTAGGGCTGGCAAAAAGTCTTCGTTTTCCCTTCCCGACCCGACACTCGTCCTGACCCAACATTTCCCGACCCGACATAATCCCGGTCCCAACTTGTCGGGATTTTTCCCGTCCCGACTTATTTTGAGACGGGATTCGGGAAATATATCAATCTCGTCGGGATTCCCGACCCGTCCTGGCTATTTTTTTTATTTTTTTTAAATTTTTTTAAAAAAAATTTAAATTTTTTAATTTTTTTAATATTTTAAGTGTGCACTATTGCCAAGACAAGAAACTATTTTTCAAACAATGTCTATTTTGTACTTGCTGAAATTATTTAATGGTATTTGTTAAATTTATTTTCATAATATTGTGATTTTTTTTTGTCTATCAAGTTTCTGCACTTAGTGCAACTCTTCTCATGCGAGTGAGGGGTGTATTTTGTTCATAATGACAGATTCATCAATACCCACCATTAAGTAAATATTCAAGTATACGTGTAAATATACAGTCTGAAAATTTAATCATGATGGAGACATTTTAAAAATATTTTAGTGTCAGAGATACTGTTCATAAATATTATAATCGGGATTACGAGATTTTTATCTCCCAAACTATCGAGATCCCGACACTTATCGGGAATGGGATTGGGAAGGAAATTAAAATCCCGAATTCTATCGGGACGGGATCGGGATAAGGCTAATCGGGACGGTTCCCATTCCGATTCCACCCCTAGTTGTAATTGTTGATGTTGATGTTGCCTAGAAAAGGGTGAATATGCTACTTGTGAGAAACTCGTTTCGTGACGCCCCGCCGTCACGTGAGAAATAACGACGAGTCTCAAGAAACATCAGAGCGCGTGGAATACATCTGGTCTCGTTTTGGACTCTAAATGTGTGTGTATAGAGTCGTCACCTCTATTTTAAGTTTAAATATAGAAAAAACAGTTATTCAATAAAATGTGTAGGTTCGGAGGCTAGGTTACGAGTTGGAAATGGGTTAAGTACCCAACTCGCCTTTCGGTCTCGTTTTGGGGTTTAAATAAATTAAACATGCTTTTAACTATATAGTCTAGAAAAAAATATTTATTATATGTATATATGTTTAAAATAACATTACTTTGTATTTAATATCATTTGGACATGACAACGGCTATGTGTGTATTTATGTACACACACACACACACACATGCATAATATTAATATTGTTATTATTTACATAACATGCATAATATTAATATTGTTATTATTTATATAACATGTATATAATATTCTACATTTATATTAGCGAGATAAGACAATAAATTGATACTTACCTGTTGAAGCGTGAATGTCTGACATGGTATATACGCCTAGGCTTTAGCCCACTAGGTGCTCCAAGACTTCAAGTGTGCTTCCCTTGTCCTTCCAAGAGAGAGAGTCTTTTTTTATGTATGAGTATGAGTATGGGTATGAGTATGAGTATGAATATGAGTATGAGTATGAGTATGTCATTGGCTTACCGTGGGGCAAAGACTGAATCTTCAGATGGCTCGCTGCGGGGTACAGAACGAGGAGGCTTTCTTCTTCTTCTTCGGCTTCTTCAGTAGAGGAGGCTTCGGGAAGGCAATATGGGATGAAATTATGGTGTGAATATGGCGTGTTGAGAATGAGAGCCCGAAGCATCTACTTATAGGAGTAAACGGTCGATTAAACGACGGCGTATATTCACAAACATTGCATATGGTGTGTAGACACCCCAATTTCGTACCCCTGGTATGTGACATGACATGCGATATCAAAACATGTTAAAACTTAACAAATGTCAAGTTACAGGGTTTAAAAATGCAAAAGGAAAAGCAGGATGCGTAAAACAGTGAAATGCAAGGGCCAAAGTATCAAAAATCAAGCTAAAAAAGGATCCAGGCGCCACCACCAAGCATACTTGGTGCGGCACCCAGACCCTATGGGGTCGGCGCCCAGAGATTAACTGTGCACTCCGTTTTGACATTTTGTACAAGCTCTCAAGCGCACGGTACAAGCTTAAGAATCACAAAGAAGAAATTTTAAAGAAGACGACGTCTCTTCTTCAGCCTATATAGAGGGCTTCGGCTTCAGAATTGAGGGTCGAGAAATTCTCGCCCATAACGCACAGCGTTTATTTTACGTAGTGAGAGCGATCATGAGAAAGAGAGAGTCCCCTCCTCCTATAAACCTCGAAGCTCTGCTAAATCTCCTACAAACTCAAATCCAACCGGCCAAAGTGAACCTTAGCCTTCCAGCTAGGATTCCACCCTATTTTTCCGGTTCAAAAATCCCAAAAAGAGCGGTTCCTCTGCCCGAATCTAGAGGCCAAATCCGCCAGAAGCAAGCAGTTGATCTGTCCGATTTCCGCCAGCAGCAAGCAAACAACAGCAAAGACGCAAGCAGTTGCTCCGCCCGTTTTACGGTGCCTGAAAACAACTTTCGGAAGCAGCTATTCTGCCCGAATCGCAATAGCAGCAAAAGACTCCTTCTCCCGGAAGGACAGAGCGAGCACACCCTACGCTATTAAAGGTAAGCTTTTAAGAGGTTTTTATATAAAAATGCTATTTTCATCCAGCCCAATGTAAAAAATATGAGCAGTTGTTCTACCCGGATTTCTATAGAAAATAGTATTAAAAATAGCCATTATTATGGCCAAATATTTTTAAATGTATCTGTAATTACTAGAAGGAGGCGGCTGCAAGTCTGTAAATAATGTAGATACAGATATATCTGCTTTTAATGCTTTATTTCATTTGCTAGATAAATATAATAAAAGCATATTTTAACCAAAAAAAAACCATTTTTGAGACCGAAAGGGCGAGTTGGATGTCTAACACCTTCCCACCTCGTAACTTAGCCTTCGAACCCCTTTTTACAAACTCTGGTTATTTTTTGTTTTTCTTTATTTCTCCTTAAAATAAAGATAACGACTCTGTTATAACATTTTGGATCACAGTGAGGCCCGCAACATCCTTTTTATGCACTTTCTCGTTTTCCCCTAAACAAGGGACGATAAAAATGAAAAGGGTGATGCATTTCTTGTATATTGTTTTCCCCTAAACAAGGGAGGATGAGATACGGGGAAGCCCAATGCACTCATAGCGATCCAAAATAAGCCTAAGGTCATGGTGAGGCTAGCAACATCTTTTTTTTGCACTTTCCCATTTTCCCCTAAACAAGGGACGATGGGAATGAAAAGGGTAATGCATTTTCTATATCTTGTTTTCCTCTAAACAAGGGGGAGTGAGATACGGTGAAATCCAATGCACTCATAATGACCTAGGGCAATTTTCAAAAGTTCACAGTGAGGCAGGGCGTGTTCCCACGCGCCTTCGCAACATCCTTTTTTTGCACTTTTCCGTTTTCCCCTAAACAAGGGAAGATGTGACTGAAAAGGGTGATGCGTTTTCTGTATCTTATTTTCCCCTAAAAAAGGGAGGGTGAGATACGGAAAAATCCAAAGCTCTCATAATGGACCAAAACTCACTCGGTGACCGAGACGTATTCAACGCGCTTTTGACTACACTCTTTCTACACTTTTAATTTTGTTTTCTCCTAGACAAAGGAGGATGGAATGGAAAGCGTGATGTCCTTCCATATGTCGCGTTCCCCTAAAAAAGGGAGCGCGGGGTCCGGGAGAATTTCTACAGCACCCACAGGGTGTCAGGTGGAAGCCTGGGAACAAACAACGCATGAAAGCACGAGGTGGTTGAGGAAACGACAACGTTTAAACTTCCTGGACAAGAGGAGTCGCATGGGGCAGCTCCCATGCATAGGGTGCTGCTCCAAGGCATGGGGACCGGTTCCATGTTGGCATTTTATGGCCAAAAGTCAATTTTTAGTTTAAGCCCTGATATATTTTTTTGTGTATCATTTAACTCCCATTAAGTCTAGTTAACTAAAATACTAACGGAAAATAACATTTGTAAGTCCAATAAATTTATAACATATATGTTATCATTATTATAGGACATTGTACCGTAAGGGTACGAAATTGAGGTGTCTACAGAGTCCCTCAACGACGTAGTTTGCAAGTGAACGTGAATCACATGCAGACGAACGTCGTTGATAAGATATAGACTACCGATTTCAAGACATGAATCACAAGAAAGATATTGTTTTTATGTATGATATGAGTTTTAAAACATGTGCAATGCAAGTCGGGGCGTGGTGGAATTTCTTCTCCTCTCCTCCTCTTCTTTTTGTTTTTGTTTTTTTAGTTTTTTTTTTTATGAATTGAAAGACGTTATCATCTGAAAATTAAATGTGGAAAATAAACACATTATCAACTGAAATTTAAATTATGAAATTTAAAGACATTATCGACCAAAAAATTAAATATGGAAATTAAAGACGTTATAGACAGAAATTTAAAATATGGAAATTAAAGATGTTATTGACAAAATTTTAAAATATAGAAATTAAAGACTATATCGACAGAAATTAAAAATATGGACATTAAAAAACATTATTGACATGAAATTTAAAAAGTGGAAATTAAAGACATTATCGATAGAAATTTAAAATATGAAAATTAAAAGACATTATCGACAAGAAATTTAAAATGTGAAAATTAAAGACGTTATCGACAGAAATTTAAAAATGTGAAATTGAAAAGACGTTATTGACAGAAATTTAAATTATGGAATTTAAAGACATTATCGACAAGAATTTAAATGTGGAATTTAAAGACATTATTGACAGGAAATTTAAAATATGGAAATTAAAGACGTTATCGACAGAAATTTAAAATATGGAATTGAAAACACAGGTATGTATTGAAAGAGCATATGAATAGAAAGAGCATATGTACTGAAAAGACAAGCATGTGTATGACGATAAACATGTATAGAAAAACATATATGGAAAACATGTATAGCAAAGCATGTGTGGAGAAGCATGTATATAAAAGTATGTATGGAGAAACATATGCATAAGAAGCATGTAATCATTTGTTATGAAAAACATGTAACCATATTGTAATGCAAATAATTGCGTTGTAATGGTCGTGTCTATCGTAATAGGCTGCCTACGTATCATTTTCAGGAATCAGACCAAACGTAGTTTGGATGTACCGAACAATGCTGTGATGCACATAAATGTGATGTGATGGTCGTGCTTACCGAAATGGGCTACCTACGTATCCTTTTCGGGAATCAAACCAAACGTAGTTCGGCAGTTTGTCTATCATGTTGTATTACCACGAAGGTTTTGTTTTTGTGATGATCAGAAAGTCTATGTTCCTAGGGGTGGACCTAGTAAACATGATGTTGAAATGTCTTTGTTCCTAGGAGTGGAGTAGTGGACCTAGTAAATATGATGTTGGAATGCTTATGTTACTAGGAGTGGACCTAGTCAACATGATGATGAAGTGTATATGTTCCTAGGGGTGGACCTAGTAAACATGGTTTTGGAAATGTTTATGTGATGGTCGGACCTTCCTATCGAGGAAGCTTTATATGAAGTGATTCCTGCTCCATACCGGCTCCAAGAAGGTGTGACCTCGGTAAAAACTATGCTTTTATCTTTTATTTATTATTATCTTTGTTTTGTATTGTATCTGAAATATATTTTGTTTGGTTCGGTTTCAGGTGAATGCGCAGTCATATTTTCAGTTACTGAAGAATTTCTTTAATGTATCTTGATGGTATCGCAAAGCAAAGGTGACACTCTCGTGTCGAGGCAATGATGTAGTTGGCAATGTACGTCGTAGAGATGATGATGATCCAATTGGCAATCCGGGTCGGAAAGGCCCTCGGGATATGGGCGCTGCGACCAGCAATCCTAGTCCGCGAGCTGTAGGAGTGCAGAAGAGCGTGTCGGCACGCGCACACTGATGTATTTTATGTATTAAATTGTATCAACTTATTATATGCAAGTGTAATTAGTGATGCACAATTATCTGTGATGCACTATTATTCGAAAAGTCTAAATGTTTTGCGATGCGTTATTAATTCAAAAGAATTAAACATTAGCGATGCATGATTAGTTCAAAAGAACCAAAATGTGTGAGCGACGCATGATCAATTCAAAAGAATCGAAATGTTACGCATAACTAATTCAAAAGAATCAAATGTCGGCGATGCATAATCAATTCAAAAGAATCAAAATATTAGTGACGCATAACTAATTCAAAAGAATCAAACGTTAGCAATGCATAATCATGCTAAAAGAAATAAATATCAAAGATGCATTATTTAACTCAAAAGAATTAAATGCTGCAGATGTATAAATCATGTTAAAAGAAAATAAATATCAAAGATGCATAATTTAATTCAAAAAATTAAATGCTTGCAAGAAATCATATCAGAAAAATTTAACTATAAGAGATGCATAATTTAACTCAAAAGAATTAAATGTCTGCAAGAAACCATGTCAAAAGAATTTAATTATCAGAGATGCATAATTTAACTCAAAAGAATTTAATTATCAGAGATGAATAATTTAACTCAAAAGAATTAAATGTTTGCAAGAAATCATGTCAAAAGAATTTAATTATCAGAGATGCATAATTTAACTCAAAAGAATTAAATGTTTGCAAGAAATCATGTCAAAAGAATTTAATTATCAGCGATGCATAATTTAAATCATAAGAATTAAATGTCTGCAAGAAACCATGTCAAAATAATTTAATTATCAGAGATGAATAATTGAACTCAAAAGAATTAAATGTCACATAAATCATGTTATGTGAGATAAATATCAGAGATGAGAAATTTAATTCAAAAAAATTAAATGATGGAGATATATAAATCATGTTATGAGCAATGAATATCAGGAATGCATATTTTAATTCAAAAAATTAAATGTTGCAGAAATCATGTTAACAGAATTAACTGTCAGTGCTGTGTAGCTATTTGGGGGAGACACCAAATGATGTATATGCAATAGAGCTACGATATTACGAGCTAGAGCTTGTGATATTACTACAAGCTTGAAGTGTTAGTGCTGTTAGATCAAATCTACTAAAAATTTTACACCGTTAGACCAGATATGGTATTTTCTAAATAATGATGTAGACATTCCAAATCACCACCAACTTAATCATCCAATGGCTCTAACACTAAAGCTCGTATTAATATCACAAGCTCTAGCTCGTAATATCATTTGTCTATGCAATAAATTTGATCGGACCAAGAAATTTATACACAAGTATATGTAAAAAGACCTATTTTTGTTTTGTTTGGAAAAAAATGATTTTTGTTATTTGTTGTCTGCACACTGTATTAAGGGAAGTAGGGACTCGTGGGTGGCTCCTTTGTCTATTGAGTAGATGGGAGATGGGAATTATTTTGGCCGGTGAGTGATTATCAAAAAAGCTGAAATAAGTGAGCTACGAACATAGCATGTTAATAGGTTACAGTTTGGTCAAACTGTCGAGCAGAATGGCTAAAACGATGGGCCGGATAAAGAGGTCAAAGGGTGTGGCTCTTGGAAGAAGAGTGCGGCTCATTTGGAAAGCAAAGAGGGTGCGGCTCCTCATGGTGGGGAGCGGCTCCATGACCTCCCCACTTGTTCTGGGTCAGTTCTCAATTTTCCTTTTAAAAGGACGGACATGTTCCCATTTCTTTACGTATATGTATCCGTAAACTCACTTGTAGCTGTGAATTAACCTATGCGTCTGTAATATTAGCAATGTCTAGGACCACAATCCAGTCTTGTGTTCCTTTTTTCATATGTATCTGTGATCGCAAAAGCTAGTAAGCCAACTATTCCATAATTTTTCAGTGCGTTGTCTGTTTTGTTTCATCAGAAGTTATGCTTATCGCCAAAGAAGCGAAGCTAACTTTTTTGTTGTTCTATTTTGTCTAATGCAAGAATACATCCATGGCTGACTCATTTATATCTGCGGCACGTCTTGAAATGTACGAGACCAGTTTGGACCGGATGATAGATTCTATCTGTGGGCACGAAAGGCAACGCTTCCATGAGGCGTATGTGTTTCGCTGTATCTTTGGATGGAGGGGGTTACATATTAATTGGCGATGATTATTTCCCTGGGAGCCCAATACTGATCCATTTGTGGCTAGAAGAGCATTTCAACCGAATCCATCAGCCAGTCTTATCTCTTGGGCGCTATGATCCTTCTAGTTAAGGGGCCAGTAATAAGCTTGTAATTTCCCTTTTATTTTCATTATTTTTTCAGAATTTTATTGATGATTTTAAGCTTCGATTGATGTTTAATTGCATTTGAGATACTAATTTTATGTATTTTGTGTTTCATGTAGGTATCTCAAAGATATTCGAGGTTTTATGGCTCAATATGTGTAATTCGAGGCAATTTCGAGCTTCAATGTTGAGTTTTGATGCTTGCCGTTAAATTCCGTCAAGTATTTCAAAGCACAGCATGCTAACGGAGTTAACGGTGGACTTAATTGCAAAGCCTGGGAGCAGAGGGTCTTCGGAAGCCACATTCTGGAAGGCAAGGGCACCGGCGCTCAAGTCAAGAATCCAGGGACACCGGAGCAATTTCATGAACTCTTCATTAATGTGTTGTCGCCCAACCAACGCGTCACATCACCCACTTCATCAAGGCCTGACCCGCGTGTCCTCTGCCGGATTCGGATCCAGCCCACATCCATCCAGCCCACGTCCCAGCCCACTTTCCTCTCACAATCCTACCCGTTTCAACCCTGGGTGACCCGCGGTCCCTTCCCTGGTCCAGCCCATGACCCAGCTTCCCTTTCTCTTCCAGTTTTGCCCCCAAACCTCCATCAAACTCCCAAATCTACCCCTTTCCTTGATTGGGCCATTACCTAGCAATTTCTAAAAGGGTTTTGGGGGTCTCAAAAATTCAGACAAGACTGGAACAAGAAACTGAGAGCAGTTGAACCAAGAAGCAGCCGCCATTTCCATTTCCATCCACTCTCAAATCTTTCCCCATTGTTGATCAAGCCAAGGAAGCTAAGGAACTTCAATCATCTCCTTCATTGTAAAGTATTGTGCACTTTAATTTATATTTTTATTTAATGAAAATACTTTTGATTGAAGACTTGATTTACTTCCTTAGCATGATGAACTAAATTATTTGCCTAGCGTTTTGGTATAAATTGGCTTGAATGTTGTGATTTTAATTTGGGGTTTTGCTATTAATTGTTATTCACTAATTTTTGGGTATTATGTTGTGCTCTTAATGCTTGTATTGATTTGATCACCCATTACATGATTTTAAAAATTGTTTAGTGCATGAAAGTGACTTGATAATTTTGGAAAATACAACATAGTTGTCTTTTGGTTGGGTTAGTCAATGTTACAAACTCTCCTTAAGATAGCCAATTGGGGTTTTGTGTTTGGAAGCGATTAATTGGATAATTTCATACATAGCGAAAGCCCGTGAATTTATACCGTTAATTAGCACCGTTATACGAAGCGAAAACCCTTAACGGTGAATTTTGAATCCCCGACTTCCAAAAAAATAGAATAGTTTTAATAGCAATCCCTTATTAAATCACAACGAAAGTTCCAATTGAAATCAAAACCCTAGATCCTCTCTCATTGAAGTCAATCTCATTTTAATATTGCTTTATTTAATTTCTCGTTTTAGCTTAATTAATTAGTTAATTCACACAAAAATCGATCGTCTAAATATAATTAAAATTGCAACGTACTTGGTATTCATCAAAAATAACCAAATTGCTTCCTCGTGGGTTCGACACTAAGTCATCTTGGCAAGTCTTCGCAGGACGACATTCTATCTGTCGTGTAGGATTCTACGGCAATTTGGTAGGGAGAAGGTTGTAACACACCGGGATCGTCCCCTGACGGCACTGCAAGGATGTGAAGGTGATATTCTATAGTTAATCTGTGATCTACGGGATCTAGGTGAATCCAGACCTGCCACTGCCTATGTATTCCCAGGGAACATACTGTTGTCGCGTGTTTATCTTGACTGGGCTGTTGTTGGGAATGGGTTAAACACCTAACTCACCATTTCAGTCTCGTTTTGGGGTTTAAATAAATTAAACATGCTTTTAACGTATATAGTCTAGAAAAATGTGTAGGTTCAGAGGCTAGCTTACGAGTTGGGAGGGGTTAAACACCCAACTCACCATTTCGGTCTCATTTTGCGATTTAAATAAATTAAACATGTTTTTAACGTATATAGTCTAGAAAAAGTATTTATTATATATATGTTGAAAATAACATTACTTTGCATTTAATATCATTTGGGCATGGCAACGGCTATGTGTGTATTTATGCCTAAATATTAACTATATATATATATATATATATATATATCAACGTGTATAATTACTTTATTTACATTCTATTTATTAATTATATTATACTAATATTTAACTAATTTTAATATTATTATTATTTACATAGCATCATAATATTAATATTCTATATTAATGTTCTTATTATTTACATAACATGCATATAATATTCTACATTTATATTAGCGAGATAAAGCAATAAATTGATACTTACCACTTGTAGCTTGAATGTCTGACACAGTATATATGCCTAGGCTTTAGCCACAAGGTACACGAAGACTTCAACTGTGTTTTCTCTGTCCTTCCAAGAAAGGGAGTATTTTTTTATGTATGAATGAGTATGAGTATGGGTATGAATATGAGTATGAGTATGAGTATGAGTATGAGTATGAATATGAGTATGAGTATGTGATCAGCTTGCCGAGGGGCAAAGACTGGATCTTTAGATGGCTTGCTCCAGGGTGCAGAGCGAGGAGGCTTTCTTCTTCTTCTTCGGCTTCTTCGATAGAGGAGGCTTTGGGAAGGCAATATGGGATGAAATTGCGGTGTGAATATGACATGTTCAGAATGAGAGCCCGAAGCCTCTATTTATAAGAGTAAACGGTCAATTAAACGACAGCGTATACTCACAAACATTACATGGCGTGCCATGTGGAAGCCTAGGAACGAAACAACGCATGAAAGCACGAGGCGGCTGAGGAAACGTCAACATTTAAATTACCTGGAAGAGAGGAGCAACATGGAGCGGCTCCCATGCATAGGTTGCAGCTCCAAGGCATAGGGAACAGCTCCGTGTGGGCATTTTATGGCCAAAAGTCAATTTTCAATTTAAGCCCTGATATGTTTTATATATATCATTTAACTCCCGTTAAGTCTAGTTAACTGAAACATTAACAGAAAGTAATATTTGTAAGTCCAATAAATTTATAAATTATATGTTATCATTATGTAGTAGGAGTACGAAATTTGGGTGTCTACACTACTATGAATTAGAACATATGTTAGGGGATATTAATGGGGTTTTTTAAAAGGTTCTGTTAGGCTATGAGTTGTACATATCAATGGAGATTTCATATGTTAGGAGCCATTGGAATGTTAGGCTATGGGTTAGGTTATTGTAAAACTGTGAAAACTGTGATCTTTGTTATGAGATTATGTTTTTTGCAAAAATGTGATCTTTGATGTTTCTTAGTAAAACTGTACAAAATTGTGTTCTATAATTGGATTTTTTTTATTTTTTTTTGCAAAACTATGATCTGTTTTCAGCTTAGATACCTCAAACAAGTATGTTCCCCAATAAATACAAAACTACAAATGAACAAGTCCAAAGCCAATTTTTTGACTTGAAGTCATATTATATTACTATCATAACAATATGCTTCATGTCCAAAAGCCCCTATGACAAAAGTTTATCAACAAGCACACAAGTTCAAAAGTACTTGTTCACGTAAAAGGATTTCTATACAACCATAATAATCATTTTTTGTCCAAAAGAAATGTTATACCATCAGAAATGTACCTACCAAAAAAACATGTCCAAAAGTTAGACTGTTATACCCCCAGTAATTATCCTGATTACATATGAAGAGATTTCTAAACAACCTAAGCCTGATTAGTTTTGACAAAAGTCAGACTGTTGAGTAGATGGAGGTGGGGCTGTTGTGTTTGATGTTGCTGGGGATGTTATGTTTGATGTTACTAGGGCTGTTGTGTATGATGTTGTTGGGCCAGCTGCATGTCTTGGAAATTGATTTGGTCTTTCACTTGGTGGAGCATACGCATCCAAATTGACAGCCCTAGATGCTCCAAGGGTCTACAAACAAGTACATAGTACATATAAGTTGTGTTAGTTGACAATTTAGGGTTAAAAAACAATATAAGAAATGAAAATGGTAAACAATGTAGTGTAGACAACAATTAAAGTCAACATACCTTAAAAAAGGTTTCTCCAGTTAGTGAAATATAAAGTCCAACAAAGTCATGCATTGGTTATGCATTGACAACCTTCATGGGCCTTCTTCTTTTCTCTTCTCACCTTCAGGTATTTGAGGTGTCTTCTTCCTTCCTTCATTTCTATAATCCTAGATTTTGGCATAGTGTTCCTTCATTGAACCAGCTGCAGCACCCAATGCCTTTCTTCTAGCCCTTGAGCAAGTACCCAAACTGACATCCAAACCATACCATGTTTCAATCTCCTTCTTTATTTCTTTAAGCTTCCAAGATGGATTACTTTTTATTGTTGTGTAATATCTACTTGCAATCCATTGTGTAGTGAATTGTCTACTCCTCAAACTCTTACTACACATATGTTGTAGATTAATGGTTTTTATCTGAAAACTCTTCACCCCTTTTGGGTTGACTTCCCCAAATCCTTCATGGGCATACAGTGGAGTTCATGTAAACTACACACACCCTCCTTTGTTTTTTCTTCAAAAATTTGAAGTCTATCCCCTTGTCTATTACATGTGCCCTTATTGTCTCCTTAAACTCCCATGCATTCTTAACCTCTGTGCCAACATTGGAGTTGATATCCTTGGGATCAGTGTATGGATTGAATGATCCATATTTTTTCCTTTTCTTCTTCTTCTTTTTCATAGCACTTGCCTCATCTTCACTAGAATCACTACTCAACTCTGAACCAGTGTCAGCCATGAATGTCTCCTTCAAGGCAATATGCCCATCCTCAGTCATTTCAACATTGGGTGTACCATGCTCATCTTCTACTGGTTTTTTCCTTCCATTTCTTTTCATATCAATACATGTATTTCTAGCATAAGTCACTTCCTTATCACTTTCTTCTATCACATCATTATCGATGTACTCTTACTCACTTTCTTCTTCACTATCTACAATATAAGTCTCATCTTCACTGGAATCATTCTCACCATTTACATCATCCTGCTCATTAACATTTACATCATCCAGACCATTATTATTTACATTGACATCATCCTTAGCATGAACATCCTCCTCCTCATGTACATCATCCCTAGCATGAACATCCTCCTCCTCATGTACATCATCCCTAGCATGAACATCATCTGTAGCATGAACATCATCCTCCTCATGTACATCATCCTCACCATGTACATCATCCTCACAATGAACATCATCATCACCATGTACACAGTGGCGGATCCAGGAAAATTTTAAAGTGGATTCACAATTATAACTATTACATAAAAACATTAGAAATTACAATTGTTCCCTACGCGTTTTCATATTTTGAAAACGCTTAATTACATCATCATTTGTAACACTATTAAACAACTCTTTTTCAATATAACATACAAGAGAGTCATTTAAAAATTGATCGCACATTCGATTTCGCAAATCCGTCTTGACAATATTCATTGCTGAGAAACATCTTTCTACACTTGTTGTTGCTACAGGCAAAATCAACGCTAACTTCAAAAGCCGATACACCAACGGGTACGACAAATATTTGTTTGTTTGCACTAGCAATGCAGATAGATCACCAAGCCCCTTCAATTGACTGAATCTGTCATCTGTTCGCACATCCATAATATATGTCTCTAATTGATTCTTAATAGTCATATGCTCGAATACTAAGAAGTCATGAGGATAAAATTGAGTCATTCTTATCAATGCTGATGTATTAAAATCACGAAAATCATTACTTTGATTCAAACTAGCAACACAAAGAAGCAACTCAGAATTGACCTCATTGAATCAATCATTGATCTCGAAAAGTTGCTTATCCATAATGGCATAAAAACATTCAACACGATAATGAAAATCGTTAGTAACGTGTCTTCTATGTCGAGGTCTGTGAGCATCAACATATTCAACATTCATATCCAAACAATCAATCTTATTTTCATTGCAAAATGCATTGATGTCACCTAGAAGAGATTCCCATCCATCATCTCTTACCGCTTGCAATCGCGTCCTAGTTATTTTAACAAGTGCCATAGCATTCACAATATCTCCATCTTTCCTTTGCAAAGCCAATGACAAATCATGTGTGAACCCAAATATAAGCAACATCAATTGCAAATGAAAAACAAAATCAAATGATTCTAAATATCCCAATAAACCCCTTGCTTGAGCTCTTTTCAATGCATCAGTACCATCACATGAAACAACTTCAAGAACTTCACGAACAGAAGAAAACAAAGCAACTAAGTTCAACAATGATTTATGATGAGACCCCCAACGTGTATCCGCAGCCCTCTGAAGACTTCACTCTTGATTTAATCCCTTCCCTGTCTTAATTAAACCACTATTAATTCCTTCTGCCACTTTTTCTACTTGTTTTTGTCGAATCATGTCTTTACGCTTACAAGAGGCTCCAACAACATTCATTAAGGTGGAAATCATACTAAAAAAGTTTGCAGTATCCTCATGTTTTCTAGCCACACCAACAAGAGCTAATTGAAGTTGATGGGCAAAACAATGAACATAAAATGCAGACGGATTTTCATTCAAAATCAAAGTCTTCAACCCATTGAATTCACCATTCATATTGCTTGCCCCATCATAGCCTTGACCCCGAATTTTCATCAAGCTCAAACCATTATCAGCTAACAATTTATCAATAGCATATTTTAAAGACAAAGCAGAAGTCTCCATCACATGGACAACACAAATAAATTTCTCTTTCACAATCCCACGAGAGTCAACAAATCGCAAAACCACACCCATTTGCTCTTTGTCTGATACATCACTAGATTCATCCACCATCAAAGAAAAAAAATCATCTTTAAATTCTCCAATTATCTTTTGGACTGTCTCTTTTGCAAAACAATTAACAATATCTTTTTGAATGCCTGGAGCAACCATTTGACAATTTTTTGGGGGAAGATTTTTATAAATACTCTCACCATGAAGATTCATATGTTTCATCAATTCAAGAAAATTCCCCCTATTTAAAGAACCATCACTCTCATCATGTCCACGAAAAGCCATCCCTTGGTGCAACAAAAATCTACAAGAATTAATTGAAGCATTTAATCGATTCTGGTACTCAATTTTCTTAATGTCTGATTGTCTATGAAGAGCAACTGCAATAGATTGACTTTGTCTCATTAGATCCTCACACTTCTTTAAACACACATAATGAGCACTATTAACCGCACCAACATGGGAATCCAACCTAACTTTTTTATTCCAAGCAAAAAAACCTTCAGTTATAAATGCCCCACCACCTTGATTGTTGATTTGATCTCTAAACAAATAACAACACAAGCAATATGCTTTATCTTCTTTTATGCTATACTCTAACCAATTAGCATACTGATCAAACCAATCAAGATTAAAACGACGCATTTTATCTCCTATCATTTTCTAGGGGAAATCATGGCCACGGGGTTGATAAGGCCCCTTTAACAGATAAGCTCTTCTAATTTCATCAACTTGATTTGGGTGAAATTCAGATATTTTTTTCCTTTCTACAGGATCTGAAGGAAGACTATTCAAATCAACAAAATCTTTCCTAGTTGAAGTTATGGGAACAGACGGTTGAGTACTAGGAGATGCACCACTAGAACCACCAATTCCACTTTCTATCAATTTTCGTTTAAAAAATCTTTCCATATTCTCTCAATAGTCAAAACACCTATAACCCTGTTGAGGAGACAAAAACCAAAATTCACAATTTGAAGATTACAATTTAAACAACTAAACAAGTAACATTTAACAATAGGTCAATAGCTCAAAACCCATTAAACCAAACAAATCCCCAAACAACAAATTCACAATTTGCACCCAAGTAATTAAGTAAATATGTAAATATAAAAAGCCCTAATTTTGAAAATAAAAAAAGCCCTAATTCCAAGTTTTCAACCAACCAAATAAAAAAGCCCTAATTTTAGACACCAAATATTTGAATATTCAATGATTCAAAGTTTCAAACCAACAATATTTTTTGATTATGATTTATGAATACTATTAACATAAAAGATAAAGAAAAATTAAAATTAAAAACTAAATAGAGTAAACAATTGAAATAGTTAAAGAAAGAGACATTACCTTGTCCTTGTCATTGTAAATCGTAAAGTAGTGGTAGTGGGATAATTGGGATTCCCGGTCAACAATTAACAAAGCAGAAGCAGACAACAGGGGTCAGTGAACACACAAAGCCAACAATTATAAAAAAATCCCAAATCCCAAATTCCTAATTCGCCAAAACAAAATCCATTCCATTCCACTTTCCAAGCTTCCAGTTTCTAGTCCAGTAGTCCAGGCTTGACCGCCACTGACTCAGTTTCCCTCTCCGGCTCTCCCTCAGTCCGACGCAAAGGCTGACTGGCTGAAAGGCAGCGCGCAGTGCCGCAGTGGTCGATGCCTCGATGGTGCACTGGTGCTCGAACTTCGACGACGACGAGTCGAACTGTCGAAGTCTCCAGAGTCTCCTGCGGTCCTGCCTTCCTCTCTTTCTTTTGAGTTGGGGCCTAGGGGTTGCCGCCTGCCGGTTGCGTATAGATCGAATCATCGAAAGGTGGGTCACGTTAATTTTGATAGGGGGTTCACCTTGTAAAACGACGTCGTTTTACAAGGTGAAAGTTCAAAAAAAAATTTTGCAATTGGGTTCACTTGAACCCAATTAAGTAACTGTGCGTCCGCCCCTGCATGTACATCATCATCAAACATAAAACACTCAGCCACACTTTCTTGTGTACCAGTAAGAAGACCATCACATGGCAGACCTTCGTCAATTCCATGCTCAACATACATATGTAGATACTTATGATTCCATAACATCTCATATATGCATATGACTTCCCTGTCACTATACATTCTTCTAAGTCCATTGTCTAAATCCTGACCTAGAATTAGGTACCACAAACTCTTGACATTACTATAGTTCAATAGTTTTTCAATACCACCCTTTAAGACAATAAAAGAAATGTAATATGTATTCATATCTTCTAATAGATCATAAGTCCCTCCAATGTATTTCCTCATGTGTACCCCATCTTTGACAAAATTAGCCCCATGGTAGACTATTATAGTAAAGATGCCCATCCTGCAAAAGAAGATGGGTCCACATCAGGAAACTAACTACACTAGATGGTGGCAGACAAAACATACTTTTTATCTCTAACTATTAGTTAATGCATATGGGGGACATGCTTGTCTAAATCCTAGCATTTTACACATCTAAAACACAAGTAGACAAGTCAGAAGGTAAGGAAAGAAAAGTCACACTTTTTAAGTTATCGAGACAACAACATTATTATAAAATCCATAAGCAGACAACTACAATTAAAATCCATAGGCAAACAACAACGCTATTATCAAAGGCATAAGCAGACAACAACATATCAATTAAAAATTTACATACATAATCTTGAACAAAGCATAAACAAACAAGTCAAAGGCAATAAAATACACATACAACTACAATATTCATATCACGACAAAAATGATAAAAAGCCTCTATCACAATGAAAATCATAAAATCATCTTCATTTATACACAGTAGGTGGGGAAATTCGTATAGGTTGACCTCTAAATCAAGAATTTATGAGTGTGAAAGAAAATATAATTTAGTAAAAGAACCATAAAAATTATAAAACCCCTAAAATGTAATTTCATATAAATTAACAAAATGCATAAAATAATCGACACAAAACAAAAAACCCTAAAATCAAAGTAAAGTGTCGTAGTCGTACCAATTGCCTTCAATCAGCCTCCAATGACTTCAATTTTTTGAAATCGAACCTCAATGACTTCGATTCTTCACAAAAAATGAAATCGAACCCTTTCTTCATATCGTTATTGGAGAGAGAGAAAAAGAGAATTAAGGGTCGAATGAAAAGGACTTGGAAAGGTTTGTTTATTATCGTTGTCATTTCCCGCTTGTTTAGACCAAGGGTATTCTCATCATTTAAAAAACAGACGGTAAAACTAACGCTAACGGTAGGGGAAATTGATCCAAAAAAACGAGTTGTGGGATCACATTAATATGTTTTAAACCCCGAGGACCAAAATATTATTTTATTCTAATAGTTATAAGGAAAAATTACTGGTCGGTCCCCTTTAGTAAGTTTTCAACTTGTTTAGTACTCCAAAAAAAAATTTAATCGCTAAAAGGCACTTTCATAAATTATTCTAATAGTGCCCTCCCACCATATAACTATAGTTTTTTCCTTATTTTATCAAAATTGTTCGAAAATCACAATTGTTGAGACAACGAAACGGAGATTGTGATTATGTTGTGATTAGAATGATGTATTGCAGTGTATTTGGAGGATTATGTATCGCTTGGATTATATATTGTAATTGTGAATCGTAGTGTATATGGAGGATTATGTATTGCTTGAATTATTGTGATTAAAAACTTGGGGTTTATATTGTGATTTTAATTATTAATACACATATTTTTCAAGTAATAAATAGTTGATATATATATGCATGTAAATTGTTTGATTAAAATTCCCGAATAGGAACTTGTTGGTTCTTAGACACTTTTTTTAATCAGGATGCATAAATTTTTAAATTGTGATGCGTCGAATTTTAATTGTGATGCATCAATATGAAATAGAAATAGCAGTTACACAATTTCGAATAATGTATCGTAATTCAAAATTATGCATCACGGTTCACATAATCATGTGCCACATGAAGCACATAATCATGTATCGCGAGATGAAATGATGTTTGGCGCGTGCGTCTCTGTTCATTAAGTGTATACTTGTTCTTTCACTCGAAAAGTGTTTTTACTAGTTTGAAAAAAGGATTAATTGCGGGTCGGTCCTCTTTGTTAAGTTTTTAAACTTATACGGACACGATATTTTTTAACAACCAGGAAAAGGAACTTCCATAAAATTGTCCATAAAATGCCCATAATCGACCCATGACTCTATTCCCCCAATGATATCCATTGCATATGAAAACCCATCGCGTGAAGGCACTGAGCGGCTCTCTATGAATCATTACATCATCTGCAAACTACATACAAACTAGCACCCCAAGGGTCGTGAGAGCCATTGTGCGCTCCTGCTCTTTCTATAAAGTATCAGTGATCATGATTTCAGGCATCCTTTTTTCCGAGCTCGAGAGAGAGTGATGTTGTTGACTTGGGAAGACAAACAATCTTATAATGATGAGATGGTCGAACATAAATCAGTGTATGTGCTTCTCCGTTAAAGCATTACTGATTTTAGGCACCCTATCTTTTCCCCATTTTCTCTTCCTCTCTCATGCGTTTTCTCTTTGGCTATTGAAATGTGCTCGTCTTCGTGTTCAATTGAAAAAAGATATGAACATTGTATTTTAGAATGGGAAAGTATCTGTCGGTCATGAATTTTTTATGTGAGAGTAAATTGATGCACAAATTGGATTCACGATTTAGAAATTTGATGAATTATGTTGCGTTGATTTGGAATCACGATGCATCGATTTAGATTTGCAAAGCAACTATTGGAACTGTGATGCATCAATTTAGAATTAGAATAAAAGAGTAAATCCCGATGCACAAATTGAATTCCCAATGCACAAATTGGATTCCTGATGTAGAAGATCATGATGCCCAATTTGGATTACGATGCACAAATTGGATTCACGATGCACAAACTAAATTCTCGATGCATAAATTAGAATTGCGATGCACCGACTTGGAAATGCAATGCAGGGCGTGCCTGATGGAATGTTATTAAGGATATACTTGTCATTTCACCTTAAAAAGTGTCATTCGTCGATTTAAAAGAAGTATGTATTATAGTGGTTGAAAATGTTGGAAAACTAATCGGCCCGATTTTCACTATAAAAAAATATTAGGATCTAGCGGTTGGAAAATGTTTGGAAGGAACTGCCCAAATAATAATAAAGGCCCTAGTTGTGTAACCCAAACTATTAATTCCTAGCACTTAACGAATATATTCGGTGAATAAAATAAGGATAAACTGTAGGTCGGTACACTTTTTAAAAAAATTAACATGTTTATTCCCTTTTTTTAACCTAAAACGAACAATTTTATAATTTTGCATCTTGAAATGCCCCTAAAGAGTGAAAGACAATAAAGATACGGGAGAAAGAGATTCTACATTTCGCTACTGTGAAATAAAGCATAAATCGATAACATTAACTCTAGACATAAAAACATCATAATACATATCCAAAATCCAAATTAGGAACATATAAAGTGCAATTTTTTAAACCTATTTATGAATTGCGATACAAATTTACTAAATTAGCAGAAGAAAGGGAGGGAGGGAGGGAGAGAAAGATGAAGCGGTGTTTCTTACATTTTGTCGAGTTTGAAAGGAGTGACTGGAGATGTAAATTTTTTGGTCGGAGCTGGGAGGTTGCTTGGTCGGATCTGATGAGAGAAATGAAGGTAGGAAACTATGGAACATCGTTAGAATCTGAATATGTTGATGGCCGCAGAGGAATATGGTTGGGGCAGGTCGCAAATTGACCGGAGACGGAGATGGGGTCGCTTTGTCAGTGATAAAGGGATATGGAAAAGGATGTTGCGCAAAGAGAGGGTTGTTAATGTAATGAATGAGTCTGCTTTGTCAATTTCAACTTGATTTGGACGTCTGATTCAAATCCACCATATGAGAAGATAGTTTGTAAGCCTGTTCTCTTTCTGAGAATATATTTTATCAATTCCTTTCCATTTATAACTGTTGCAAATTCTAATTTGAGTATAAATTATCTTTCTTCCTTCCCGGTGCTTATGTTATTCATCTCGATGCACAAATCGATGTAAAGCAATGCATCAATTGGATAATGATGCATTGATTTAGGATCACAATGCATCGATTTAGATTCACGATGGAACAATTTGAAAATGTGATGCATCAATTAGGAATTAGTAAATTTTGATGCATAATTTGGATTTGCGATGAACAAATTGGAATTATGATGCATCGAATTGAAATCGCGATGCAGTGCGCCTAATTTAATTCATTAAGGGTATACTCGTCATTTTATCACAAAAGCACATTTTAAGAGTTAAATTAAAGTATAGAAGACTTTAGAGATTGAAAATTGGATTAACGGGACCGGCCCAATTATCACCAATTAGATAAATGACCGGGAAATGAGAGTGATAGAGCGCTAGGTGAGAACCTGTGAGACTCCACCTGCTTATTTCCTCCAAAGAGCATCCACAATGGATGATTTTTATCAACCCTCTTAACCATTTTTAGAGTTTTTTTTAGCCACCTTTGATCCCACAATGGATACCTTACCATACCCTCTTCTTCTAAAACCAACTAAGCATTCATCAAAACTTAGAGGGAATCTAAGCAGGAATAGTAACATATTTTTTTGTGTCCATCCCTCTCCTGTGCATGATGCCCATGTTTGTTGTTTACATATGTTTTTTTAATGGAGACATTTCATTGAGATTATAGAAAAATAGTTAGTTTTGTAAACATATGTGTTTTTAGATAAAAGTAATTTAATTTCTTAAAACATTAAATTATTTCAATGGAATATAAAATGTAAAAAAAATACTTCCTCCATTCCAGGAAAAATTATTATTAATTTAATATGTTTTATTTGGTGCTAAAAAAATTCTTTTCTTTTCTTCGGTAGGAGTTGTGTTTAGATAATAATAAAACAGTATTTTAAACATAAATTTCCCTTTAGATTGATATATATATATATATATATATATATATATATATATATATATATATATATATATATATATATATATATAGAGAGAGAGAGAGAGAGAGAGATAAAAGTCATTTTAAAACTTATTAAAACATATACTTCCTCCATTTTCAAATAATCATTCTCTTTGACTTGTCACACAGTTTAAGAAAAAGTAATTTACTGTAAAATAAATATTAGTAGTATAATGTGTGGCTTCCTTTAATTATACTAAGTTTGTCATCTTAAATTTTCTTACCATTGCAAGCTACTGATATACATATATTATTTTTTTTACATTATTATCATACTATATTATTATCGTAAACTTGTTCTATTGATCAAATTGAAAGATGTCTATTTTTTCATGAAATTTGTGTATTAATTATGAATTATTTTCAACCAAAGGAAATCATTTCGTGGTCTTAATATATGAGAGGATAAAATAATAATAATAATAATAATAATAATAATAATAATAATAATAATAATAATAATAATAATAATAATAATAATAATGTATTATAAACATAAATTGACCCTTAAAATGACGTATAATTTTAGATGAAAGTAATCGAAATAATTAAAAAAATATTTTTTCATGGAATATATAATATAAAATATAAATATTTCATTCCAATTGTGTTGAAAATAGAAATAAAAAAATATTAAAAAAATATGGTGGTAGTTAGGTTTGTTAGATATGATGAAAGAGATTTGAGATTTTAAAGGATTATATAAATGGTGATTACTGGAGTGAAAACTTTTTAAAAATGTTTAAAAAATGTAAAAGGAACAAAAAAAGAGGTCGCTAGAAAGAGATATAGAGTGGCGTCATTGAAGATGCTCTAAGGGTCTGCAAGACTCCTTTAGAGCTGGGCAGACAAATGACAAGATTCTCTCAAGGGTGATAAACCACTTGCCGCAAAATTAACCTTCAACGCAAAAAGGATAGATTGAGCCTCCAACCAAAAGACTAACCTTGTCATGTTATTACGTACTCTATCTAGGAGCTTGGTAAATAATCACTTTATATATAGATTAATATACCAAACAATCATTGGAATAGTAATTTTTCCGTTCTACGCGAAAAATTCACTATACTAATTTGAGATGTTTTATTTAAAGAGTGTTATGTTTACAATTATTTCTATAACTATTGCTACAACTAAGTTTAGTGAAGGACAAAATTATCTTTCACCAAAACACATTTGGTTTTCATCAAGGTTTAGATTTAGGAGCATTTGTAAACATAACATTTTTGTTAAAAAATCTTATTTTATTTTATCGGGTTTTTTTTCTTCGTTTCTTTACAATTTTCATCGCCGTTGAAGATCATGGAAACTTTAGCTTCTCCTTACGTTGTCTTGTCCAAACATTCTCCGTCGTTGTCGAGTCCAAATAGAGGATGACTTGTTCCGCTATTTCGAAAATCACAGATTCTATTTTCTTCAAGAAGTAACTAAGGAGATCCGCATGGGGTTTTTGATTCCCCCATTATTAGCGTAAATTTTCCAAATTCAATGTCATTAAAGTATTGAGATCAGTAATTTAAAGATTATACCATTTGGGTTTGTTCCAGGAATCCCAATCAAAATTGATTCAATTAAGGGTCTTAATTGTCTTAAGCTGTTAATTTAAAGATTTTAGGCAAAACCCCTCATTTGGTCACCCAATTTTTCAAAAACTTGCAAGTGAGCCCACCTCGCTAAAACCCCAAAGGGTTAGGGCTGCAAATTAACTAGACGGAGACTAAGTCGCCTGATCGAGCAGCCGTGTAGATCGGATCTGACATAGGGACAAGAGCAAAGATGAAGAAGGTCGGCTGAGGTTGTAGAGGAAATAGTAGAGCGTCAGTAATACCAGCATCATCATATGCTTTATGTACGATAAATTCAACAACGTCAGCCGCCTCCCTTCTCCGCACCTTTCTTCTTCATCGACGACATCGATCTTCACCTCCAGATCTATTACAAGATCTGCAACCCCAACACGATTTCTACAAAGAAAATTTGTAGATTTGTCACCTCCGGTGACAACATCGATCTCCACCTCCATATCTACTACAAGATTTGCAACCCCATCACAATTTCTACATATGTTAGATCCATTCCTTAAAAAATTGCTGCAAAAGTCTTCTTTCATACGATTTATTTCAAAATTACATTACATGCCATGATTCCACCCATTAAAATCAAACACTTTATCAACACTGAATTCATGAAACTTTAACCAAAACCGTCAACTACAAGGATCGTCATTTTAAAGGGAAAAAAAAAAGGGAAGAAAAAAGTAGAGGTTCTTGAAGCTTTCTTGGAGGATGCAGCCGGCGAGAAGGATAACGAGGATGAAGGTGAGGGTTGTCCAAATCGATTTGTATAACCTTAAATTCCAGTATCTTCTGATGTTGATTGATGCTTCGAAGTCGGTTTCTTGATACGAGATCGAAGAGATTTGAATTTTGATTCAAATCGTAAGCCCTAGACTTTGTGAATGTGGGGTGATGCTCAGTCAGAGAACGTGGGGCGAAGATCACGAACTGGTTGAGTCAAAGATGGAGAGACAGTATATATATTAGGTAATATTTGTCAATGACAAGGGGCAAAATAGATATTTGACATAATTTAACGGATGAACATAACGTCCGTCTAAAAAATGGGCTCGCTTGCAGCCTATCTAATGTTCAGTGGCTTTATTGCAAGTTTTCAACTTTCGGTGGCCGTCTTGTAAATTTTTGAAAAGTTGGATGGTCAAATGAGGGGTTTTGCCAAGATTTTACTAAGTGTGTTATTTTTTAAAGTGGTTGTTATGTTAACCAATTGCATTTTTTCTTTGGGTTGCTTGATTTTTGGCGACACCGACCTACCAAACATTAGGCTCCATTCAATGATGGGGCTATGTTATTGATATGATGTATGGAGAGAGACACAGAAAGAGGGTGTGGTGGTGGTTCCCGCGACGACTATTGGAATGGAAGGTGAATGGAGTCGACCTAATACTTATTACGTGGGGAACACGTGGATGCCAACACAGTCACTATGGTCCCACATCCAAGCTATCGAAAAAATAGTTGAGTGGACCCTCTTATAAGACAGGCGACCATAATGGAGATGGGCCAAGGACCATCACATAACAGCAAAAGTCTGACAATGCTCGAAAGATCAACCGAAGAGCAATAATGCTCGGCTACTGCCAAAGATATTACGATGGGATGACAATGTGACGCAACAATGGCAATGACAATGCCAAAACAATAGCAATGAAGATATGTAGTCACTCAATGAACTTAGTAGACAAGTATTAATCAAAAAACAATCTACAAGTTTGATACTTGTAGATCAAGCCTCAAAGCCACACAAATTTTATTAAAATCAATATTGTTTTGCAACTAATAACTAACAAAGATTCTCACAAGATATAGTATCTTTGAGAACCAAAAAATCCCACAAAAACTACTAAACCAAACGTGGGAAGAAAGAACAAAAAATCAACTTCCTGATGACAGAAAAAGGAAGCACACAGATTAGTTCTTCAGGATTCAATGATGCTGTTGATATTGCATCATCGAAATTCAAACGGGAAGCTTTAAAAACTCCAGCAAGATTGCTCACATAGGCTTTCAATCACTACTCGACATCCAGCTCTTATTATATAGGCAATGATTCCTGCAAGCACACGGCAAACAAACATGCTCCTACTAGGAAAGAGATTAGCAATTAATCATGAAAGACTATGTTTCCTAACAAGACTATGATACTTGGAATAACTAATTTATTTGCGAGATTTAGTTACCATATTGCCTAAATCTTTTGAAAGATTTTCCTATCAAAGAAACAAACCAATCTACCTAAAGTGTTCTAAACTAAATCTAACACCTAAATAACCATTGACTAAATTAAACTCCTTCTTTGACCAAGAACGGTGAAAACAAGGTAAAATAGGCTTTGCCTATTTTACCCTTACAATCACCCATCCCCAGCATAACAAACGAGGAACAATCATGCTCGGTCCATAACATGGAGCTAAGCCAGCCAAGTGGCATTACTTCATTGGAAAGATGTGGGTGTTCTCTGTGTCAGCCGCAATCCATTCCATTATCTTATCTTCTGATACGGAAAGTACAACAAATTGAGTACGGAACCAATGGGTGATTACCAGCTAGTCGACCAGTAACAGGTTGGTCTCTACTATCAACCTCCACTCTTGGCTTAGCACCCAAGCCAAGACCTATAAATAAGACCTTCCTCTTCATTGTCTACGTTACGCTCTAACCCACACTTGCAAGCATACACGTACTCTCTCCATATTTCTCACCAGCAGCTTGAGGGCATGACTGAGCTTTGACATATACATTTAATCATTACTAACTCTCACATCGGAGGGCTTTAACTAGGAACACACCCAGCTCCCTAACGTGTTTTCTCTCTCAGGTTATCGTCACAGCTAAAGCATCAAGGAGATCACTCAGATTCTTAGATCAACCAAGTTCTTATCAATCCCATACCCAGAAGAAAACAAACCCAGATATCCTAATCACTATTTACAAATCAACTCAAGTCCATTACGTGAATTTCTAGTGTGATCACCTATTTTCATAGCATGATCAGAAAGGGAAAAGGGGTGGGGAGGAAACTGTTATGAAATAAGGGGTGAAACTATTCAAACCCCCAAAATGTATAAGTTGACTCTTTTTTCAATTATTTTTCTTAACGACAAAAATACACTCGATCAAAAAGACAAAAGGTACCCATCATGTTTCTAAGTATACTCCCTTTGCTTTTCATATAACATTAAAAAAAATCCTTTAATTAGACCCCCAAATATACTTTCTTATTCCTTACTTATTTGTATGCATTGATGAACAAGTATCATATATTTTTTTCACAAAAACCTTCAACAATTAGTGTGAAAAAATGAAGTATGGTGCAAAAACAAGTATTTCTAACCATTTTTATTAAAATTGTATAAACCATCGGGTTTTTTAAACAAAAAAAAATGAACTCTTTTTCGTGAAATGTCTGATCACCATTAATGGAACATTTCTTAAACGTTCAGTTAGAGCCAACCGAACATTTGAGTATTGTTCGATCTGTATTCACCGAATATTACTCCAATGTTTGTAGGATTTTCCCAAACCATTTTAGCAATGGTCCATCAGATTTGGCTGAACATTTTAGCAATGTTCCATCATATTTGATTGGACATTTCTCAATTTTTGTCGGATCTGCCCAAACATTTGAGCTATGTTCCATCATATCTGATCGAAAAATTTGAAAAGGTGCCATCAACCTTGGTTTTTTTGTGTTTTTTTTTTTTTGTTAATATGATCCAAAAACGTTTACCAATTATCCAATAGGCAAATGATACTAATTCAATTTTTCAATGCTAAATGTTTTAAATCAAAAAAGGAAAAAAATATATATATTGTCAATGCTACTATTCGATCAAAACCGATGGAACAAATGCAAGATGTTCGATTAGAACCGATGGAATACTATTTCATCGGTTCTGGCCGAACAATTAATAATTGTTTCATAGATCAGGGTCGAAAATCCAACAAAATCAACATCGTATTTTTCAATGTTTTGACCTTAAAACTACTCACAATCAACAAAATTCATATCATAATTCATAACTCAACTCTAAGCACTTCATATACAAATTACATTGTAATAAAGCACTAAACATTATGTTTTCCATTTTGGCAAAGAAGATGAAGCTGAGGAGGTGGGTTTAAGTTTGTTTCTTTTCTCTGCCTCTACATCCTACTCAAGGTTTTTTTTCTCTCGATAAACTGGTATCGAAGAAGATGAGAGGGGTATTATTCGGTTTGCATAAGGGGGCGGGGGTGTCGAGTTTCACGTATTCATGGCAGGGGTCGGGTGGGGAGAAGGGTTTGTGTACTATTTTTGGCTTCAAAATAGAAAATGAAAAAATAGGAAAAATAATGCGAGGTGCCCTCAATGTTTTGGAATATTTTAAAATCAGGTGGAGGTATAGTTAGGAAGGGTCAACTTAAGACATTTTTAGGGTCCGAAAGCACCACCCTAATATAAATTCATGCTTCGACAAAAAATACTCATATAAAAGGTCAAGTAAAGATACATGAGTGAGATAACCTCAATGTAACAAGAACAAAAAACAAATAGATGGAAAGACGGTTCCAGGAGGTCAATAATAAGTGTAGTGGATGAAAAAACGCTATAGCATAGTACAAAGATGATTTTTGTTATTATGACGAAGTACAAGGAGGTTTAATACACACGCATTGACGCATATATTAGAATTTAGATCAATGCGTCAACCCAAAGTATTTTTGATTTTTTGGTATTATAACATTAATAAGTAAACCATATTATATTTAGTATTACAATTTTTATCAATTCGTATTGATCACACCACAAAGATGGGGTGACTATGCTGGTGGTCCACGTGATGGACCTGAGCTGACGTGTCCTTGACCAACGTCCACGTCGATGTATGGTGGTACTTGATGTACCAAGTTTGATAGGATATCTGGGCTTTGTGCTTGTGTTTGACCTTGAGTGACCTAAAATGAAACTACCGTTAGGGTGCCGGGGGTTTTCCTAGCTACAGCCCTCCGGTGTAAGAGTCAGTAATCAAGGAATATGTGTGTCGGAGCTAGGCGTTCCCTTAAGCTTCCGGTGATAGTGTATATTGCTTATTGTTCTTAATGCAATTTATGTATGGTTGATCAAGTGAACTTACCTTTCTTGTAAGGGAAGGCTTCCTTTTGTAGAGTGTCCCTTGGGGGATCATGATTGATGTAGGGGCCCTTGGGCATGGGGACCTGTTGCTGGTTGGCTGGCTGGCAACTTTTTACTGGTTGTTGAGTAGCGTGTGATGTATCCATTGTGGGCGATTGATAAGCCGCTAAGTTATATCAGCTTGCATGGCTTGCTCGCGTCCTGTTAAGATGACATCTGGATGCTATGTACATGTTATATGTGAGGACTGTCAATATCAGGGAAGGTTTGTTGACCGAGCATAATCACTCCTTACCTATGTGGTCGGATTAAGTCTATTGTTTGGAGTGATCCTTGGTTCGTCGAGGATCATGGTCGACCCCCCAATGGTCGCTAGCTATGGTCGGCTTTCCTTATGTCTGTTGTATGGTGGGCCCTACCCAGGTCCAACTGGAAGTCATGTGGTTGCTACACGTAGGAGGACCCAGATCGGGTCCCTTCAATAGCCCCCAAGTTTCCAAGTGTAAGGATTTATCCTTAGCTTTAGAAAGTAAAATTAAGTCTTTCGTTCGGCTGTCGAGTACCTTTGATCGTTGTTTTTGGTTTCCTTGGTTTTTTGGCTTTCTTGCTTATGGTCGCTCTTTGTCATTGACTATGTTTGTTCGATCGTGCTCAAGTTTTTAAGTCGAGGATGAATTCGAAGTTATTATTAGAATTTTTTTGGGAAATTGGCCCGCCGTCTGCATTAAATGCACAGTTATCGAGGGGTCATAAGTAATCATTTTCTTTTCATTGTACATAAATGTGACGGAGTCATTTTTACAAAACGTCGTCGGTTTGTGTATGACTTTTGCATGGTCCTCGCCACGTGTCGGCCTGGGAATGGGTAGGTAGGATCCGTGTGTATCCCTTTGGGTCAACCCGGCGTCCTCGGGTCAGTATAAAAGTCATGGCTTCTGGCTTCTTCCATACGCTTTCATTATTTCTGAAACTTTCCCTCTCAAATTGTGTTTATTTTTCTTCTGTTTATTCCTCTCATTCTTGCTACTTCCAGCCGTTAGTCTGTCTTGCATTTCTAGTTTTTAGGTTCGCCTTCTTCCCCTCTTTCATTTGAAGCTAATATTTCATTATTATTTTTTTGGCTAGTTTTGAGTCGGTTTCTGGGTATATAGCGTTTTCGGTGACGATTCGTTTCATTATCCCGTCTTGATTCCAGTGACCTTTCCTTTTCTAGATCTTCAGTGACTTCTTCGTTCTTTCCTCGCTCAATTTTCATTCGCAGGTACTTGCCCCTTTTTGTTCGCTATTTTTAGTTTTCAATTTCGAAGGTTTTTAGGGTTTTTTTAGATTTCATGAGATCTGTCCCCTGTCCTCGCTCTCAACCCTAGTGAAACCTCGTTTTCTTCTTCGTCTAGCCATTCTACTTCATCGAGGCCGAGCATGAGGACCAAACACGTAAGTCCCGACCCCGTGTACGCTCGATCACCGAAAAACAAGAGGATATACTTGGAAACTGATGGGGCTTGGTCACTCGTTTTGCCGAGCCAAGCAATGCCTCTTTTGGTAAAAAAGGCCATGATGAGAGACCTCTTCGGCTGCTGCCCGAGTTAAAGATGGCCCAGATGGGATCGAGGATGCGCCACCAGCTCGTCGAGTGCTTAAGGAGTGGAGGAATAATATATGGCCTGATGATGTTGTGAATTGTGGTCGCTCCACGTAGGAGGACCCAGGTCGGGTCCCTTCATGTATGAATAAGTAAATTTATTAAGAAAGAAATTGTGGTTCAATTTTAAAAACAATACAAAAAATCAAAACTAGATTATGTGCGTGGCACGAGGGAGTAAGGGTGTAAATCTGATTATTTGAAGCACATAACCAAACCAAATCAGTCGGTTTAGTTCGGTTTTCCTCGAAAACGGTTTGGTTTCAGTTTCATAAATTAGAAAACCACTCACTTCGGTATCCGGTTTTTGGATTCGAACCAAATCAAACCAACATATATATTTTTATTTATGATATAATATAATATGATATAACATTTGTTAACTATTCTAAATCTTTGAACCATCTAATATGCATAATCTACCCCTTGATTTAGTCATAATATATATATATATATATATATATATATATATATATATATATATATATATATATATGTATGTATGTGTGTGTATACACAATAAATCAAACAAAATCTTGATTATTGGAGGACTATTATTTCTTTTATTATTTGTGTTTATTTTGAAATTTATATTATTTTCTTCATAATCATTTATTTTAAGTAGGTTCTTTTTTAATTTTGATGTTAATTCTAAATAAAAATTTTATTTTTATTATTATTCTTAATATTGATTAAATTGATTAAAATAATTTATATAAATTACGGGAACAAACTAAAATGAATGGTTCAGATTGATTAACTTCCAAGTCTTATTTAGTACACTTTACTTATATTGTCAGTCAGGCGTAAGGCTAGCGTCATCAATAGAACCTGTCAGACATGGCATAATTCCATTGGCCTGCTTCGTTCACAGACTTTAAAATAACCTGGAGTCTAGATTATACATTCACTAATAAAAGTATGCAGTTGCAATAAAGCCCACTTTAAAAGTTAGCATGATTGATTCCAACAAAAGAATGAACATAGGGACCCTATCAGAATCCATTACACCTGCTTTTTGCCTACCCATCGTAAAAATGAAGAAAATTAGGGTGCGAGTGCGACAGATAATTGTACCGACCATTGCATAATGTTTTTTTGTTTATCCGAATAAATTAATATAAGTACGAGCTACATAATTTATATTTAAATTTATATATCAAATGATATAATATCTTATTTGTTATATTGTTTGAGCATATACAACAAAGCTTCTCACTTAGAAGTTTAAGCCCATTTTCTCATTTTATTACAAAAATACCATTAAACTTATAACAAAAATACTCTTCCAGTAATGCACAAACTCTAACACTTTTTACATATTTACTATCTTTATCTTCATTAATTTAATATTTTTATAACTTACTTTTATCAACCAATAATTTTGTTAATAAAATTTTATTAAATATTTCTTAAATTAATATATTTGAAATAATAAAAATATTTTCGAAATTAGTAATAAATAAATAATTATTTAACAATTATTTTTATAATTTTAAAAATAGTAAAACAAATTTGAAGAGATAAAAGAGAGAAAAATGGCTAGAAACTTCAAAAAATCATATAAATTATTTTGATATCCAAATTAAACAAACCAAGTTTATATTTATATATAACGATGTGTACTTTAATTCAGTAAAAATAAATTTTATAGCTAAAAATTGACCAATAAAAATGATGGTGGAAAAGAAATTCAAACCACTACAATACTGTAGCATGAAAAGAAGAGTGGCAATTTTGGCCAAAAACGGTCGAATTTTGATTACAAAATGTATTTAACTACGTCGTTTTGGCGGAAAAAAATTTCTCTCGTGTGGGAGCTTCTTTGGCTCCCGAATCCGCTTTTGCTTGGCCAAGCACCACTCAAGCAATTTGTTGTTTTGAAGAATTTCTCAAGCAACAAAGCTCACCATTTGACTCTATCTTTACTCTAAGATATATAACAAAAATTACGATTTGAGCTCGACTTGTTCATAACTTCGTTCAACTTGAGATCGTGATGTAGGGGTGATAAAATGAGTGTTATAGATAAATGAGTGTTTATATATATATATATATATACTCATTTTTTTTTTTCACCACTATTTTTTAAACGAGTTTAAGTTTAACCGAATTTTAAACTTAAAGAAACAATTCAAAGAAGCTTAATTAGTTCAAGATATACTACCAATATTAAATCTACTAAATCAGTCCAATAATATTATCTATTATCATATGGCCCCCAAACAGGCACACGTAAGTAAGTCTCAAGTCAAGGTCTTAACATTTTACTAGACCGAGTTCGATTTTCTGATCCAAATGAGTGAGCTTGAGCATACGAAGTTACTCGGCTCAAGTCAAGGTCAAGTTAGACTCGAGTTCGTTTAATATTTTACTGAACTAAGCTTGAAATATTAAAAACCACTCATCTCAATTAGAAACTACGGATCCAACATTGAGAGTAGAGGTGGTAAAAAGGTGGGTATGGATAGGCATGTGCAGACTTAAATGGGCGATGGGCTCAAATGGACGGACATGTAAGAGTCCATTTAATAACATGGGTATATATGAGCGGGCGCTAAATGGGCATGAGCACACATTTACTCATTAACATGCACTTATCAAATAAATATAAAAATTACAAAAAAAAATTCTTTTATAAAAAATTATCAAAAGTTATATATATATATATATATATATATATATATATATATATATATTACAACCACAATAATTAGAAAAAGCCAACTTTTTCGATAACATTTTAATGGTGGCGTGAATATAGATTGATCCATGGTTGTGTGTTGTGTGCGTCACTGTTTTCTGTGTGTGTGAGAGAAAGAGAGGAAAAATAGTAAAATACCATGAGATAACTTGAAGAAATACAATGGAAATAATTATGTTGGCATAACCGTTTAATGAAGGAATTCCGAATTCTTTTAGGTCTTCAGTTCAAATATTTATACATTGATTTACGAAAAAAATATTATATTATATATGTAAGTGAGATGGGGGGGGGAGGGAGGTGGAGGGGTGGATCCAACACACGACAAAATTTTGCAATATATATATGTATTATGTTAAACGTCATTATTAAGAGATTGAAGAGATCAAAAATCGAAGTGAAATTTGAAGGGCAAGAGAATAAGTTTTAACATGTGTGCCCAAGTTAAGTGGGCGTTCATTTAGCCCATCATAATTAATGGTTTTAAATGAGCATGCCATTTGTGCCCACTTAAAATATTGGGTGTGTCCATACTAATTATTTGTTGGGCGGTCTGGGTAGGCAAATAGACGCAGAAAAAATTTGCCACCTCTAATTGAGAGAGAGAAAGGAAGCCTTTTGTGCTAGCAATATTTTATATTCTTGTAAAAAGTCATCGTTTGAAAGACACTTTTTGTAGGTCAGTAGTAATAAAATAACAATTTTATCCTTAATTTTTTAAAATGAATTATTTAAGTGAAACATCCCAAAATGGAATAATAAAGTATATTTTACCACTTTTGTTCCCATGCTATTATTTTGTTAGACTTTTTTTTAGTAAGACCGATTATTTTTCAAATAAAATGTGACGTTTAGTTTTTTTTTTTTTTTTACTTTTTAAGTATTATGAATTACTTTTTCAAATAAAATTTAAATTTTGGATGGAGTATGGAGTTAGTAGTATAATATAATTGTATCTTAAATCAAGGAATCTTGTTATGGTAAAGATTGAAAACAAAAAGTTACAACTTTTGGCATAATGTCCAGAGTCAAGCCTAGACCCACTAGGCACACTGAGCATAAGTAAAACAATTAGATCGACCACATGAAAACTTAGGCACTTTTTGGGAGTGGGGTGACACTATCCTTGTTGGAAACACTCATCAATGACAGGCTCCCCTGCACTGCAATCTCTCCCACCTGAGAACTCAAACAAAGTCCTCCAACCTGCCATAAACACGAAAAATCATTCAAGAAAAGCAGTTTTTCATTTCACTCAATGAAACTACTTTTATTTGCTCTCATTTATTTTTCAACTTATGCCAATTCCATATCTGATATTCATTTTGGTTCCCAATTCACTCTTGCTGTTCCCACAACATATATTAAAGGATTCATAGGGAGGGCTTTTCTAATGGAGACTAACCAACCTGTTCCCAAGTTCAAAACTGCGCTTACCATCGAGGCTATCGATGAAAAGTATGCGTGTTCCCTTGATGTTTTTCTTGGGGACTTCAAAGTTTGGAGCTCTGGCCATTTTTCGAGGTTTTACACTATGGAGATATGTATGCTTTACTTAACACAACATGGCGACTTACAATTGAAGGGTCATAAGGATGGAGTTGGATGGAGAACCGGAACTTCCAGACAAGGTGTGGAGGTATAAATTCAAAATGCACTTCGTAAAAAATAAAAATAGAGATAAACACACACACACACTTCACATGCTCACATTGATCTTATATTGCTGCAGAGACTTAGCTTATTGAATAATGGCAACCTGGTATTAGTCAATGAACAGAATGTGATGGCATGGCAAAGTTTTAATTTTCCAACTAATGTTATGCTTTGGGGGCAGAGACTTGATGTGGAAACTAGGCTAACTTCTTTCCCCAGCAATTCGAGTTCATTCTATTCTTTTGAAATTCAACGCGACAAGATAGCGTTATACTTAAATTCGGGCAAGTGGAAGCATTCTTATTGGGAGTTCAAGCCTTCCAACAATCGGAATATGACATTCATTCGATTGGCTTCAAAACGGTTGGAGATACTGAATGATTTCAACCAGAAAATTGCACAGATTCATTCAGAAAGAAATGAACCGTTAAGGTTTCTTGCGCTGGGGAATAAAACAGGAAATTTGGGGCTCTATTACTTGTCTCCTGATACGGGAAAATTTGAGGTCGCTTTTCAAGCTCTGAATAGCACGTGTGATCTTCCTTTAGCGTGTAAGCCTTATGGCATTTGTACATTCTCCAATGTATGTTCGTGCATTCGGTTAGTCACTAGAGGAGACAGGTTTAATTCTGACTGCAGTGAGGATCTTCCTGAAAACTTTTGCGGGAAAGTACAAGTGGAGATGCTCGAGTTACAAGGAGTGAGTAATGTACTGAGGGACGATTCTAAAAAGGTAAATATTAGTAAAGAAGAGTGTGCAGGACTGTGTGTGGTGGACTGTAAATGTGTGGCTGCTTTGTATAGTAACTTGAGGGAATGTATTTTGTACGAGGAGGTTAGAGGGGTTAAACAGGTGGACAGAGAGAGTGGAGTGAGTTACATGGTAAAGGTCATAAAGGGGAGTGGTGGTAGTAAGGGGAAGAGCGGTGGATTGAAAACATGGTTGTTGGTTGTGATCGGGGTGGCTGATGCACTAATAGTCGTGATTGTTTTGGGAGGAGTTGGGTACTATGTGATGCGGAAAAGAAGAAACAACTTATCTGAGACTCGGAACAATTCCTGACATGGAAGAGATTCGGAGTTTCTGACAATTTGACTAAGAAATGGATTGAAGCATTGGTTTCTGGCACCAAAATTCAGAATTTTTCGAGAACACACGACTAATTTCAGGTTCACCATTCTCTGTTCTTGTATCTAGATTTGCTTACTTATTCGAAATATTTTTTTCTCAATTAAAGAATATTCCATGTATTTTTGGACACGAAAATCGTGCAAGTACAGGATAGAAGGGGTGGAAATGAACCCCTTGTATTCAATTGAGTCTTTTGGATGGAGGCAAAATTAGTTAATAACTGCATGTGACAGGCTAGAGCAATCCAGGGTAAATCATGTATTCTTGGCTTATTTGTACACTTAACAAAGACATTTTATGTCCGATGTTTATGATCTTCCTACTTCTCCGGATGCTTAAACTACAATTGCAATCCGTTGAGAATGTCTACATTTGAGCTCTTGCATACTGAGCTCTCGTTTCAGGAAAACAGAATCTAGTGAATTCATTTTCCTTCAACACATTTTCAAGGGGCCTACTCTACTCTAGCAATAATAAACGTAACTAGGTCCCACAATCGGGTGGATTGAGTTGCGAATGGGTATGAGTTGGGTTGGTACGGATAACGGTTGAAACCCGAATATTGAATGGGTCACAAATGTCTAGTTAAAATGGGCCGGACAACCTTATCCGGTATCTCTCCCCTAAATAAATACATTTGTAGAGTAAAAAACTATTGGGTCAAAATATATAACATATTCGACCCGATCTAATCCGTTAATATAATTGGTAACCCGTTTTAACCCAAAAATATTAACGGGTTGGGTTGGATAATTTCAAGTTGTGTCGGGTGGTCTAACGGGCTTCGGATTGCAATTGTCGGCCTAGCCGTAACCGTGGTCGAGGACATGGTAGTAATATTCGTGGGGTGGTAGAGGCAGTACTCGACTAATCGTGGCCGTGGGGGCGGTCGTTGTTAATTCAAATCGACCTACAAACTTCCACATCATCTCCTAATACCTCTTGCTACTCGATCCTTGCACGAACACACCTGCCATTGTAGGCTCTTCTTTAATCTCTTTAATCACGCCTATGTCACCACCATCGAGCTTCCTCGCTCATTCCCTGCTATGTCTGTTGGTAAACAATAGTTGTGCTTCTGCTTAAATTACCCCGATGAAGGTGAGCTTTATAATGTTTCTCCATATCCAGGTTCTGATAATGTTTTTTTTTTCTTTTTACTTTTTTGTTTTTGTTTTTGGTCCTGAGGGGGCGTGAAGCCCAGGTCATCCTCATCCCTTAGAGCAGCTCCAATGTCTGATCCAATCTGTAAAGGAGGCATGGGCCATATAAACCGGTAGAAGAATATTTCAACCATAGCGGGGAATGAGGTGGATGAAGCGGTTGAGATCTGTGGTTTGATTCCTTCTCACCAATTTCATGGCCGGTCATCTTCCAATTTTTACCTTCCATGGCTGTTCATTTGTGAAAATGCAAGGAATGGAATAATTGCAACGCAAATATTATTGCATGTATTTTTTATTGATTCCTGTAATTTTTTTGTTCAATAAAGTATATAAGTATTTGAACTATCAATAAATATTAAACGGAGCACAATATTACTAATTTCAGCAAGTACATGTTATTGTAGAGTATTTTGAGTGCGACGTATGTATTCAAAAGTCCAACAAGTTATCGGGGGAGGTCATGTAAGTTATCCTAATTCTAAAAGGATTTCTTTATGTATATGGATTAAGAGTCTTAATCCTTATTAGATTTGGTTATTTTTAATGCATATATAAAGCAGTAAGGAGACCTTCAGATAAGTCTAGAAAGTGAGACAGAAATAAAGAAGAGACCTTCACAGATATTCGGATACAAATGGTGGTAAGTACGGCGAGTACATTAAGAAATTATTGTTTATCTTATTCCTTTTTTATTCTTCGTTACTATTCCAAACAATTGGTACCATTATTTCCAAGATGTCCCATATAAGATTATCTTATAGATCTTTATTTATAAGACGGAGTTTTACTCTTATAACTCAATCCGTTAACATACATTAAATAAGGAGGATCCGTCAAAATATATGTATGAACGTCTTACCCAAGTTTTATCTATTTTCATTGACTTCCCCAATCTAAAGATATAAACTTGGAAATTTTGCCACTAGAATATCTCTTTTCCAGAGTATATCACCTATAAAACCTTTTTGCCACAAGAATATCTCTTTTTTAGAATAGGTCACCTATAAAATCGTCTTAGATATCTTAATTTTTAAGATTGAAGGATCTTAAGACGAAACTTCACTCTCTTATAACTCAATCTATCAACATGATTAAGATAAAAAAATCCATCTTACAAAAAATCTTGTTATACGATGTTTGATATTACTCAAGTATTTGCCTTCTTTTTAACTTTTTAAAGCAAGTCCAATGGTAGGGGTCAAAATCAAATTTTGATACCTACCTAAAAGTATTAGGTTCTCTTATGATTAAAATAAAAAATATCAAAATTAGGTGTGGTACTAGGAAAGGTACCAAATTTGATACCTCCCTTAGTATCCAACCTAATTTTAATACCTTCTCATTTTGATATAATGATATCTATGATTGGAGATGATTATTTGATACTCATGAATAATAATCAATAGGTATCAAAATTTAATTTTGATATAGGTAAGTACCACTCTTAGACTTGCCTTTATAATAGTTTCATATTTCAAAACTACCCCATAGGATTAATTACATATATTTTGGGTCTTCTTCAGGAAATTGCATTTTTGGTCCACATTTGAAGTTTGTCAATAAACGCTTCGATTAACCCAAAACAGAGCATCGGACACCAATGGCTTCCTTCAAAAATCAAAACACACACACGATTACACAAACACACGCAGTACAAATAAACCCACCAAAGCCCTAATCTTCAATTTTGAATTTATAATGAATTCGGGGTTTCTCTATTCAACCTACAACACTTCACGATACCTCTTTTGCGTTCTCTCCCAATTTTCTTGCACATTTTCTTTTCTTAGGAAAATGAGGTCTCACAAGCTATCAAGCCCCACTTCCAATTTTGCAGCTTTACTCGAAAATGTGAGAACTCCATTTTCTTGATCTTTTTCTTCCGGAATCAGTCTCCTGGAGCTTCAATTGTTATGCTTTAGTTAAATGTTTGTTTAGCTATTTAGCTGCTCTGCAATTTTTTAAATGCTGTCATTGGAACAATTTTTAACTGCTTTCTTGATATGGAAATTTCGGGAATCTTCAAACAATATTAGTCTATCGTTTGAATATTTGGTTTTGTTCCTAAACGAATGTCATTTTTTGGGACCAAGTTAGGAAGTACTGTTGATTGACTAATCTTTGAATTTATTTTTTTTAATTTTGTGCAAGAAGCTAAAGTCAAACTAATATAGCCCCAGGGTTACGAGTTTCTTTTTATGAATTAAATTGTGTAGAATCTTTTTTTATGTGCGGTCTACAAAGATTGTGATTGAGAAGTGTCATGATAAAGAGGGCCGTGTGAAAAAGATTCTACACCGCTTCTGAATGAAATTTTTACTAGGTTTTGCAAACTTAATGCAACTTAATGTGAATGATGAATCTATTGCTACCAGTATTGTAAAGTGGAGAAGTTTGTAATCAAAGGTAAACTATGGGAATTTCATATTCTGGTGTAGGATTGTTGGTCCAATCAAATGTTGGAAATGCTTGTTAAGAATATTTTGTAATGCTTCAAAACATAGATTATAAATCTACAGTCACCAGTGTTTTAAGTGGTAGAAGTTAGTGATCAAGGTAAACTAGGTGTAGCTAGATGTTGGAAATGCTCGTTAAAAACGTATTGAAGGGTTAGGGGTTAATAATTCACTGATGCATTTGCATTGCAGAAGCGGTTTCTGTTGTTGATCCTTCATTATCTGTATATGGTGGGGATTTACTATGAGATACATTTCTGTTGTAGAAAATTATTACTCCTTCCATTTTAAATGCACTTTCTAATGTAGTTTTAAACTATCATGTAACATAAATTGACTTTGGGGACAAAAGAAATTTTCAAAACCTCAGTCATGTGTTACTTATTAGAGTCTTCAATTATTTCAATATGTAGGTTGGTGCTGATGCTTCTTCAACTTATGTTTCCTCTTCTAGTCCTGCATATGAGAAGAAAGGGTTTTCACTTTCTGCTAGTTCTGATTTTAAGGTTAAAAGGAGAATCATGGTTGACTTGAGACCTCATCTTCGGCAAAGATCAGATGATGATTCAGGGAATTTTGGTAAATTTCAACATATGAGCTCATCGATGGAAGATTTCACAAGCCAAGAGGATGAGTGGTCTTCCCTGCCTACTGGTTTTGGTAAGAAACGTGTGAAGTATTCTCATAGAACACCCAGGCGGCATCAGAAGTATTCTGCCAAATGGTTTGGAAGTGTAAATATGGATTCTGAAGAGGGTTTGCTTTCAGTTGAACCATTTGATATCTGCCTATCCAGAAACAGAAAATCTTCAGGATTTAAATCTTTGTTGCGTCAAAGGAAGGACAAAGAGATTAAAGTGGATAACTTTGTTGAAAGGACTGAAGAAATACTGAGACCTGGGATGGTTCTCCTTAAAAATTATGTCAGCCTTGACGACCAGGTATTGCTTCAGGTCTCTCTTAAATTTGTGGATTGAATTTTTGGTCCTCAATTTGCCAGTAGCTAATTGGAAGTAGCAATGAACTATCGAAAAGAGTTTTCTGTCTTTCGCTCTAAATACCAGAGGTTTCAATTGAAGAGAAAAAAGATGACCCAATGCACGAGGCAGGGTCTAATTTCTGCAGCCCAACCCATAATATTCCAGTACATGTTTAAAAAAATGTTTTCCTTTGTCATAACTAGAAAATTAAGTTTAAGGTAATGCAAAGTCTTCTTGAACAATTGTCTAGGCTCTCCCGGTGACTGGAACATTGAAGAGGAGCTAGTCTTTGATTCCTCTCACTATGACCATCTTCATTATTCATTGCTACAACACTTACTTGATCATTGCCTGAAAGTTGCTTTACCTCTCAAGTCATATTAACTTGTTGACAGAGACCTTCAAACTCTAAACTCTTCCAAATGATTGTCTGATTCATCTGCAAGACAGATGACGAATCAGCTAAAAATGCTACCATGGCTGGGACCTTCAAACTCCAAATTCTTCCAAGTAGGAACTATTTTTTACCCTCTCCGCCTCAAAATCAGTGTCTCCCAATCTATTTTGGGACGTCCCAAAATAATTGTCCCCTTACTTTTTGGAAAGTTTTTTCAAGTCAATTGTCTAATGTGCACTTCTTACTTGTGATATAGAAATGTGAATGAGCCCTAGATATTTGACACCACTAGTAATATATTGGAGGACACTAAAGGAAATTACATACAGTTAACAACTTTCTTAAACCCGAGTATATTCAATATAGGACACTTATTTTGGGATGGAGGGAGTAGCATTCACGCTTTTGTAGTAGGAATTAATTGAAAAGACTCCATCCTTCTGAGGCTTCCATTTCAGGATATCCTCAACACCTCGTGGAGTACCTACCTGGCCACCTCACACAAAGCATTTGTAATATGCTCCAATTTTCTTATCAATCATCTAGACATCACCTTAGCTGATATTTCATATCCTCTTCATTGGACTTCTTGGGAATCAAGGCTATGAATGTTGCATTGAGACTTCTTTTCTGCTCTTCACTGTATGAAACTCTGGAATAAGCATCCATAACTTCTCCCATAACTACATTCCAATAATGGTGAGTAGACACCGTAGACAATCCATCAGGCTGGAGTTTATCTCGGACACATATATCCAAGGGCCAAGACCTCCTTGACTTCCATTTTCGTGAAAGGTCTCTCGAGCCAAGATATGTACTTCTCTGAAATAGTATCAAACTGCAACTCATCCAACTTAGCCTTTATTGAGTACAATTTTTTGTTAAAAGCAAAAATTCCATCCTTTAGTCCCTCATTTTCAACCAGAGCATCACCAATCAAGATGCAACGTGTATTATTGTTACTTTCACGAGCTTAGCTATACGATGAAAATCATTGTACTACAATCCCCTTTGCAACCACAATGCTGTAATTTTTTTTCCTCCAACAAATTTTTCCACCAAAGTAAGATATTGAATCTCTCTTTTCTTCTCATCCAGTTCTGTATTATCCTCTCACAATCCTCCCAAACCATCTCTATCATCCAAATCCTTCCAATCTACCATCAAACGGTCTATTCTAATGTGAATGTGCACATTCCAAAGACCTCTTTGTTTTATTTCTTTGATCTTGTTTGAGGAAACTAATTTGCTTCGAACACACAAAGCTGGTGAGCCCCAAATCCTATAACTTTACCACCGCCCCTTTACCAATTCTAGAACTCCATCTTCTTGCAGCCACATATTTTCAAAACTAAATGACGCCTGGCCCCTTAAAATACGTCTACTCTAATAGACTACTTCTCTGTTTTGATGCTTGAATCCTCGAATCCTATTTGGCAGTTAAATCTGAATGGACTAATTTCTGTTCCAAGGTTACTGTACACAGAGATAAACACACATGACAATTTCTCCATTTCAGAAATGAAGAGTGTTCTGCTTCATCTCCTGTTTGTGTGGTGTGCCGGGGCTGGGCATTCATATATTCCCCTGTCTTCCTCTTTTGTAGATTTTGTGCAGAACTTTCCTTTATGTTAGTCTTTTGGCAGTTTATACTTCTTGTAAATATGATGCCTCACCTGTTTTGACGCTCTGATATAAATTCATTTACCTTTATCAAAAAATTAAAAAAAAACAAGGCTTTTTTCCTTGTGGGTGCTCAATTTATTTTATAGTGGAGCTCGGTTATTGTTGTTATTGTTTTATCGACGATGCATATTAATTCTCTATTCAAATTCTTAGGTTGAAATTGTTAAGAAGTGTCGAGAACTCGGCCTTGGCACGGGGGGATTCTACCAGCCTGGTTACCAAGATGGAGCAAAACTTCATTTGCAGATGATGTGTCTTGGTCGTAATTGGGATCCTCAGACAAAATATGAAGAACGAAAAACTGATGGTTCAGATCCACCTGATATTCCTCATGAGCTTATTTTGTTGGTTAAGAAGGCACTTCAAGATTCTCATATCTTAATAAAGAACCAAGATGATGCAAGCAATGTAGAGGAAGTACTTCCCGGGATGTCTCCCGACATTTGTATAGTCAACTTTTATACGAACAGTGGCCGACTTGGTCTTCATCAGGTTAGTGTCAGCTATATATTTAAGCTAGTTACAAAATATATGTGGAGCTAGGCTCCAGCTCGACTCGACTCTACTTTTGTTGAACTCAAGTCGAACTCAAACATGAGTTTATGCTTGAGGTTAAATGAGCCTTGCTCGGGTCGACTCAAGTAAACTTGTTAATCACAAAACATTTACAATTTATGTATATTTTACATGATTATTGTGTAGTTTTTACTTCAGCTCAAGCTCAGCTCATCTCTAGCTCATGCACAAACTTAGGTTCCTTGGCTTGAGTAAAGCTAAAGCTTGGCTAATAAAATAGTCAAACTCAAACATACAAAACTGTGATTTGCTTAGCTCGTTTACAGCCAGGATTCTGTTTAAACACTTATAATTCATATCTTAATATCCTTGTGTTTTTATAAATGTAGGATCGTGATGAAAGTGAAGAGAGTCTTCGTAAAGGATTACCCGTTGTCTCCCTTTCAATTGGTGACTCTGCTGAATTCTTGTATGGGGATAAGAGGGATGTTAAAAAGGCAGAGAAGGTTTTATTGGAATCTGGCGACGTACTGATCTTTGGCGGAAAGTCTAGACATGTCTTTCACGGGGTGAAATCTATTACTCCCAGGTCCGCTCCTTCGCATTTGCTGAAAGAAACTATGCTTCGACCTGGCCGTCTAAACCTTACCTTCAGACAATTTTAAATAAGACTGTCACAACAAAGCAGTGTGTTACTTTGTTTAACTGCGTTCAAGATAAATTTATTCTTTCATATATGGTGTTTGGTGCACCCATGCGTTATCAACTGTCATACCGTTATTCAGCTCTATGTAATACTGTCAATAGCTAGATGTGTATATACCAATCTTTGATTCTTGTGTTAGATGGTGTTGTTTGATATTATTCAGTATTTCCATACCGGGTTCTAGGAATGGTCAAATGTACACATCTTACTCCTGCCTTGGAGGAATGTCATAACTATTTGATGCCTATCAAGGACTCCTCATTTTCACTGACTATGCCTTTGCCCAGACATGCGTGTGGGATGTGTGTCGAATCCTTCGAGTTGTAAATGGACACTTAAGCTCATGATTTCAATTAAAAATTTAAACATAAAATAACCGGTCAACTATTTTTAAATGGAGTAGGTATCCCTTGAGATCGTTTTTTGGATCCTAATTCAAAGATGAAATTCATCTCTTTCACAACTCAATTCACCAACACATAATGAGTTGTGTCAAGGAGATGTATCTTAACTAATTCCCCTCTCAATGTATCATATCCATGATACTAAAATTGATTATTAAAACATAACAGATGGAGTATATAAAATATACTGCTATTAACTGTGTTCAAGCACCCGCCAAGTTGACGTATTCTTATTTTTTTGGTTGAGGTCCGACCGCCCGACACCCCATCCGTATCCTGGCTCCTTGAAACTTAGACTTTTTGTATCAGACTGTACTACTGGTTGAGCAAAGTTATTGCTGTGTGTAAGATTTCTTGAGCTTCTGCTTCAGATTTTTTTTAGTATTTTTAAGACGAAAAGTTCCTTAGTTAAGTAATTCTTTTATTTTGTTGGTTGAGGCCCTAGTTGAACTAACATATACTTCCTCCGTTCCGGACAAATAGTTTACTATTATATTTTTTGATATTTCACTTAAAAAGTTCACTTTCAAAAATTAAGGCATAAAACAAATCACAAACAAGCACTCTTTCATAAATTATCTATTTAATATTTTAGGATATTAAATATGCAAAATAAATATTTATAGATAATCATAGTGAAAATTATATTCTTAAGTTGGATAGTGATTATTGTTAGAAAAAGTTTATATAGAAGGGTGTTTAAGTCGTCTAATGTGTACTTGTAATTTTAAAAGGGTAGTTTGTACAATTAATAGAAGGTAAGAGGCCTTTAGTATACATTTAAATAAATTCAAGGATAAATGAGTAAAATAAATCCAATTTTGTACATGTCGCTGTCAGGATAAGGCATGGGGCAAATGAATAATATACATGGAAAAAACAGATCCACGTATGCTTTGCATCATTGAACTCAAAGATAACATTTTTTTTCTTCATAGTTCCAATCTTAATTATGCTTCGATGAAGTAGTACAAAAATTATTGATGGGATCTCACACTAAAATTTAATCGTGGACCGCTGAAATTAAAAAATATATAAAGTGCTAATAGCAATTTTTGGTATTCAAATGTTAAGAGGTTTTATGCATGGATTTGACCCGCTCGTACCTTACATTTATGTTCATCATAACTTGAGAATCAATGTAAAACTTTGTCGAATCCGATCACATGGACATAGATATGATAATGACAAAAGATAGAGTTGCAGGGAGATTAAACTCATTTATATATATATAGAACTCCAAAATGGAGCCATCTCACCTAAGTAGTTTTTTGGATTATATAATGGACTAAATATTTGGGATCATCACCATTTGACATTGTCGGTGTGTACACTATTTAGGCCTATCCTTTGCACTACTACAATATATTGTTTCCATCAATCTTTTCCTTCTTTTTTGGGTGTTTAAATATTATTGGATGGTTGGTACTACCACATTAAGCTTGTTGAAGATGAGTGCATATTTACTTAACATTGAAATGAATCATCCCACTTTCACTTTCTATTAAAATACTTATGCTGAAATAATCAATAACCTACAAGCCTCGTACAAGACAATTTCCACAATTATATGTGTGATCAAGAGTTTAGATATTCTAAAACTCACTAGACGGTTCCCACAATTACTATATGTCAAGAGTTTAGTAATTCTTACAATCATTAAAACTCACTGAAATGATATGAGGTTAAAAAAATTTAATATTGACAAGTAATCCCTTAAAAACGTTTATAGTAACATAAGATCTTGAGCTGCTAGGCCCAAATAGCGACTACGTGCCACGAGCATGAGCCTAAGGCCACATGAGAAGCACACAGTCTGAGCACATGCCCGGCACGCGAGCATCTCACCCACCTCAACCAAGCAACTAAGATAAACAACGAGTAGAGTATTGGGCCCGAGAAGATATGCGAGCAGGGCAGGCCGGTGAATGGTCCCTCATTCTCCTAACTGGGGGCCAAGTACATGTATAGCGAGTTCGCTGAATCTGCTCGGGGAAACTTGTAGCAGTCGTCTGGACGTGGGGGGTTAGTGCCGTGAAAACCACCTCCACATTCTAGACGTAGCCTAGTTAATGCCCACGATTTGTAACAGTCAATTAATGTCTTTGCTCGGCAATTAAGGCAGAGAGCTATATAAATCCCTTTCCCACTTGGGGAAAGAGTACGTTCTAAATTACCTAGCTAAAACTCTGTCAAATTTCTTACTCTATAGTGTGTTATAGTAATTCTTATACTTAAGTGTCTTTGTAGGAAAAGCTCCTACCTTAATCCATAGCATTTGGGACCTTTGGGTTGTCTCGACAGGTTTTGAAGCTTGGATCTTACAAAACCCAGATATCTTTTACATCAAATGCCCAACAACCTAAGTGTAACCATTTTTTTATATAGATATGGTTTCAAATCATCTATCTCACCATCTATTACATCTCCTATCCCATTGAATCTCAATCTTACATATTTCCTTATATAAAAGGACTAATTAAAATAATAAGGAAGATGTACAATCGAGATTTAATAAGACATGAAATATAACAAAAATATGATAGACGATTTGGAGCCGACATATCTAAATTTGGTACATGAGCAATTGATGTGAATACCTACGAAAGGAACAAATTAAAATGCTTATCTAAACCTAACCACTTACGGCTGCCTAATATAGGGGCATAATCCACTATATATATATAAGAATAAATTTATCTACCAGCATTTGATGGAATTGACGGCCGAAGGTGGTTAATAGAATGTAGTTGGGGGGTACAAGTAAGGAATTCAACAAAGCTGCGGCCGTTCTCTACAACACTAATTAATAAATGTTTTCTTATTTATTGCAAAAAAATTCTAAGTGAATTCATTATAGGATACACACTAAAGAAAGAAAGAGACAGGAATTGGAAATCCTACAATGCAAATGGCCCCACATAGCTTATTTTAGTGGCACGTCATCTCAATTACTAAAGATGTTGAAAGCGAATTTGTCCAATTGAACAATTTTCTACTACTTATGGACGATTAGATAGAAAGTAATGATACTAAATAGAATAATTGTTGTCTCACTGTTTTGGTGACTCAAAACCTCAGCCACAACTTTAAGTTACATTATTTATTTATTTATATATATACAAATAATGGATCAGAATAAGGTTCCATTTTAATTCATTCTCGAGATTTATGAACTTCATTATTACAATGTGGTTTTGTGTTTTAAGTTGGAGTAGAATTTTTGTTCATTTTGACGATCTTAATTCTCAATTCTCAAGAATGAAAACCTCGTTAAAAGAATCAGATGTCATAAAGGCATAACTAATCAACCAAGTTTATAGAAGCCTTACTAATTTTAATTTGATTTATAGATGTCTTGTAATTATAATTAGCAGTCTTAGTTTTAATATCTTTGTTTGGGAACAAATAATGCTTGCCAATTGGGATCTAGTAAAGAAGCATAGGTAGATTGTAGATAGTATTAGTGAATAGTGATGCAAACCCCCACCATTGTCCATTGATTTGGTTTAGAAAAGTGGTTACATTCATTTTAAAACTCTCATAGTTGTAAACCCTACTAAATACATTGTCCACTATCATAATAAAGTGCCGTCTACCAGTAGCAATGATATAGCATTTGTTTATGCTTGCATGTACTTCCAATTGATAACTTTGTGATTGGTTGGTATAGGTGTGAAGACTTTAAACCAAATTGGGCTCGGTCCAGTGATTTAGTTCGATTTTGTGCCTTATATAGTTCAGCACGACTTGAGTTTTTGAAAAATCAAATTGTTTGGTTTGTTTTGCTTCGCAATTTTATTTATCGAATTGAGTCAAACCAAACAAAATCAAATCATTTTGAACTGAACCATCGAACCGAACTACCAAACCATGATTAAATCTTTCTGTTTATTATCAATGAAAAGTCTGTTGTATTATCTATATATATATATATATAAGTTAGGTAGTCTAATAGAGGTAAGATCTCGTCAAAATATATTTGCTAAAAAAGCAAAATCATCTTTGAGTATTATTATATAATAGTTAGCATGCATTGAGAACACAAATATAATCAATTGATTACACAATTCTTAAGATTTATTTAAAATGTGCAAATATGCACATGTGATAGAAAATACCGAGTTTCTATATAGTAGTATTTAATAGGAATAGTCACACATTGAAAATCTGTAAATACAAATCTTTTTTGATGCACACTTAATTTACTGATTAATTAAAATGAGCAAATAACATTGGAATAAGAACAAATGTATTATAAAAACATGTTCATTGAATAAATGTGATTACAAAATAAAACATAAGAATAATTAATTATAAAAAGCCTACTATAGAAATTTTTATATATGACTTGTCCGTAGTTGAAACTTTTTTGTCTCTTTCATCGTATCCGAAATTATAATATCAAAAAAAAATTATTTTTGCAAATAACCACAATTAATTATAACTTATTGGTAAATCATATGAATATATACGATTAAATCATAGTAGTAGATATCAACCACAAATTATAAATATTTAATGATCACGCTTTTTTTGTGGTGACCTTGTCTTGTCGTCCACGTGTGAGTAAGGATGAGGTGGCGGTCGCTGATTCGTCTTTCTCGTTTAACCTGCACAAAATAAACAACTAACACCGTTAAGGAGTCGGGGCGGCCCGACTAGAACCCTCTGGTGTGAGAGTAAGGTTTCCGGTAGTAAGATGGTAATAAATGTGCCGTGATATGTGCTTGATAAGGGATTGTGATAAGAGAGTGGTGATATCTCAGAAATTGCTTACCTTCACATTAAATGTGCACTCTCTATTTATACCTGATGTTTATGTTGACGTGGCGGCTGGTGACTGGGGGGCATAAAGCGACAATCATTAAATGCGTTGAGGGTTTTTGTCAGAAATAAGTGAACTGTGCGTTTCAGAGAGTTGGTGTTTACGTGCAGCGGTTTTCTCGGGCCTGGGGTAACAGTTTGTCAGGCCGGATGATGATTGATCAAAAGCCGAGGCCGAGCGGTTTTTGTGACGAAGTGTTTATTACTGTCGAGGCCGAGGATACTAGAGGCCGATTCAGTGGCGAGGCCGAGGGCATCAAAGATCACTCTGGCCAACCGAGGCTGAAGCTGTTGAAGGCCGCCAGTTTGTCTATTGATCGGCAATAATCAAACTTTACGTTTACGGTTCTGACTTCGCTACTAGAGGCTTTCTAGGTGGGGCCCCTTATTGTGCCGAGGGTCACTGTGCCGAGAGTCAATTCATCGGTTCAATCCTTTCATTTAATAAATATATATGTTATATAGAAAAAAATATATACATCCGAATTACTATTTATACTACTTAAGATCCTAAATCTTAATAACAAAAAATATCAATTATTAAACTCAAAAAAATTATGAACGAGAAAATGACTTAAATAATTCATAAAATAATGAATTAAATGATATCAATTATACACTGATGATTGAGTGGGTTGGGTCGATAAAACGAATTGTGTCTTATTATACTTCAAAATTAAACGGGTCGACCCATTTTAATCCACATTTTTCGTCAAGAAACCCACACTTATATAGCAAAAATAAGGGTAACGGTCCCGGCCCGCTAAATTTTTTAGATCGAAATGGATGACCTGTTTCGACCCAAAAAAAATTAACGGGTCGGATTGAGTCAGATACTTTTCAAACTTGGTTGGGTGGGTTAACGTGTTTTGCGTTGTAATTGTCATACCTAATTATACCGATATAATTTGTTCCCTTCATCATGTTTTTTCTTTATTTTTAAATTTTGTTTATAATCTTCATTTTATTTGAATATAATTTAATTAAAAAATATATATGCACATACGTTTAACGAACGGATGTAAAACTAGTATTATATAAAACAAAACTCTCGAGACTTTTATACTTTTAATCTTTTCAATCTCTAGTATTATTTTAGATTTAGACGGTTTCCAGCATTAGAAATTCTCGATGGTCACCGTCGACCCTCTCATACCTCACAATCAATTACTTTTTGTGTAGAGCTATTATTCCAAAGGTTCTTTTTTTTTTTTTTTACAGAAATGATTTAGAAGACTGTAAACATTGAAATATTATGTCATTGCATTATATTTGTTCATATTGCTATTTTTTAAGTTAGTTTTCTAATTATTATGGTTTATTTAAAGTTAGAAGTCCAGATGTCTTTATATAATAAGTCCAAAAGCCGAACCGAACCACAAAACAAAACCACGAAGTCAAATCAAACCAAGCCCAATCAGCATTGTTTGGTTCGAAACTTTACATGGTTTAGCCCGATTTGATTTTTACGATCTGATAATCATTGACTCAGTCCGTACTAGTGATGCTCTCGTGCATTGCACGGTTTGTACACTGGCATAAAATTATATACTCAATTAAAGTTGAAGAATATACAATTAAAAAGTTTAATATGAAAAAATAAAATAAAATTAAGAAAAAGTAAAATTAAAGATAAATCACATAAATTTGAAAAGGTAATTATAAATTTATTTAGATGTATTTCTTTACTCAGAAAAGGAGGATTGGATGGAATTCAACCATCTTCGGCATTCGGTAAGCCAACAATTGATAATAGACATGTGCCTCTAAATGACAAGATTTGATAGAGATGATAGTTTCTGATATTTTGTACTAATGTAGTAGCTATAAAAAACGTTGGTTATTGAAAATATAAACATATAAAATTATATTTTGCGTCTTCACAGTCTCTTCCTTCTTCATACCTCGTTCTTCTTCTTCTTCATATTGTGTTTGTGTGTATGATTCAAAATAAATTTACTTTTGTATTTGTGTTATTGTGCATATACTGTTTGATGAAAGATCCAAATAAAAATTTGTTCGTTTTTAAATACCCTTTTTGAAACTCGATTCATCAATTTTGAATCACAATGTATCATTTGTAAATTGTGATGCATCGACTTAGATGTGGGATGTAGGTAAGATGCATTAACTTTGAATTATATGTTGATTGTGTACATGAAAGAAGAGAGATGAAGGTTTGGTACATTATGATTTAAGGCGCGATGCATAAATTGGATTATGTGATTTAAATTAATGAATTGATTAAGTGATCTGTAGCGCGTCTTCGATTCATTAAGAGCCGTAATCTTTTCGCTCTAAAAGTGGCATTTTTAGTTTTAAAAAAAACATATTTAAAAAAAAGCTGTAACGATTGAAAACTTTACATAGTGGACGAATCCGAATTTCTCCCTAAAACAAACAACAACAAAAAATACTCAAAATTTCACGTAGCCCAAATTTCTCAATTGATTTCATCCAAATTATTATTACTTTAATGAACAACAAATATTACTCCAATTATAACCAATTTGACCCAAAAAAATCTCCATCACTTGTTATATAGATAAAGAGCTTCTCACTCTCTAACCTAAAAACCCCACCCCCACTCACTCTAACATATATATACATCGACTCACTCTCACTCTTACTCAATTAAGTGGTCTGAAAGGTCACCTTTCTTATTTTTATAGAATTAAACCTAGAAAATTCATCTGGTGAACATGAGACATCATTCTTCATCTCTTCAAACCCTTCGTTTCAAAAATTCATCCCGACTTTCCCCAACCAAAATAAAATCAGATCAAACCATTTCGTAGCAAGGTGCGTTAGATTTTTTTTATAAAGCAAGTTTTGTAGTATTCAACTTTGTATTTTGATTTTTTTTTAAAAGTCTTAAAGCTTAATTTTACTTAGTGAACTAAAAAAAAGCTTATAATTAGAGCCAAGTATTTATGCTTCTTTACCTAATTATTTTTTTAAATACGGTTTAAATAAGTCGACACTTTTTTTATATTTTCAGTATTTAACGTTATACCCAATTTTTTTATATTTTGAGTATAGAAAAAAATATAGATTTCAAATTTTTAGATTTGTATTTTGAAGATCTATTTTTTAACATTTTTATAATTAAAACACATATATTTTAAATCACTTGTATCTAATGTAGTTGTTTACTTTAAAATTGGTCTCTTTGTAGTCACTAATTTATTTGTTTTTCGTCTCTACATTTCAAATTCCTTTGATTTAATTAGATTTTATTTATAAATGTTCATTATTCTGATTTGATATAACCAAAATTGAGAAATTTGTAGTCACGGTGCATACTAATAAATAAATATAGATATATATTGGTTACCAATAAATCTGTATCAGTTTGAAAATCATTAAATTGTATTAAATTTAGCACATACACTTGAACATGGAGTTTATTAAATTATCATAATTTATTCCCTACATCTTTAATCCTAGGCATTGCATATGCTTAAGTTATTTATTGATTACAAAGGTACCCTAAGAATTTAATAATTTCACATATATAATTGTTTTCAGTTTATTGTGGCTCTGTGATCTCTAGAAAAAAAAGAGATGACCAAGTACATGAGATCCTAAGCAATCGAAATAAAAAGAATACAGTAAGTATTACAGGTTGGAAAGATACTTTTACATTGTAAAATATACATTTTGCACGAAAAACCGTTGAGTTATCTAAGCTTACCCTTGGTCTGACTAATGTCTCTAAGCAAAATGAGATATGGAGGCATTTTATATAGATTTCTTTTATATTGATGTGTTATCCTCAGTTATTTTTAGCAACAATGTTCAACAAACAAAATTGTAACAAATTTAAAGTGGTTTTATCTTTGAAAACTGCTTGAGAAGAGAAAAGCTAAGGAATTGTCTAACTCCCGTAGGCATCCAATTACAGCCGAAGAAATTAATCTTCAATGATAATTCATGTAATTGTTTTGATAATTTATTCATTTATCATTCAATTGATAAACGATTATTAAATTCAACAATTGAAATAAATAATTATTTATTAGCTCATTGAAATTTCAATATAGTTTTTAAAAAAATCATAACTATTTTTTATATTGCTGGATGTGAATGAGGTTGGAATAGTTTGGTATATATGGTTGTCAATTGTCTCAAGTCAAAGAAAGAATGTCAAAAGTTTTTAGATTTATTTATCTAATTAATTTTGATTACAAATTTGTTTCATTTCCCAATGCATTAATGACACATATACAATGTAGAAGTTTTGTCATTTTTGAAAAATACATTTTGGTGGGAACTTTCTAAAAATCGCACCTCTCATTTTATATATATATAGATTTTGTCTCAAACCAACTAAATTGAACCATTTATTATGGGAACACTAGTGTTAAAAATCTTAAGGTAAATTATAAATAACCCCCCTCAAATATGGTTTGGATTCATATTGCCACCCCCCCCCCCTCTTAACTACTAATTGAAGTAATGTTCCCCTCAACTAAAGCATTTTCTTTAATCGTAACTTTTCTTTAGTCACTGTCATTAGAGTTGACATAAAATGCTCACTTGAGACTCATGTGACATCTTTAGATATATTTTTTTTATCATAATGCCCATTTGGTGATTTAATTAATTATTTTACTCTTATTGCTCTAATATCATCTTCAAATTTAAAAATGGTCAATATGAATAATTATCTATCTTTATTTTGAATATATTATAGTAAAAATAATACATAAAGATGGTCATGTCAGTCAGGTGGGAAAATCCTGTTAATTCAAGCGATAGTACCTAAACAGAAGGTGCAATTTAAGAAAATATTATAGTTTAAGGGAGCACATTGCTTTGATTGAGAGTTGAGGGAGGGAATTCAAACTCGACCCATAGTTGTATTTACAACTCAAACTTGGGAAAGATCATCGTTTTACGGGTATTTTCTGTAAGACAAATCTCTTTGAACTGATCTAGTGTGTGTTGATGAGCAATGTTGTAGAGAGTAGGTCTTCATTTTTAGAATTAGGATCCGTAAGACGATCTTACAAGAGACCTACTATTTACCTAAAATTTTGTTAGGAGAACTTTATTGTCATTGTGAAGCGCTCCTGCTAGGAGGATTATTCTTGGTCTTTGAGGCGTCTTGATATATTTGGGAATATATATATATATATAGGCAAAACCCCTTTTTGGATCACCTAATTTTTCAAAAACTTGCAATACGACCATCGAAAATTTAAAAATGTTAGTCTTGTCATTGTACAAATATTATGATGCAAGCGAGCCATTTTTCTTACGGACGTTAGCCGAAGAGTTTAAATTTAAATAAAATCCTTATTTTATCTCTCTAAAACTTTGTGAGATTTAGAAATTCAAGGGATCCAATTGAAATTAGAAATTTAAGGGGTCCAATTAAAATTAAAAATTCAAGGGGTCCAATCGATAATACTCCAATAAATAAACAACCCCTAATTCCCCATTTAAGATCTCAAAAAAAAAAACACACACACACACACAAATAAAAAGATCTTGAGAATCTTTTTACTCCATTATTTTCAGATAATATTAACCTTAATATCATATATTGAATTGACTAAACTACCCCTAATTCCCCATTTAAGACATTCATTTACCTTCTTCATGTCTCCCGTCCAACTTCAGGGGCAAAGTTCAACGCTAGCGAGACCCAACTCCAAACGTTATAACCACCGTCCACCATGAAGGGACCCCGACCTGGGTCCTCCTACGTGGAGCTGACACGTGGCTTCCAGCTGGGCTCGGATCAAGCCCATCTCTCAAACAGCTCGTCTAGGCAAAGGGCTGACCAAGAGTGACGATGATTCATTTGGCCGAGCAAAACGTCCTCGGATTGACCAGGGACCATTCCGAGGATCAAGCCCGACCATCCATCACGACGAAGATCAAAGACATGTTCGGTAGACCAATCATCCATAACAACGACAGACCTGACTTATAGCCTGTACGTAGCCTCCAGATGTTATCTCCACAAGAGGCAGGCAAGCCATGCAAGCCATTATAGCTTAGCAGCTCATCAACCGCCCACAATTGGCACATCACACGTTACCTATCAACCACTCAGAAACTGCCAGCAAGCCAACCAGTGGACAAGTCCCACCATCAGGGACCCCCATTTCAATCATGACCTCAAATCCAAACTACTATAAAAGGAAGTATTTTCCTTTAAGAAAAGGTATGATTTACTTTGCATTCTAAGACTTATAAGAGCTTTTGCACATATTAGACATAACAAGATCACTGACAAACACCCACCGGAAGCTTAAGGAAACGCCTAGCTCTGGCATACATAAAACTCCATGATTACTGACTCTCACACCGGAGGGCTGTAGCTGGGAAACCCCTGGCACAAAGCGATATCCTATCAACTTTGGTACATCAAGTACCCACACCCATCGACGTGGGCGTTGATCTAAGACAAGTCAGCTCAGGTCCATTACGTGGACCACCAGTATAGTCACACCATCTTTGTGGCTTGATCACACCACCACCCACCCAAGTTTAATTTGAAAGTTCAACTAACTAGTATGAGAGCATCACCATTGTGAGATTTTTATCAACTTCCAATTAAGAAGTTGATAAAAATCTCACCATTGTTGTATTCTTAATGGCCAAGTAGGATAGATAATAAATTTAACTTCTTAATTAAGAAGTTGGGGGAGGAAAGAGATTGAGGGGACAGCCACCCAGAAAGAGATCAGTGTGTGTGGGGGTGGGGGGTTTTGTTTTTATTAAATGATGTTAAATTTAATATTTTTTTATGTAAGAAGTTGTGTAAAAAGATTATACAATGGGAAGATATATTCTTAAATGGGTAAGAAGACAAAAATATAAGAAATTGTATTAAGAATATGAACATTGAGGATGCTCTGAGAGAAGATGATTCATACCCACCAGGACACCATTAGCCATATCCAACAAAAGTTTTTTTTTTTTTTCTCTCTCTCTCGCTTACCTTTTTTTTTTTCATTTATAATCTTCTTCTCTTTCCCAAATAGCGTATTCTCAGCAACCTTGTCAAATTGTTTATCTATGTAAAAGTAAAGGAGGGAAAACGAAAACACAAAATAGCAAGCTGGATTGCCGCTCGAGGAAGAGTCGTCGATGGCAGAGCATTCGTTGGCAGCGTCGCTCAAGTGACCTTTTCAATTGCCCATACCAACACCCACACTGCCATTGACGCATGTTGTGGTGTCACTACTCAAATGGGGATTAAACAACCAATCAAGATCAAGCTTCCATGGTAAACAAGATGTTGGCCTACTTACAAACAGAGGAATCGAAATAGGGAAACTCACGATCAAAACTCAGATCTATTACTGTTTTGCTGATGAAATCGTAAAATAAAGAAATCGAAGGCAAAATGAAATCAAAATCAAAACCCATATCTGTGAAAATCGTCGGCAGTGATGATGGTTTTGAGGTGTTTTTCAGCGGCAGTGGAGAAGAAGCTAGTTCGACGACCTCAATATTTTCTTCTTCACCTTTGTACCCAAGCTGGAACGTATATCAATGAGTATGTTCATGGGGATCTTGGGCATACACATCCTAGTATTGGTTCAATTCTTGGATGCAGAGCTGAGATACTGCAACTTGATGTCAAAATGGACAGCTTTCTTGATGAATGAGACTATCATAGTCTATTGATGCGAGATGTTTTACCCTCAACTTAGTTCCCCCATGGGCATTTGACATTCTTTAATAGTATGAACTTACCCTTTTATTCTGGGTTTAATCATATTCAAGATCCCATAGAAGACAAATTTGTAATAATGTAAGAACTTTTTTTTTTCGTAGATAGAATCAGGGGTGAGTTTGGTCCGATTCAGTTTTTTAAAAAAATATAAATCATCAATATAGGTTTTCAAAAAATTTAACCGAACCAACCCAATATGTATGAGAAAACATTGGTCCGTGGGAACCAATCAAAGATGTATGAGAACCACCGAACCAATACTACGATTTTTTTACTTTTTAACTATTTAATATAAATACATAATAAAATTTGTAAGACTGAAACTTCATAAAAAAATTAAAAAACCTTCGATAAAAGTACATTCAATAATTAAAAATGTCAAACTCATAAACTTATAGCATAGAAACAAAATAATAAAAGAGTACCAACTAAAAAGTAGAACAAATAAAGTATTAGGAATTAATATATATAATATATATACTTATATAATAATATAATAATATATATAATATATATAATATAATAAGATAAATAAACAACATATTGGGTTGATTCGGTCCGGTTCCATTTTTTTTAGTTCGAGAACTGGGACCAACCCAAATGTTTGGTTTTATGAAAATTCAGATCCACGACCAAACCAAAATATTAGTCCGGTCCAGTTTTGACTGGATCGGTCCGGTTCTGAAAAAATCATGCACACCCCTAATAAGAATTGTCTTTGACCTGACATCAGTCCAGAAAATTATGTTAGATTGAAGATGAAGTAATAATAAACATTTTGACTCCTACTCTTTATAAAAACTAGTTTTATCCTGTGCGTTTAAACGCACGGACAAATATATTTTTATTTAAATTAAATTCAAGTAAAACAAAAAAGAAACACAAAATTAAAAGAATAGAGAAAAAATAATTTTGGAAGATACTAATCTAGAAATTAAAAGCCTTTTCAAACGGCTATACATTTTTTATCTATAAAAAAATCTGCTACACATGTATTTAAGTGTATGTGTGTTTTAAGTTTATTTTTTTATTCACTACTTATACTAATTTAACAAAGAAACATTGTGTGTGTTAAAGTTCTAATATTTAACTACTTAAAAAGCAATATAAATTATCAAATCAGAAGCTTGATAAAAGTAAGAGGGAGAGAGTCAAGATCTGGTTCAAATTGATGAGAGAGGAAAATAGGGGTTATTTGAGAAATTAGAAAGAGATAAAGTTGGATGTTGGGGGAGGAAATCAAAGGGTTTTGTTTAAGACTTCTATTTTCAAAGTTGGGTTCTTGGTTCACAAAGCTTAGGATGCAATAATTAAGGTTACAAGTTCCAATGAGCTATTTAATTTTTCTATCATTTAATTATAAAATTTATTAAATATTTGTTGTAAATGGGGCTCTATTTTAGAAAAGTATTTTTGACGGGATTTTACTATATTTAGACTACCCTGATTTTATATATATATATATATATATATATATATATATATATATATATATATATATATATATATATATATATATATATATATAACACAGATTTTTTTTTTCTATTAGACCTTTGGTTTTCTAAATCACACAAAGTTTTAAAGGGGAATGTTAGGAATTTTACTCAAACTTAACGTCTTCAGCTAACGTCTATAAAATAAGGATTTGCTTGCATCATAACATTTGTGCAGTGACAAGAATGAAAATTTTATATATATATATATATATATATATATATATATATATATATATATATATATATATATATATATATATATATATATAAAAGCTGTAGCACTTAAGACTTAAGAGTACCATCAATGTACTGGAATCACCATTTAATCTAATTTATGTCACGAGAATTCACTATAGCAATGAATCAAACAGAAACTAGCTTTAGTCCCAATCTTCAATCGCTCTCTTTGCATATCTTTGAACACTTGAGTTCGTATTTTTCATCGCTCACTAATTGTCATAGTGTAGTCATGTCATGACGCTTGGTTTGCCACATAGAATTTTTAATCCATTTGTTTTAAATTAAGTATTATTTTAGTAATTTGCATATTGATTAAGAAAACTTTCAAAAAGATTGATCCACCATTATTTAAATTTATTTATTGTAGTTAAGTTGCATTAGTATTTTTTTCTTTTCTTTTCATAACCCTCTTTTTAACAATATTTAATTTGAAAATATAAATAAGGATAATTTTGACAAAATATAGACAAATGTTTTGAAACAAAACAATAATTGTTAAAACGATACTTCTTTTAAAATAAATGGAGTATTTTGTTTTGGTAATTCTTTTATTGGTTCTTGCGAAGATGATGACAATAACAACTTTCAAAAAAAAGAAGGGATAGGAATTAGGAAGGAACAAAAAAAGAAAACGAACACAAAGAGCGCCCCCCCCCCCCTCCCGGCGGGGGGCCGGTAGGGGTGGGGGGGCATAATTATTACTCCCTCGTCCAAAAAGAAGAGGGATTTTTTATTAATTTTTTTCATCAATTTGACTGTCTCTCACACACAAGTTAACAAAAATTCTACTCCTTTCCTTTCAAAATTATAACTATTTTTGACTCGTCACATCGTTTAAAAAATGTAATTAACTGAATTATAAATATTTGTATAATGTATAGTTTTCTTTAATACTTTTATATATGTTATCATAATTAAAATAGGCAAAAAAGTAAGGATAAAAGAAAGTTTTGAAAGACATTAATTATTTTGAAACTGACAAAAAATTAAATGTGGACAATTATTTGAAAACGGAGGGAGTAATAGTGGCAGACGGTAATATATATATTACATGGGTGTCCATATACACCGCTCAAAGCAAAAAAAAAAAGTAACTTTCTTTTTTTTACCAGTTGGACCCCTCCCAATTTTTTCCCTAGACCACCGCCTTTGAAAATTTTGTTGAGCTTATATTGGAGAATTTTGAGCAATTTGAAGGTAAAATTAAAATTTTGATTGTTTGAATTATTTGTTGTTTTGTTGAGTTTCATGAGAATTTTTTTAGCTTATATTTGAAATTATGTTTTGGGTTTAAAAAAATTAGTTTAAGGGCCCGTCTGTTCGCACGTTTTGGGTGAAAACGACGCCCAAAACGCTCCGTTTTTCTTAGCATAGTGTTTCAATCCCACGTTTCTAATCTGCAATGTTTGTAAAACTGAGAGCGTTTAAAACGATGAAAATTGATGCGTTTCGTTGAAAACGCTAAGGTAAGACACTTTTCTCTCCAGCTTGACAGAAATAGCCCTAAATCATTTTGGCTTATCAGAAATTATTCATCATTCATTCATCAATAATTCTGAAATTTGCAATATTTAATCCAAAAAATTAGAAAAGGAAGAGAGAAAGTTGGTTGCGGCTTACCGGGTGGGTGAAGTTTGGCGGAGCTTGAGGGAGAGAAAGTTGAAGTCAAACATGGGTTTTACTTTCTTGAAACAGGGAGTCCGAGAGAGAGAGAGAGAGAGAGAGAGAGAGTTGGGGGAGTATTCGGTAGGAGGGGTATGAATGAAGGAGAAATAAATGTTAGGTAAAACATTTTTCATAAAAAGGTAGAATTGTCATTTTCAATATTAATTAATTTATGAAAATAACATTTGAAAATAGTATCTCAAACACGTTCACAAACAAAAAGTTGTGTTTTTTAAACTCTATATTTTAAAAACGCTTCGTTTTAAAAATGGAGCGTTTTAAAAACGCTGCACCAAACGAGCCCTAAATTTATATTCTTATTTCATTTATTTGTGTGTGATTTACTAATTTAGAGAATTTACTTGTAACTTGTATGTGATGTTTTTAAGAACATTTTAATATACTCCCTCCGTTCCGGAAGATAGTCCTCGTTTTAATGTCAAACTTTTAAAGAACATGATATTTTTAGTAGTTCATTAATAATAAAATGACACTTTTATACCTTAATTTTTGAAAATGAACTCTTTAATTGAAACATAAAAAAATAGAATGGTGAGATTCTTTGCCAGGAACGGGGGTAGTAATAAATTACCGTTAATTTAAGGTTTTTCGTCTTTTCAATAGGGTTAATGGTTTTGACGTTTAAGGGAATTAAAGAAATTTTTAAAAATGAAAATTGTCATAAAATTTTTAAATGATTCTCTTATGTGTTATACTATATCTTCAAGCTCGTGCCTATGGCACGGTGCCAATATATTCAATTTCATCAATTGAAATAATAATGTCTAAATAGAATGTGTGATTTAAAAAAAAAACGTTATAGTTGAGGGTACATTGCTTCAAGTGATAGTTGAAGAATTAATGTTTTATAATGGGTGAATGTTTAGAAGATTAATTGTAGGGCGTGACTTTGTAATGTGAAGATAAAACATAGGGAGAAGAAAAAAGAATAACTGCTCATAAAATTAATTGTAGAGGGTGATTTGTAATAAGAAGAGAAAAAATAGGGAGTTAAAAATGGATAACTACTCACACATGTGAATGTGATAGTGAATCTCAACCGTTAAATATTTTAAGATAATTTAATCTCAACCTCCGAATAGCACTAATCAATTATCTAGTTGTTTTATAATATAGACTAGTATTCTTGCCCGTGGCGATGACACGGCGCCAGTTTGAGAATTTATCAATAAATGAAATAATATGGAAATGAACTCAAATACCTAACAAAAATAATTTGTGTAGAATACTATACATTGATCATGCATACTCTTTTATAGAATACTACACATCTTCTCACTATTTAGCCACTGTCATTTCAATTTATAGATGTCCAACATTCTATTAAAATAAACGCGTGCCCGTGCCGATGGCACGGTGCCAGTAAGAGAGTGGTCAATGTATGAACTGAGTATGATGAAAAAAATTAATTAAGAAACTATAACTAAATATTTGTAAATGTAAAGACCTCTTTGCCCAGAACGAAGGGATTAATTAATAATTTGTATACGAAACTACGTGCCGACCAAAAAACGGGTCTGACAAAAATTAAATTGATTAAGTTAATTACGATAACAGTTAAAAAGAAAAAAAACAAATATTTCAAATTACAAAACTTACGATTTTTTTATTTGTATACGAAATTGCGGGTCGGAAAAAAAATTAAATTGATTAAGTTAATTAAGATAATAATTAAAAAGAAAAAATACAAATACAAATATTCAAAACTTACCCCGGATTAAAATTAAATTGATTAGTTATGCACGTTAAAACAATAAATCTAAGTAAAACAATATCGGTAAAATCATAAAACAATAAATGTAAAACTGTAAAACCGTAAATAATAAGTAAGCCGTAGAATATGCCTTTATTGGAACAGTTATCAATTTTTGGAAGAAAAAGAAGCAGTAAAATTGGAAAAAGTAACTGCCTTTCACAGGTTTACAATTTAGATTAAATGTAGATCGTAGGATTGCAGTAAAAAATTAATCTCAGCCTGTAATTAACATTTACCAATTACACACGTGTTTTGGCACTCTGTGCCTATGGCACGGTGCCAGTATATATGATTTCGTCAATTCAAATGACTGTACCTAAATAAAAGGTGCTATTTAAAAAATATTACAGTTGAGGGGTACATTGCTTCAAGTGATAGTTGATGGACTGATATTTTATAAGGGGTGATTGTTCAAAATACCTAACAAAATAAAATATTTTACTTCGATATTTATTTTATAAGAAAATCAAGAAATAAATATTTTAATTGTAACTACTGTTAAAATAAATAAAAAATTGTTTTCTCAATAACGAAAACTCAGTCTTCTTCTTCTGGGGGTTTTTGCTTAACTTTGTAAACATGAGATGCAATAACTTTGTCTATTATTTCCACCTATACATGAGACAAAGAAAATTCAAACATATTCAATTAACCAAATTTTATGCTTCATCTACAAAACTCGAATCCTACAACATATTATCATACAAAATCTAATAGGCGAACGAAGATGCATTTGATCCAAATTAATCAACCCTAAAAGCTAAAAAAATGGCAATTAAATCAATGGAAACCAATACACATACTCCAACAAACGAAACCACAACAATGAGAAGATGTCCAACATTCTATAAAAATAAACTCGTGCTCATGCCGATGGCATGGTGCCAGTAAAAGCGTGATCAATGTATGAACCGAGTATGATGAAAAAAATTAATTAAGAAACTACAACTAAATATTTGTAAAACCGTAAAGGTCTCTTTACCCAGAACAGAGGGATTAATTAATAATTTGTACACGAAACTGCATGCCGACCAAAAAAATGGGCCAGAGAAAACTTATGATTTTTTTTATTTGTATAAGAAATTGCGGGCCGGAAAAAAATTAAATTGCCGAACAAAAAAAGGGGCCGGACAAAAATTAAATTGATTAAGTTAATTACGATAACAGTTAAAAAGAAAAAAAATTTCAAATTACAAAACTTACGATTTTTTTTATTTGTATACGAAATTGCGAGTTAGAAAAAAATTAAATTGATTAAGTCAATTAAGATAATAATTAAAAAGAAAAAAATAAAATACAAATATTCAAAACTTACTACTGGACTAAAATTAAATTGATTAGTTATGCACGTTAAAACAATAAATCTCAGTAAAACAATATCGGTAAAACCATAAAATAATAAATGTAAAACTGTAAAACTGTAAATAATAAGTAAACCGTAGAATATGTCTTTATTGAAACAGTTATCTATTTTTGGAAGAAAATGAAGCAGTAAAATTGAAAAAAGTAATTGTCTTTCACACGTTTACAATTTAGATTAAATGTTGAGCGTAGGATTGTAGTAAAATAATTAATCTCAACATGTAATTAGCTTTTACCAATTACACACGTGTTTTGGCATCTCTGTGCCTATGACACGGTGCCGGTATATATGATTTCGCCAATTCAAATGATTGTATCTAAATAGAAGGTGTTATTTAAAAAATATTACAGTTGAGGGGTACATTGCTTTGAGTGATAGTTGAGAGACTTATATTTTATAAGGGGTGATTGTTCAAAAGACTAATCGCAGGGTGCGACTTTGTAATATGAAGATAAAATATAGGGAGAAGAAAAAGGGGTGACTACTCATGATATTAATTGTAGAGGGTTAAAAATGGATAACTACTCACACATGTGAATGTGATGGTGAATCTCAACTGTTAAATTTTTAAAGATAATTTGATCTCAGCCTCTGAATAGCCCTAGTCAATTACCTAATTGTTTTATAAGGAAACCTAATTCTAACAGTATAAAAAAAACCCAGAAGAGGAGGTTACCCAAATAAATGACAGTCGTAGGATGATAGTAAAAAAAAATTAAATCATGACCTCTGAATAGCATTAGTCAATTACCTAGCTTCTTTGTAATATAGATTGAAAAATATGTGTTAATGAATGGTAATGATGATGTAATTACGCCCTTTCAACGTATAAAAACACATAAAGATAATTATAATTTTTTTTATGTGATAATTAATATTTTAGAAATGGATTAACCTAATTTATGGATCCACCACATGATCGGGAGTAACATCTTGCAACTACATTAAGGTTCCGTTTGTTTCAAAGAAAATGATTTCCGGAAAATGATTTCTGGAAAATGAAAATATTTCATTTTCATGTGTTTGGTAAATCTTTTGAAAATATGCCGAAAATATTTTCGGATGTTTGGCAAATACACGGAAAATGTTACGGAAAACAATATATGAATAAATACAAAAAGTATATTCTAATATTAATACACTTATTGAATATAAAATAGTGTTGAAGTTTAAATAATTTTCTTTTAATAACCCTCAATTTATCATTATTGGTGTCAAATCAATAAGTTTCATCTTTTTTCAAGCTCACAAATATTTTTTATTAATAATTGATAAGAAAAAATTCTTAAAAAATTAAAATAAATAATGTTTGGGACGTCCTTAAATAATAATATAATATAGCGGACACTAATTTTAGGGCATAGTGTATATTTCTTAAAATTTTAATTTATAAATAATGTGCACAAACTTCATTTTTATTTCTAAACAATTTATTTGTTGGGTGAAATATTGTGCGTATATGTAAATATGTGTACTTTTGGAAGGGCGCGGAGGGTTGCTCGAACATTCGGAAAATGACTTACGGAAAATAAATCCGTAAGTCATTTTCCGGAAAAGAAAGCTTTATTTTCCGTTGACTCGGAAAAACTTTTACGTTGACTACATTTTCCTAAGGTTACCAAACACTGAAAAATAAGAAAAATATTTTCTGAAAGTCATTTTCTGTGAAACAAACGGAGTCTAAGCGTAGTATTATAATTCATAGTATGTTTTATTGGTTTTGAGAAACCAACGACGTAATCCTAAAGTATTCATGCAAAAATTAATTAATTTGACTAAAAAAGTTAAAAACATCCTCTTTTTCAAGGATGGCTTCTGTCATGTATACGAAACCTAAGCGTAGTATTATAATCTTTTCATCCTCCATCAGTCTATCTAATATTGAGCATACGAAAAAGGGGCGATATGTGAACTATAACAAATGTTTAAAGTGTGTGTTAATTCTTAATAAAAAGCGGCTGAGATTGATTATTTTTACTTATATCAAACAGCTGTGAATCAGGACTGTCAAGAAGATTCCTAATCTAATCTAGGGGCACATGTGTCCCCCTGAATCAAGAAAATTCATAATCTAATCTAAACTGTTTTTATCTCATATATAAATCTCATCTAAACTGTTTTTATCTCAACATAATCTAACCGTTTCTTATTCACGTTTTTCTTCCTAAATCTCATCTAAACTATTTTTATCTTAACTCAATCTAACTATTTCCTATTCACGTTTTTCTTCCTACGTTTTTATTTCAATCGGCTTTCTTCCATCCTTTTCAAGCTTAGTTTTTTTTTTTTGTTCTCTTTTTAAACTTTGTACTCCTCCTTTCTTCTTTTTTCCTTCATGTAAAATGGGCTATTAAATCTATTTGATGAAATAGTTATATTCTAACTTTATATATATATATATATATATATATATATATATATATATATATATATATATTATATTGATATATATATATATATATTATATTGATTTATTTGAATACTAACACCGTCCTATACTGACATCGTCCTATACAGGCGTCGTGCCATAGGCACGGGCACAGAATCTAGTATATATATATAGACACACACACACACATGGTGGAAGAAGTTAAAGACCATAATTAGTACTCCCCTCGTTCTTAAATAATTATTATGTTTTTTTTTGTTCGTCCTAAACTAATTTGTTATATTTCTAAACTTTATTTTAAGGAAAATACTTTTATTATTTTTACTTTTACTTTTTCATTCTATTTTAATTATAGTCACGTATACAAGAATTTTAAAGGAAAATACATATTATATCAATATTAATAATATAGTCAAATAGTTTTTTAAAAAATCTTTGTGACAATCAAAAAGAGCAATTACTTAGGAATTGAGAGAGTAATTTCCAAGTCAATCCATGTATGAGAAAGAATGAAGAAGTCCTTAAAGGATGAGAGTTTAAAGTCTATGTATAATAAATCAAAATGGGGCCTAAGTCTAATCTAATCCCTGGAAAAGAAAAAAGGCAAGTATGAGTCTTATTCTATCGCTACCACCCTAATTAATACTCCATCCGTCCCTAAATAATTGTTCTGCTTGACCCGGCGCACAGTTTAAGAAAAAGTAATTGACTTGATTATTTATATTAGTTTAATGTGTAGTTTTCATTAATGTCCATATATATGTGGCCCATAATTAAAGTAGAATGAAAAAGTAAGGGTAAAGTGGTAAAAGTGATGTTCTAAAAAGGTAAGTTTCAAAGTGGACAATTATTTTGAGTCGGACGAAAAAGGAAAGGAGGACGATAATTTAGGGACGGAGGGAGTACTATTCAGAAACTTCAACGGCCACTATCAAAGTAGGATGTTACAATTTGTCCACTCATTACAATTTTTTTTTTTTAGATATGTGTGATAGATCGAGTCAATTATTTAAGAACTCGGACAATAACTTCCAAATCGGCCTATGGATGAGAAAGAATGAAGAAGTCCTTAAGACCATCTCCAAGGGCTGCGCTAAACTTCAGATTTGAAGGCCAAGTCTATTGTTTTCATCTCCAACGGATGCTTTATATAATCTTCAGATTTGAAGTGAAGCAGTTTGAACTTCAAATTCAGAGTGGACTGTTCACACTTCATTTTACCTCTTTTTTTTTTTGTTTAAGTAATTATTTTGTGTTTTATGTTTTCATTATTATTGTTAGTTTAATTGTTTAGTTTAAATACCATTTTGAGATGTTTTGGTTTAAATAATACAAAAAATTAATTCAATTACTTTATTTATATTGTTAGTTATTAGTTATATATAATATTAAAATTATTTATGATAAAGTTTATATATATTAGACATTAATAAATAAATGAAAATTACATTACATTACATTAAATTAAATCACACAACATAAAATAAAAATTAAATAAAATAAAATAAAACATATACTTAGAATACAAATTAAATGAAATAATGAAGAATATACTTGGAATATTCATTTTAGAGTAAACTTTGAAGTAGAACTGTTGGAGATAGTGTAAGAAATTTGGTGCAGAAATTGCATCAGTCTAAAGATTTGGTGCAGTTTTAACTTCAAACTGTTGGAGATGGTCTAAGCATGAGAGTTTAAAGTAGGACATTACAATTTGTCCACTATCATAACGGCTTTTCAAACATTGCTTAGTAAAACATCGATATTATAATCTAACTCAGTCTTTTTCAAAAGTTAACTATTGATCAGGATTTATTTTTACCAAATATTTATGGTTTTACTAGACATATATTATTTTACTGAGATCTTATCGTATTAATTACTCAGTTTCTTTTCCATAATTATCTCTAATTATCTCCAATTTATTTTTATTCGCATCATACTCAGTTCATACACGAATCATCTTCATATGGATACCGTGTCATAGACACGGGCACGAAATCTAGTATATATAAATTAAGACACTAAAGTGTGTCTTCCCATTGATTCAACGAGACCTACCACACAAACCCACTGTTTATAAATAATTATTAATACTAGTTAGTAGTAGGTCTCTATTCTTTATTTAATTATGTTTGTATTAATTATGAAAATCCTTTCATATAAATGAAATGAAATAATCATGAATACGGATTAGTCTCGAACACAATACGGTTTGGAGACAGATTTGGAAGGAACAAAGAAAAAGCAAGTAAACATTTTATTTTAGTTTTGGTTTCCAAGGGCGTCTCAAAGCCTAAAAGCACAAAACTAATCCTTTAAGTTGAATAAGATAACTAAGGGCTCGTTTGTTGTGGTTGATAGCTTATGACTTATGGCTGATAGTTTAAGCTGGTGGCTGAATGACTTGTGACTGATTGCATGATAGACTGTTTGTTACAGCTGTTGAAAAGTTACTTATGATTGGTTATAAATGTTTGTTAAAAAAAACCTTGAAAATTAGTATTCGTATTTTTATGTATATTTCATAAAAGGATGAAATAGAGATAATCAAATATTTATTAATAAATAGTTATCTTTATGTTTAAAAAAAACCAAAAAAGCTTAAAATTTTAGTTTTTTGGCTTTGGCTTTTCAATGCATAAAGGGTTTTGCACCTTATTTATTGTTTTTTGGCTTATAAAGCTGAAACAAACACTCTAAATATAGTTTTTCGGCCAAAATACGAAAAACACCCTGAAGTTTCCACCAAATCCCAAAATGGTATCCAACCTAAGGTTTGTGTCATACTCATACCTGACATTACAAATTGTCACATATTGCACCCTAGCCCTAACGGGAGTTAGAAAACTAACAGAAAGTTAGCATGTGCATCTCACATGCAGGGGTAATTTCATCATTTTCATCAAAAAAATTCTTTAATTCATCTTCATTTGCGTATAATTTCGCCATTTTCATCAAACTTCAGGACAATTTGCAATATCAGGTAAGAATACACATTACCTCGATCATCGCACTTCAGAATAGGGAAGATGATCCTTTCCTCCATTTGCGCGTGCTCCAACATTACCTCCAACAGCTAGGAATAACTCTTGGCATACTTCCTCACTTCCATCCTCGGAGTCCCCATAACTGGATCACCCCTCGACTTTCCCCCACGAGCCGCCAAATCCTAACCCCACCTCACCATCCTCTCCAAGTGCCACGCCACGCCTCGTGTTGCAAAGCATCGCTGCGTCACCACCAACGGTGTCGTTTCGTTGAAACGACTCCAATTACTCATTAGCTGCGGTTTAGGAAACTTATCGTCCGTGGAGCGGAGGCGTCGGGGAGAGTCGGAAACGATGACGTCCGAGCCAAATTGAATGACGGGGGCATCGTTGTCTTCTGAAGGGATGAAGTGGAGGGAGACTGGCTTGTGGAGGAGAGCAAAATGAATGTAGGATGCGAGGTGGCTGGTGGGGGAGCCGTACAGTTTGACGGATGGGTGGGGTTTGGTGAAGCCGGACGGAGTGATCTCCGCCGTTGATTTCTTCTTCTGGGTGGTTCCGCTACAATTACCCATTCCAGTTTAAATTGAAATCGTTTAATTTTCTCTTTCTTTTATTGATTTGTTTATAAATGAGGGATTATTATGAGTTAATTCATTTGGAAGAAAATGGTAGCTGAATAGTAAACTTGGTTTGCAAGATTATATAACAGAATTGAAAGTGACGCTTAACGAGAAAAATCTGATTCGGGTAATCCAACGAATGAATTGAGAGAGAGAGAGAGAGAGAGCGAGAGAGAGATCTGCGGGGCAATATGGATTGGGATAAGAGTGGGTTTCTAGAATTTCGTATAATGAAGAAAAGGACGAAATTACCCCTACATGTGAGATGCACATGCTAACTTTCTGTTAGTTTTTTAACGCCGTTAGGGCTAGGGTGCAATATGGGACAATTTGTAATGTCAGGTATGCGTATGTCACAAACCTTAGGTTGGGTACCGTTTTGGGATTTGGTGGAAACTTCAGGGTGTTTTTTGTATTTTGGTCTAGCTTTTCAAAAACCAAAAACCAAATAAGCTGCAACAAACGAGCACTATGAAAATTACGAGGGAAATGGTATTCGCCAACCTTTTTCAACCATTTCAATTTATTGTAAATAATGAGGTTTTTAAGTTTGTGTTTATGACACGGTGTGAGTATGAGAATAAAATATTGTGTTTGTTTGAGATTTTATATGAGATGACTGTTCAGAATATTAATTGAATAAGGCAACTGCTAAGATTATTAATTATAGGGAGTGATTTTATAATGAGATAAAAAAAGAGGCAGTTAAGAAATATAATCTGAGCCAATAACTAGCTTTTTTCAATTATAATTGTGAGAACTGAATTATATTATATCATAGGAGATTTTGTGAAATAATCAATTTATCTAAATGTTAAAATCGTTAAACAACGTATGCAAACACTCCCCCTTGCGTGTAAATTTAGCTACTCAAATGACTAGCATTACTCTCTAAAAACACTTCTCCATGATCCAATTTGAAATTCTCACCATGTATTGAATAGATAGTGTCAACGCATTGAAGTTAGTCAAGTTTTGAAATTCGTAATCAATTTTTCCAAGGGATTTGGTTGGATAGTTGGTAAGAATCTTAATTTATAAATTGGAGAATCTAAACCATAAATAAGAGTATTTTAAGAATCTTTCTTGTACTTTTACTCCAATTAGAATAAGTATAAATCATTTTGTTAAAAGGAATATTCTTCAATGAGGTGTCTCATCGCTCATATCTATAATACTCAAATTTCCAAATACTCCATTGGTAAACATTGAGTCCAAATTTTTTGTATTACTTGTGTGTATCACTGATGTACCATTTTTCATCTCAACTATTGCATCCCAACTATTACATCTTAACCAATGATTAAGATGAAAAGTGGTATACCAGTGATACACATAAGTGGTACAGGAGATCTGAACTCGTAAACATTAGAACAAAAGTTACACTATATGGCTTTGGAATCAAAATTCTTCCATAAACGATGTAATTACATATGTTTTCTTCGAATTAGGACAAATCAAACAAGGAAACTTGTTAAACATGTCGATGTCGTCCACTCCTATATATAGTTTTGCTAACTATAAAATCTTTTTAGTTGTAACTACATGTGTGGTATGTGTAGAGTATGTCATAATGTTATATAAAACATGTACCAAAAGTATGTTTCAAGCTTTTGCACGTTTTATCAGTGAATGAATCGTATATAACATATATTCCAATAACGTTAATATTATGTATGAAAAATCGAAAGAGATGTACTTACAAACCATATCCCCCTCTTAACTACTCTATCACTCCCATTGTTGCTTAAAAAGAGTATGGAGTATTTTCATTTCTTAAAATCAATTTGGCCATAGTATAATCTTTATGGATATTGCCATAATGGAAATACAAATGTAATACTAATTCCATTTCAGGTAAGAGTTTATGTTTGAAAGTCAACATTTTTAAGAAAATAATATTTTTAATAGCTAATTAATAATAAAATAATATTTTTATTCTTTAATTTTTGAAAATAAACTTTGTATGTGAAATATTTTAAAATAAAACAGTGTGCTCTTTATCACGAACGTGAGGGTAAGTTTTACTTGTATCAAGTTATTACAATTCTCAAAGTACTTTGAAGTAACTAAATGAAGTATTAATAGTAATTTCTTTGGTAATCTATATTATAATTAAGCTCGATCTTTCTGAAAAGTTAACTATTGATTAAGATTCATTTTTACAAAACATAATTATTGGCCAGGATTAAATCTTTCTAAAAAGTCAACGCCAAAATATTGCTAGATTTCGTTAATCTCGGTAACAATGTAGGAGATATTTAACTTAATTCTTACGTTTGCCTTCCTTTACTATGTATCATTTTTCTTCTCTGTATCCTTACCCTCTTCATTATATAACGTTTCTCTCAAGGACAAGATTGGTTGTCCCCTTTAAGTTTGTTATTTTATTTCTATTAATAAAATTTAGCAGGGTAACGCCCATGTTTCCCTAAAAAAAATTACAAAACTAACTTTCAATTTTTTTTCTATTGTTGGATGATCATATTATTTTAATTGATTACCGAGACTTGTTCATTTTAAATTTGTTATTTTGAATACTGACACAGTCCTTATTGACGTCGTGCCATAGGCACATGTACAAAATCTAATCTATATTATAAAACATATCAGGGGTTAACTGGCGGCCCAAATCGAATTGTGTCAAACACAACTGGCGGTCTAGATTGATTAGTAAATATGTGAATTACATATAAATCCTTCAATTATGAGTTATGTTTGAATTACCCCCTCTACAACCAATAAATATGTAATAAGCCCTCAGTTATGTTTTTTTTTAATTATCCTCTCTACAACCAATTACAGTTATAGGAATGCTTTCCTCTAATATGTTTTTTAAGCACATACTTCTATTTGAGTTGGTGAGGTGACTATCTATAATTTATCCCGAGCATCCATTGAGTTATTTTAATGAGATATTTGTTTGTAACTTTTGTAATTAATTTTTGTAATTTTAAATATTTGTATTTTAATTTTATTATTAATATTTAGTTTGTACTTTCTTAATTAATTGTTATCGTAATCAACTAAATCTCAATTTAATTTTTGTTGGACATAGATTTATTTTTTAAAAAAACATTTGTTCGTAAGTTTTGTAATTTTAAATATTTGTATTTTATCGTAATCAACTGAATCTCAATTTAATTTTTGTCCGACCTAGATTTATTTTTTTAAAAAAACATTTGTTCGTAAGTTTTGTAATTTTAAATATTTTTATTTTTATTTCTTTATTTTTTTAAAATGTGTGCAAAGTTTTCCTTAATAGTCTGAAATATTTGTGATTTCAAAATAGTTTTTTATTAGTTCACTCTGTCTTATTCAATTCATTTTATATTTTTTGTTTGCTGCGATTTTCATTTTTAAGTTTATTTTAATTAACCGGTGTTGTATTGTATTGGTGTGTAAGAGAGAATTTTTTTGAATGCTTAATTATATTTTTTTGAATGAGTTACAAAATTTTAAAGTGAATAAAATGTTTTATTTCTTTAATTTTTGGGAAGTCGTCTTTTGTATTTCTTTAATTTTCGAGAAGTCGTTTTTTTATAGTGTACATTGATCCGATCCCTACAAAATCTCAAGCATATACTAATTTATTCGCATCATGCTCGCTTCAGACATTGATCACGTTTATACTGACATTGTGCGTTAAACACAACTGACGGTCCAAATTGATTCGTAAGTATATGAGTTATAAACGAACCCCTCAATTATAAATTATATTTGAATTACACCCCTATAATTATATATAAAACCTTTAGTTATAGGTTTTGTTTGAATTACTCTGTATCTTATGAGTTTTGTTTATCACAACCATTCATTGAATTGATCTCATACCGATATCGTATAGTACCTGTAGTATAGACACATATACTAGTATCCAATATTTGGACACAACATTTTATTAAGGATTAATATAATGTGATGCAGGCAGTCTCGCACTTGATTATCTCGACCGTTTGGACCGGGTACGCGGAAAAGGGCATAACTTTTGACTCGGGTGGAGTTACGGGGCCCGCGGCATATCAAATCGAAGCTCTCGGAAAGACGGACAAAAGTAACCGAGCAGAGCTCGGTTATGAGCTGTTTTTAAGGCCAAAAAATGTCATTTAAATAGGGTTACGGGCCTTTGAAGTTTTTTTATTAGTTTTGGGTTTTTTTGTAATTTCGACAATTTATTGCTTTTAGGGTTTTGAACCTATTTAAACATTTTTAGGGTTGCTTAAGAGGCAGCTTTTGCCGTTTATGAATAATATACTTTTCTCCCAATTCCGGTATTCATTGAATCAACGCGAATTGATGCCTAGATCGTGGTAGGTTTGCGAACCTCAACAAGATTTAGAAGATCATTACTGGTAGTCGTGCGCGATCTCAACAGTTTTGATTTCTATCGTTACTTTTAATTATCTTCCGCTACATCATAATGTTTGGTCCTTTGACATGTCGAAAAACAATGTTTTGGTCCCCGGACAAAAAAACAATAGAAGTTGGTCCCTGGACATGTCTTTTTGGACCAATTTGCCCCTTCCCACCGTTAGCATTAGTTTTGCCGTCTGTTTTTATACAATATGACTAAATTACCCTTACTAAAAAGTTTCTTATGGCTGACTTTTTTAGAAGAGCAAAATAGAAGGGGTTAGTTGTCAATTTTTAAATTTAACCATCTTCAACCTTTTATGATCTTCCTTATGGAATGGACTTCACCGATGTGGACTCCACCGCCGTGGACTCCACCACGGCCTTTGTCAACGGAGAAAAACCAACAACCCATCAGTACCACACATATCAATAATGTTCCAATCCACAACCTTTACAACCTACCCAGTTGGTAATTTGTTATTAACGCCAGATAAAAATAGACAATCCACAACCTTATGGTAATTTGATCACTTTTAGGAGACAAACTCATCTATACTGACGGTTAAATTTCTGGGCAAACAAAACAAATTACCACATGAGAACATTAGTATAAAAGTATATAGAAGACCAAGCTTCCAGCCAATAACTGCCAGATCTGGACTTGGGTTTGAGCGGGAAGAAGGCCGGTGGCTGTAAAGAAGGAGACCTCTGTATTTGGAGCTTGAGAGAGTGAGAGAGAGATGGCATTCCAACTAAAACAGGGAGAGAAATCGGAGTGGCGACTGTGATGGCGAATCGAGAGCCGGAGCTTAGTACGCCCATAAAAAATCACGACAATAATCTTGGATGAATCCAGCTATGGATTGGAAATTTGGAATCCTTTTTAATGGGGCCGAACTTTTAATTGAAACCGGAGTCTATTCCATTTTCATGTTTTCCGACGTCGGCGAGAGATAAGTAAACAGACGTGAGAGTTGCACTCGTCTGCGAGGATGGACGCCGGTGCGATCGATGGCGTGTCCAATGTCATCTTACCTTGAAAAAGAACTCGACAAGCGATTCAAGCTCTTCAGATTATGGAACGTTCCGTCTAAGAGCGAATTTCTGGAAGATAATTCGGAATCAATCCGAGCAGTGGTAGGAAACGCTGCGTTCGGTGCCGAAAAGGGTGAGCAAAGATATTGGATTAGTTTATACCACAAAACTATTTGTCATATATATATATATATATATATATATACGAATATGAATCTAAAAAGAATTATGAAGAATGGGCATTTTCGTTAATTAAAAAAAAACAGACTGCAAAACTAACGCTAACGGTGGGAGGGGGCAAATTGGTCCAAAAAGACATGTCCAGTGACCAACTTTTATTGTTTTTTTGTTCGGGAACCAAAACATTATTTTTCGACATGTCCAAAAACCAAATTATTATTTAATTCTTTTATTAATGTTAGTCCTAATAATATCCCTAAGTCCTATCAACCAATCAAATAATACAACACGTGTACCCTCCTACCTCACCTCTCTATATATACCTGTCTCCCCGCACCTTTAACATCGTGTACTAATTTCTCTCTCTCTCTCTCCCCTCTCCATCTCCCCTGCATTCTCGGAAAAACACACACTACACCTACAACCGAAGATGCAGAGATTTGGAGGAATGAGAAGGGCAATATTGGGAAAAACTCCCCAACATTGGTACCGATGCTTCTCCCAACTAGCCCAACAGGAAACCACCCTACCAGGAAATGACACCGTCATACCCAAAATGCCCCCCTTCAACTACTCCCCTCCGCCGTACACCGGACCCACCGCCGACGAGATCCTCCGGAAACGTAAAGAGTATCTCAGCCCTTCCATGTTTTATTTCTACAAGAAACCGGTGAGTTCGCATGCACCTGATTACCCTCTCATTTGCATCCTCTGTTTTTTTCAATTTTTTTATTTGTCAAGATCACATTTTTAATAGTTTTAACATATTTTTTAGGTTGTCTACTGAAATTTCATCAGTCATCACACCCATGATTCTGATTATACTAATTTATTAGCTGTTTTTTCATTGCTCAATTTTGTTTCTTACTTTCAGGTCCAAAACGAGTGTAATTTTTTGTTGATTTTTTCATGATCATGAATAAATAAATTATGACACTTGATTCAGGCCATTAGTAGAAAAGTTACTGGATTGTAATCAAATTTGATATTGAATTAATTACTTTGTTAGTTTTCATCATTTTTCTACAGAAGATTTGATTGAAATCCTTTTGATTTTTTAAAGTTATAGAAGTAGTTTGTAATATTACGGATATTTTTTTAATACGGATCTTCTTTATCCTACCCAACAAGTGATAAGTGGGTTGAGTTGTGAGTGAGTGAGCTCCGTCTTATTAATTAAGATCCGGAAGACAGTGGAGACCTACTTTATTATTTTCTATGAGCAGTGAAACGTAAATCAAACATCCTAATAAAGGATCGAATTGATTTTGAATGACAAATTACTGCTCCTCTTTCCAAATGATGTTTTGCCCCTCTGTAGGAAATTTGTTTTCTCTATTTTAACATTTTTGGTGGGTGGTTAGTGGTGCTGAAATTGAAAATGATGTTTCATGTAACAGCTGAATGTGGTACATGGGAAGATGCAGTATTTGTTTGATGAGGATGGCCGTCGATACCTAGATGCATTCGGAGGCATTGCTACCGTGTGTTGTGGTCACTGCCACCCTGATGTGGTCAAAGCTATTGTTGACCAAACTAACCGTTTACAACACTCCACGATTCTTTATCTCAACCACGCCATTGCTGATTTTGCTGATGCTTTGGCCTCCAAGATGCCCGGTGACCTCAAAGTAGTGTTGAACTGTTTACTTAGATTAAATCACTTGAATGTATGATTTTGATGTGTACTTAATGTTTTGATGATTTTGTAGGTTGTATTTTTTACAAATTCTGGTACTGAAGCCAACGAGCTGGCCATGATGATGGCGAGGTTGTATACCGGCTGCCAGGACATTATTTCACTGAGGAACGCATATCATGGGAATGCAGCCGGAACCATGGGGGCTACTGCCCAGTCTAACTGGAAATTTAACGTTGTACAGGTAGGTAACATGTGCTTTTCCAAGTTGTCTATACTTGGCTTGCTTATTCTGCAACTTTTTATCACACCCTAGTTGAGGACTTTGTTAATTCCGCACTTTGTAGGCAGTCAATCACTGTCAAAGGTTAATCTCGTAAATTGTTTTAACCGTCTCAAATAGTCATCAATTCATGATCTTTATATGTGACATAATACATTCTTGTAACTTGTGTGCGTCTAACATTATGTTATGGCATCTTTGCTGTGTTGATCACGGAATGCAATATATATATATATATTATATGAAGGAAAATGACAAATATGAATGTCTTGATCTGATAATAGTGATATTTTGTTGGTAACCAAACGTGTCTTATCAATTATCATCATGTTCCTTAATGAGTGTTTCCGATGATTGTCTACTTCAGGCCTAGTTCCAAACTTCGACAACATTGGAGTGTGAACCTTACTAAAATGTATGATAGTCCTGAATTGGAGTATTGTTCAGCACAATTGGACAGCACATGAAACTGAAATTTTTGCCAGATACTCCTTCCATTCCGGGCAAAGATTCCCCGTTTGAAAGTCATTTTTTAAAAGAAAATAACACTTTTAGTAGCTCATTAATAATAAAATGCCACTTTTATGCCTTAATTTTTTAAAGTGGATTTTTTAAGTGAAATATCAAAAAATAGAATAGTGGACTCTTTGCCGGAAGGAGTAGCAATTAAGATTCTTGGCATGCCTGATTTAGACACCAATAATAACAACTTTGCACATCAGCTTGAGATAATGTTTTTATAAGGTGGGAAAACAAATACTAAGAATAATAAAGAAAGAAAAATAATTACCTTTGCTTTTTTTTTTTTTTTTGTGTATCATAAAAACTTTTTTCCTAATTTTCTGTTTGTTGGTCTTATAGTCTGGAGTTCATCATGCCATGAACCCAGACCCGTATAGAGGAATGTTCGGTTCAGATGGAGAAAAGTATGCAAGAGATGTTGAAGATCTCATCCAATTTGGAACTTCTGGCCATATTGCTGGTTTTATGTGTGAAGCGATTCAAGGAGTTGGTGGAATTGTTGAATTGGCCCCAGGTTATTTGCCTGCTGTATATAGTAGTGTTAAGAAGGCAGGCGGCCTTTTTATCTGTGATGAGGTTCAATCTGGATTCGCTCGAACCGGAAGCCATTTCTGGGGGTTTGAGTCCCAAGGTGTTGTGCCGGACATAGTTACTATGGCTAAGGTAACAGTTACATAGTTACTAAGCATGAGGTCTCAAGGTCGATCAGAAATTTAGCTCGTCATTTACTTTTTCTTGGTTTTGTATCTGCAGGGTATTGGAAATGGCATTCCTCTTGGTGCTGTGGTGACCACTCCTGAGGTTGCACAAGTACTGACTCGCCGTAGTTATTTCAATACCTTTGGAGGAAACCCAGTTTGCACAGCTGCTGGACATGCCGTTCTTAAAGTGATAGAGAGAGAAAAACTTCAGGAGAATGCACATGTCGTCGGCTCCTATCTAAAACAACGGTTCACTGCCCTTAAAGATAAACATGAAAGTAAAGTTTCTCCCCTTTTCTACCATAACTCTTCAAGTATTTAGTATTATTTTTTTATGTTGCAAGGAAAATAATCAATGAGACTATGTTTTCACTATGGCTGACGTTTATGTGATATTGATGTATATATGATGCAGTTATTGGAGATGTTAGAGGAAGAGGAATGATGCTTGGGGTTGAATTGGTCACTGATCAGGAGCTAAAAACTCCAGCGAAAGCTGAAATTTTGTATCTGATGGACCAAATGAAAGGTGCTGATATCTATTTAAATTTCTTCACGTCTTGTCTTTGCTTACGTTGAACATCTTAGTAAGAAAAACCATGTGCTTCCTGCTACAGATATGGGCGTTCTGGTTGGCAAAGGTGGATTTTACGGGAATGTTTTCAGGATTACTCCCCCACTCTGCTTCACCAAAGAAGACGCAGGTAGGTTCATACTTTCTTGATCTCGTGATTTAATTGTGTCCCTCCCCTCCCCTCCCCTCAGTACAATCAACTTAAGGGCCATCGTTGGATTATCTTTTCTTTGTTGTAGACTTCCTAGTGGATGTCATGGACTACTCAATGTCGAAGATATGAAGGGAGCTTCATGTCCATATAAATGCATGCGCGCTCTGGATATATAACATAATTACTCCATGGTCGTGCTTGTAGTCAAGTCATTCGTTTATATTTCTACTGCTTTGTAAAGTTTGTGCTCAGTGCTCTTATCAAACTGAACTATAAGATATCTGCTTTGCTATTATAGTGAGGGGTCTTTTTGTGGGAAGAGTCAACATCTCGTTGTCTCTCTCCCCATCTCTCTCTCTCTCTCTCTCTCTCTCTCTCTATATATATATATATATATATATATATCCTCTCGAGGGTTATTATGTAATGATTTCACCATGGAAAATTTATGATGATGAAAATGAAATGATAAGACTACTTTATTATTGTTATTATGATTATCTCATGATGGTCGTCTTTATTTTTCTCTGTTGTCATGGTTTTAATCTCTACTGTTGTACAGTACCACATGTAAATGCTTGGCTCTCTCCCACGGTTGATAAAAACGAAACCCCAAATACACTACTAGTCTACTCCCTTACCATTGTGTTCTCATGGTTTTAACTTTTAATCGCTTATTATGCTTGCAACTCTATCTCGGTATTTAGCTAAACAAAAAATTAAATAAATTATCATTTTGTGCATCCTAATTTATATTAGAATCATTAGAGAGACCAAGTTTTTGCGCTAGTTGTCAAGTTAGGTTACGCAACCCAACCTGCATCCATTCTAGTACACTTGTATGTTTGATTCAAACTCAAAGCATGACACAAAGTTATAGTCTAGCATTTCTATGAATCAAGCTACGTTGGCCAACATTCATTTTTGGTGAAGTCGTATCAAGAGGGCATGGGTGACTGGGTGAGGGTGTTGGTGTGGTAGTCTTGCACTACAATTAGTACGCAAAGTTTACAAACATTTAAAGATAGTTTTTTTATTTAAAAATAATAATAAATATTTTTTTAAAAAATGTAAACAAATTTAAACTTTAAAACCGTGGAATTCACGGTTCAAACCTGGTTAACAAAAACCTTTAACAAGAACCACCGGATGTTCATGTCTAGATATGACCCATAAATATGGGGAACCCACTAGACACAAAGGCAAGTACTAGGGGTGTGTACATGCTTAAAGCCCAATGGATTTAGCAAACCCCAATATAGGTCCATGAAGCTATATACCTGAATTTCAAAAGCCCAATGATATGGGCTTTATGCAGGCTGAATACGTCCTAAGAATTGGATGTCATGCATTGAGAATGTTACATTTATCAAATTTTGAGTTAAATTAATGATAATCGGGCTGGTCCCTTTTAGAGATATTATAACATCTCCAGTCAAACATAATATTATCTAACCGGTAAAGTATATTTTGGGGGAAAAATGACGAAGATACCCTTAATAAAGAAAAATACGCACATACAAAGCCACTGTCTAAATTTGGGCATCGTAATAAAAAAATTGGGCATCGCAATGCAAAATCCTCGCCTCAAATTTAGGCATCGCAATGTAAAAATTAAACATCGATAATTAATTTTCAGTATTGATAATTAATTTTGTGCATCAAATTAATGAATCGAAAGGGAACAATGCTTTCATCAGAGCAATTCAAGTAATTTGTGGAAAGAAAATAGCGACATCGAAGCACTTCAAACTTAATGTTTTGTATTACCAATGTTTTCATCAGAGCACTTCAATGTTTGGTGCGTGTCCTTCTCCCACCAATTTCTTCAATAACAGTATCAAAACAATATTGGTAACGCAAGCAATATGTGGAACAATGCTTTCATCACAACACTTCAAACTTAATGTTCTTTGTTTGATTTGGGTAGGTTTTCGAAAAGAAAAGGAAATGGGTTTGTGGTTTGTGGTTCAACAGGGGAAGGGAATGGTAATTTTGATCACCTCCGTATGTCAAAGATGAAGTTGGCCATAGAAACGATGCCCACATCGGAGCCAACAATTCTGACATCGGAGCCAACAATGCTCACATCAAAGGCAACGATGCTCACATAGTTCTCCAACAACTCATGAAATTACAAAGAGAAAGATGAAAAATAGCAAGAAGTGGATGCCGAGAAAGTTTATAGGCCAGATCAGGAGTTCTAGTCTTCTTCCTTCTATGGGCAGAAACTTTCAAAAAGAAGATCTCATACAACAATGCTTGAGAAATTTTTCCTTTTTCTAGTTCTGACTAACTTTTTCATAGGGAATTGCTAACATCGAAACCTTCAACACCCACATCGAAACCTTTTGGTCCATGGTAACAGGAAGGTTCCCTTTTCGAATAATTTCTTACACCGAAGAGAAGAAGGAAGGGTATTATGTCTTCCGCGTGCATACCTTCTTTAGGCTCCTTCATTCGGCGGGGTGAGCAGAGTGTGCTTTAGAAATTTTTGACTTGTCTGATCTTTCACTAACAAATGTTTTGGAGCACTACTTTTTTCATCTCAGTCTCTAGTTAATGCATGAAGTGGTCCTGTGATGATGCTTGTCAGTTTTTCATGGTATTGGAAATTGAATGTGATGTGAAAAAGTTGTTGCTCGCTTTACACTTGAATTGAAGGAAGACAAGGGAGGCCGAGTGGAGGAAGATGATTATTATTGGAAAAAAATTATAAAAGTAGACTTTGGTGGTTGAATAAAAAAATAGGAGAATAGAACGGTTATAATTTCACAAAAGAAGACCGACCCATTATTATTCCTTAATTTTAGTTCATCAATTCATTGTCATAGAGTTCTTTGGGCCCATTGTATTGTGGGCTATAATTAAACTATCACTAGAAATGCACCCCAAGCGATGCACAGACACAGTACTGATATAAATAAAATAATTTAAAAACTTTAATGTTAATAAAATAAGCAAATAATTGAAATGTAAAAAATTATGCTAACAATTTAAAATTATTTATTATTTAAAATATATGTAAACAAAAATAAATAAATAAAATTAATTTAATAAATGGTCAAATATCATGACGTTTGTGAATTCATCACAAAGTCAGATATAACACACTTTGAATAGGAACCCCAACACAATATTGTAAGGAACTTGGTCTTAAAGACTGGAGTTCATCATGCCATGAACCCAGACCCATATAGAGGAATGTTCGGTTCAGATGGAGAAAAGTACGCAAGAGATGTTGAAGATCTCATCCAATTTGGAACTTCTGGCCAAATTGATGGTTTTATGTGTGAAACACTTCAAGGAGTTGGTGGAATTGTTGAATTGGCCCCAGGTTATTTGCCTGCTGTATATAGTAGTGTTAATAAGGCAGGTGGCCTTTTTATCTGTGATGATGTTCAATCTGGATTCACTCGAACCGGAAGCCATTTCTGGGGGTTTGAGTCCCAAGGTGTTGTGCCGGCCGGACATAGTTACTATGGCCAAGGTAACAGTTACATAGTTACAAAGCATGAGGTATCAAGGTCGATCAGAAATTTGGCTCGTCATTTACTTTTTCTTGGTTTTGTACGTATCTGCAGGGTATTGGAAATGGCATTCCTCTTGGTGCTGTGGATGACCACTCCTGAGGTTGCACAAGTACTGACTCGCCGTAGTTATTTCAATACCTTTGGAGGAAACCCAGTTTGCACAGCTGCTGGACATGCCGTTCTTAAAGTGATAGAGAGAGAAAAACTTCAGGTGAATGCACATGTCGTCGGCTCCTATCTAAAACAACGGCTCACTGCCCTTAAAGATAAACATGAAAGTAAAGTTTCTCCCTTTTTCTACCATAACTCTTCAAGTATTTAGTATTATTTTTTTATGTTGCAAGGAAAATAATAAATGAGACTATGTTTTCACTGTTGCTGACGTTTATGTTATATTGATGTATATATGATGGAGTTATTGGAGATGTTAGAGGAAGAGGAATGATACTTGGGGTTGAATTGGTCACTGATCAGGAGCTAAAAACTCCAGCGAAAGTTGAATTTTTGCATCTGATGGACCAAATGAAAGGCGCTGATATCTATTTAAATTTCTTCACGTCTTGTCTTTTGCTTACGTTGAGCATCTTAGTAAGAAAAACCATGCGATTCCTGCTACAGATATGGGCGTTCTGGTTGGCAAAGGTGGATTTTACGGGAATGTTTTCAGGATTACTCCCCCACTCTGCTTCACCAAAGAAGACGCAGGTAGGTTCATACTTTCTTGCAGTGTTCTAAAACTCCCGCCTTGGCCTCGCCAGCTCCTCTTCAGCGACTTTCTTAGTCGCCGCCTAATCGACCAAGTCGGCGTCTACGCCAAACCTCGCCGACCTTAATTTATTTTTGTAGCTTTGATTTTATGGCATGCGGTGACCGGAGAAGGAATGGGGAGTGGTAATGGTGAGGCAGAGAGGGAGGTAATGGGGGGGGGCTAACTGAGTAAAATCTTTTTTTTTTTTTTAGTTTTAAACTTGGCTGGTTTATTGCTTTTGGGTTGTTGAGAATTGAGATTAATGGTAAGTTTGTATATTTTCGTTCATTTTACAAATATAGACAAGTGTTTGATAAAATGATAAACATAAAAAAAAAATTAAATTTGTATTCAATATGTTTGATATTTGATGTAAATTATCAAAAAAATAGTAATTATGCCTTAATTAGGCCTGTACATTAGTCCTTAGCGCTAGTGGGCGTCCAACTAACGATTTTTAGAACCTTGCTTTCTTGATCTCGTGATTTCATTTTGTCCCTCCCTCCCCTCAGTACAATCAACTTAAGGGCCATCGTTGGATTATCTTTTCTTTGTTGTAGACTTCTTGGTGGATGTCGTGGACTACTCAATGTCGAAGATATGAAGGGAGCTTCATGTCCATATATATGCATGCGTGCTCTGGATATATAACATAACTAGTGATGCCCGTGCGATGCACGATTTGTACACGGTACTCCCGTGTGCCTGTCGGTCCAGACAAAAAGTCAACTATATTATTTTAGAATTTTTCACTTAAAGATTTTATTTTTAAAAATTAAGGTATAAAAGTGTCATTTTTCTTAAAAAGTTTGACATTTAAACGGTGACCTTTTGTTTGGAATGGAAGGAGTAAGTAATTAAAGTTGAAGAATATATAATTAAAAACTTTTAAAAAATAAACAAAAATTAAATAAACAGTAAGATTAAAGTAAGAAAATCACATAAATTGAAAATGTTATTATAATTTTGAAATATTTTTTTATATACCACATTTGTCATTAAACATATACAACTATTACAACTATATATCACCACCACATAACAAAATTTGAAATCCTTACGATTAGTAAATTTAGACAAAGTAATAAAGAACTAGTCATGACTAAAAACATTATTTTCATAAGAAGTCATACGTTAGAAAATGATTGCCCTAAATTTTATTTTTAGAAATTGCGTAAGACACCATAAGCGAAAACTATCTTCTCGATCTGGAATTTAAATGAAATTTTATGATCAAATAGTATAGTGACATTGTTGGAACCAAAACATTATCACTAGAATGACTATTCAAAAGAACTCGACATGTTAAAACATTCTTTCCAAAAACCACGTATCATTGTATAATTCAAGGGAATTGTCAATGTTACGAACCAACATTAATTACTATAAAGTTACAACTTTCAAATTCAACTCATGATTTAGGATTTCCGAACATGTAAACTTCATTTAAAATTTCAAAAGTGTGTATATTGTTCAAAAGATCAACATTTCTATCAGAATAACACGGAGATATTTTACTCAATATTTTGAATTGCCATTTAAGCATACATAAAAAAAATCACAAAATAACACTCTAATATTCACGGGCCCAAAGTTCTCAATTGACTTCATCTAAATTATTATTACTTATTAGTAACACATTGCAAATATTATTAGTTTACTCAATCTGTCCCAAAAAATTTTTTAAATGGTTATGGTAAATACATACATATAAAAATAAAATAAAAGTAAAAATTATTTTATTTAATAGACGAATTTCTTAACATTTTTTATATTGTTAAATAAATAATTGAAGTCGTATATAACATACTTTAAACAAAGCCTCCAACAATAAAATGTTGGGAACATTTTCTGCAACATAATTTAATATGACTATACATTCAAAAACACAAATAAAAAAATGACAAAATTTTACATATATCTCTTTCGACAACGATATTGCCTTGAAATATTATCCTTGTATATATATTTATGGAAGATCATTCACCGATCTACATTTTAAACATGTAATTTTAACTTCTTCTTTTTTTTTTTTACTTATTTTGTGAGATGGCAAAATTACCCATATACCAATCCTTGAATATATATGTTCTATTGAATATTTTGTTTTCAAATTTCAATATTATACTTGTAGATTTGGAAGTTTTTTTACCACATTTAGTCAGTTTTTAATCATATACTCGGTAATAATATAAACTCAGATTTTTTTTTTTTGCAGAATTTATTGAATAGAAAACACCTTGATGATTATTCAATTTCGAAACAACCAAAATCGAGAATTTATATATTAACAGTATATTATAAAAAAATTGCTTCAAATATTTGATATAAATTACTGGTTACCAACTAAGATGATTATATGAATTACTTTTACCATCAATGGATTTCATAATTTACACCTCACATCTTCAATCAAATGCGAGGAACTGGCCAACCAATTTGTTGATATAAGTTTAACCACAAATATTTTTCATGTGTCCCAATGTGTATTACTAATAAATTTAACTATATAGTTCATTTATTATGTTCACAATTTAAGGGGTCTATCCTATTTAACTTTAAGTTTATTTAACTGTTGGTTCATTTATGTTCACAATTTAAAGGATCTATCCGATTTAGCTTTTAGTTTATTTAAGTGTTGAACGAACTTGTTTGTTCATTTTGGTTCAAATTTTAAGCTCCTAGATAAAGATTTAATTAGGTTTTACTTATAACAGCTCAACATAGTATAAAACAATTAGATTGCAAGTTTACTAATTCTTTAAAAAGTGAACTCACAATTGTATTTTAAGAATATTTTATTCAATATTAATATTCTTGTTCATTATTCTAACTCGAAAAAACTAAGATTGAGAAATTTATAATTACAGTATATATTAAATATTAAAAAATACAACATATAATATATAGTACTACTTGCCACCAACTGACCAAGTAACATATGCTGAGGTTTGATGACCGCTAAATTAAATTCAACACATAGACTTATATTTGGACTTTAAATTGACACTATTGTACCTTTATATTAAATTTAGCACATGTATGTATATTTGGACTTTATATTCGTTTTATTATTGTAATTTGTAAACTTGTTAAAAATTTAATAGTCAAAGAACTGGTCAACTCCCCAAGGTGTTCAAATACAACTTTAAAAAAATTAATTCATGTAATTGTTTTGACAATATTATATTCATTTCTCACTTAATTGGTAGACTGTTATAATAAATTCATTAATTAAAGTAAATAATTATCTATTGCTTCATTGCAATTACGTTGTAGTTTAAAAAATTCAAAATTATTTTATAATAGTGAGTGTAATTGAAGCGTGTAATTGGCTGGCATATATGGTGTCAATAACTTAGAAAAATGAAGAATACAGAGAGTTTTTGGATTTATTCATCCAATCAATTTTAATAACAAATTTATTTCATTTCCCAAAAAAATGGTACATATACATAATATAAGTGTTTCTAAATCTAAAAAGTGCATTTTTTCCAAAAAAAATTCAGATTCCGCACCTCTCTTTCATATATATATATATATATATATATATATATATAAATTTACCCATGGTCGTGCTAGTAGTCAGGTCATTCGTTTATAAATACTGCTTTGTAAAGTTTGTGCCCAGTGCTCTTATCAAACTGAATTATAAGATATATTCTTTACTATGAGGCAGGGGTCTTTTTGTAACACCCCAAACTCTGTAACGACGTTGCGGTCCCACAATATGGTCACGCCCCTTCAATCAATGCTTACAAATCATAATAACTCTCATAACTTGTGAGTGTCCCGTTTTTCGACCTCTCCCCCGCGACTGAAAAATCGGGTGATTTTTGGGAAGAAAAAAAAAATCTTTCAAGCGCGTGGAATACGTCTGGCCTTAATTGTGGACCCAAAATGTGAATAACAAAGTCACCATCTTTATTTTAAGGATAAATAAAGAAAAACCAAAAATAATCATATTTATAAAAAAGGGAGTTAGGAGACTAAGTTAAGAGTTGCGAAGGGGTTAGGCACCCAACTCGCCCTTTCGATCTCAAAATATGTTTTTTGGCTAAATATGCTCTTTTATAAAATTAACAATTTAAATAATGCATCTAAAATATATATGTATATATAAAGAAATAACAAAATTTATAGCAACCTCATTTTTAGAGTTGCAAATATATTTATAAAAATGTCGTCATAATAACGGCTTATTTTAGTGCTATTTGTTATAGAATTTTGGGCAGCATAACTGCTTATTTCGTGATATATGACTACTTTAAATAGCACATTTTTAAGATAAAAAGTAAATAAAACTTTTAAGGTACCTACCTCTTGAAGCGTGGGGTTTTATCTCGTACCAAACCTTATTCTGGTAGGCCTTAGGGTGTGCTCACTCTATCCTTCAGGGAGAGGGAGTCTTTTTTCTTTTGATGGATTTCGGGTAGCGTGACTGCTCCGTTTGGTTGTTTTCGCCTCGGGATCCGGGCGGCACAACTGCTTGTTTTGGCTGGATTTGCTTACTTACTTGCGTTTGAAATTGGGCAGAACAACTGCTTGCTTCGGTTGGATTTGACATCTGGAATCGGGCAGGGCAACTGCTTTTTTTTTTGTCCTTTTGAACCTGTGAAATAGGGCGGAAACCTAGTAGGGTAACTAGGGTTCACTTTGGCCGGAGAGTTTTAGTGTTTAGGGAAGATATTTGGTAGTTTGGAAGAGCTTCGGGACTAGAGAGGAAAATAACCTCGGTGTTCTCTCGGGAGAATGTTCACAGACTGCGCGGTATAATTTTCTTCATTGTGTGAACTCTGTGAGCTGTGTGAATTCCTGAAGCCAGAAGCCTTTATTTATAGGTTGGGATCATGCTTTTCTTCGCGGTTAAGTTTGATCGCTTTGCGTTTTAACAGCTTGTACGACCGCGTGCTGAAATGGTTGCATCGTAGGCCAACTGCTACAGGAATTGGAGGGTTATGGGCACTACCCATAGCACTTGTGGGCGCGGTGCCCAGAAGTAGAGCTATCAAAATTGAGTCCAACCCATAAGCCCAGTCCAGCCCGCCTGACTTTTTTCAAGGGCCTGAGTCTCAATTTAGAAGGCCCAAAAGCTAGGCTAGTGGACTGTGTTTGACCCGACATAAAAAAGCCCTAAAAGTCCAGCCCGGCCCGATCATAAAGTTAAACGCTTAAACTTAGTTACAAAATTAAAAACTAAAACATAAATCTAAAAAGAAAAAAACTATCAGACATTTATTTAGACTACTTTTTTTTTTCTTTTGGTTAGATAAATTTATGACACGATATGATCTATTTCCAAATCATTGTTCTCTTTTTGGTTGAAACTCATATTCTAAATTGATGGAAGTAACACTTACAAAGAGGAAATGGAGTTGATCTTCCAATTTCCAATCTAGTTTAGTATGGATGTGGTGAGTAATTTTATCGAAACTGATCTATTTAATTGAGTATCTCTATCTGATATTAACTAATAAAAAGCCTCAATAGTATAAACTTGATAAAATAAAATAAAATTTAAATGCTAGATTGTGTTGAGTGTATAAAAAATGAACATTTGCTAGTTAGTATGGTTTTGCAAACTAGAACCTGAAAAACTTTGTCTATCCTCAGAAAACATATAGTAAAAAATTGAGGACAGTATGATGAACTTCAATTTTGTTATAACTTTTTTGAAAAAAACACCCTTCTAGTAGCACAAGTAACCCTTCTAGTTTTTGTTTCGTTTAATTGTTGAAGTTACTACCTTTGTTTATATTTGCTTTGGTTGCACTTTTGTAATTGTGTAAGTTAGACTAGTAAGTATGTGTGTTTTGAACTTTTTATGTGTTATATAACTTTTATTAGCTAATTTATGAGTTTTTTTTAATAAAAAAATAGTTATTTTTTTGGCCCATAGGCCCGAAGTGCGCATGGGTTGGGCTTGAGTTCTATGATGTCCGTCACTATTTTGGCCTGACTCGGCCCGTCATTAAGCGAGACTCGATGGTCTTGGCCCAGGTCGGCCCGTTTGACAGCTTTACCCAGAAGGAGTATGGGCTGCACCCACAGCTTTTTCATCTTATGTTTTGGCACTTTGGCCCCCTGCAGTTCACTGTTTATGCATTCTTCTTTTCTTTTGCATTTTCAACCATGTAACTTGACATTCGTTAATCTTTTTAACATGTCTTGATATTTTATGACATGTCATATACCAGGGGTACAAAATTTGGGTGTCTTCATAACTCATAATTAATGAAACACAATATCCATAATCGTGGCTATAATACAACCATCAAATATCCGAAACAAAATCAAAAATATAACTAACTCAAATTAATTTAAACTTCCAAAGTACTAAATGAAATCATTAATGTCTAATAACTTTTTGACCATCTTCATTCATCTACTCGAAACAACTCATCTAACCAAGCTAATTGTCACCTGGAAGAGAAAGAATAAAAAAAGGTGAGCGAACAATGCTCGGCAAGTTCATATACAACCCCTCCAACTACTAAGGACGAGTTGACCGAAATAAATCAAAGATGAAAATCAAAAGTTCAAATATCCATAATGCGAAAGTTAAATAGTCAAAGTTCAAATATTCAAATTTTAAATATATTTTTAGGATTCCAAATGAAGGATAAAGATACGACAAACGACTCGAGTAATCCAATTGTCACGAACCGTCTCATACCGCTGGCGACAACGGACGACTCACATATAAATATTTAGGATTCCAAATGAAATATAATAATGCAAAAGGCGACTCGAGTAGTCCAATTGTCACCAACTGTCACAAACTAGTGGGAGACAACAGACAACTCACATATACCAAGATCGCATAAGCGGTCAAAGACATGTTCAAACAATGTTCCAAAAGATTCTAAAGACCCATAAGGGTAAAGGTTTCTAAAGGGTATATATCCGGATTATCAACCACATATTTAGTGGTTTAAAGTGTGTCGAAATGTCACATTAACCCGTGACAAAGAACGTATATCAAAGGGTCATATAAACCTGTGACTACGTACGTGTATCAAAGGGTCACATAAACTTGTGACTAGTTGTTTGACTTAGTGATCAAGGTATGAACTTTTAAAAAGATAAAAAAAATTCCTCAAGCTCATGCATAAGCAATAATCAATTCATATATCAAAAATAGTATCTCACATGAGATTTTAACAAGCATGTGAAATTTAACGAATAAGCATAATCATGAGTAAGAATTAACGTAATTCGATGGAGTTCAAAATCAATTACTGACACGAGGTCGGTGCATATTGCGAAAGACGTACATATATCAAGAAAGTAGCGGAAGCCTAACAAGTTGAAACGAAGGAATTCAAAAGACTTAAACGAAGTATAATCCCTTACCTCGAAATGCTTAGCATAGATGATTCTGCAACACAATCGATCATCCTAAGCCTACTTGTCCAATTCTAAAATTACAACGTAATAAGTCACTAACTAACATCTTAATTATTAAATCAACTAATATCTTTATACCGACCTAGTTATATTTATAGATATATATATTTACGGTAATTGTTTGATTGTCACCCAATTTTACTTTACTATCATGCACTACTTTAATAAAATTTCTTTTGTTTTTCAAATAAAATCAACAAACAAAGCAAATACTATTCCTACAATAATGAAAATTATAGTTTTATTATATTAAGTTAAACCATGTACAGTGTACACAAGCAATGCATATTAATATATTAATAATAAATCTGTAAGTATAGATTCCAAGCTCACACACACCCACGTCTACTAAAAATATTAGTATATATACAGTACCTACCTACATCATAACCTACATCAAAAATAGGACAAGGTTGTTTGCTTACTTGGACTGAAGACTCCTTGTGCCCCTGCCCTCCCGCTCGTTCTCTCTCGAGATGCCGGTTGTTGTTTCACTCTCTTTTCTTTCTCTTTTCTTTCTTTATCAATTATTCTCTTTCCCTCCCCCTCAACTCTATCTATATAAAACCCTAGTAAGTTTTCTACACTAAACTGAAATCCTACAGTTAACTGTATCAAAATTAATTATGTGATATTAATAGGAAATTAGTATTAAAGTTTTAGTCAAAAGTGGGTCAAGCCCAATCCAATTAAATTAATTACTAAATAGGTCCAAACAATAATTTTTAACTCAAAACAATTATAATATTAAATAAATAGGTCCAAAACAATTATAATATTAATTAACACCAATTAATATTTTAACTAAAGTTATCGGGGTATTGTAATATCTGTATCCCACATCAGGTAGATGTGAGACTTGCGTGTGGTTTATAAGGTAGTCACACATTACTACTGAGCATCAACATCATTTATAAACTTTTGGGTCAGCTTGTGGTGAGTCTGATGATCCAAGGTGTTGCATGCTCAGTGGGTCAATGTGTGGGCTACATGTAGCGGACCGAGCTTTCGGGTTCGGGGCGTTACACTTTTTTGTGCGAATAGTCAACATCCCGTTGTCTCTCTCCTCGTCTCTCCTCTCTCTCTCTCTCTCTCTCTCTCTCTCTCTCTTTATATATATATATATCCTCTCGGGGGTTATCGTGTAATGATTTCACCGTGGAAAATTTATGCTGATGAAAATGATAAGACTACTTTATTATTGTTATTATGATTATCTCATGATGGTCGTCTTTTTTCTGTGTTGTCATGGTTTTAAACTCTACTGTTGTACAGTATCACTTGTAAATGCTTGGCTCTTTCCCATGGTTGAGAAAAACGAAACCCCAAATACTCTACTAGTTTACTATGTTTCCAATATTAGTGAATAATATATTTATTAATTATTCTTCTTTATTTGTATTTATTATTTAGTGGTAATTGCCTTGTATAGTTTTTTCCTTATTATAATTCCTTCCTTGTAAAGATTTCGTGTATCCTACTTCAAAAGGCATGGGAAGAGGACTTAACAGCCACTTTCTTCGAAGTCCTTTCTTTTCATTCTTTCGGTCTAAAGGAAGCTTAACTTGATAAGAAAGTCGATGTGATTCAGTATAACGCCCCAAACTCGGGTCCGACCATTTGGACCCACAATTTGGCCACGTCACCAACAATCAAATACTTAAAGCCATAATAAATCTCCAACTCTGATAAATAATCAACATTAATATCACTCAAATGTAACTAAAATACAACCACCAAATGTCTAAAACAAAATCCAATATAAAGCTAATTATGATTAATAAAATTTTCAAAGTACGAGTGAATTATAAACGTCTAAAACTTCTTGACCATCTTCGTTCATCTACTCGAAACAATTCATCTAGCCAAGCTAAATATCACCTAGAACTGGAAGAGAAAGAATAAGAAAGGGTGAGCGAACAATGCTCAGTAAGTTCATATACAACCCCTCCGGTTACTAAGGAGGAGTTGACCGAAATAAATCAAGGAATCAGAATCGAAAGTTCAAATATCCATAATGCAAAAGTCAAATAGTCAAAGTTCAAATATTCAAATTTTCAAATATATTTTTAGGATTCCAAGTGAAGGATAACGATACAACAAACGACTCGAGTAATCCAATTGTCACCAACCGTCCCATACCAGCTGGCGACAACGGACGACTCACAGATAAAAATTTAGAATTCCAAACGAAAGATAATAATGCAAAGGACGACTCAAGTAGTCCAATTGTCACCAATCGTCCCATACCAGCTAGCGACAACGGACGACTCACAGATACCAAGATCACATAAGCGGTCAAAGACCTGTTCGAACAATGTTTCAAAAATTCTAAAGACCCATAAGGGTAAAGGTTTCTAAAGGGTATATCCGGATAACTAACCACATGTCTAGTGGTTAAAGGGTTTCGAAAGGTCACATTAACCCGTGACTAGGTAAATCGAAAGGTCACATTTACCCATGACTAGGTTGTTTGACTTAGTGATCAAGGTAGAAACTTTTAAATAATCAAATACATTTTACAAAATGAATTACAAACACATTTATATATCAAATAGATATCTCACATAAAACATGATAGGTATGTGAGATTAGACGAAGGAGCATAATTATGAGTAATCAAATGAACGAAATCGACGGAGTTCAAAATCAAATATCGATACAAAATCGGCACACGTTTTCAAGGAACGACATTTGTCAAAGAAATAACGGAAGCCTAACAGTATGAAACGAATAATTTCAAAGACCTAAATGAGGTATAATCCCTTACCTCAATATGCTTAGCGTGAACGATTCTGCAACACGAACGATTGTATAAGCTCGCTTGCCCAACTCTAAAAATTTAACGTAACAAGTCACTAATTAACATTATTCCACTAATTAAATTCTTATATTAAAACCATATCATAATCCTCAATAATTAGTTATATCCTGAACATATACTTGATATTAAATTTAATTAAGACTCGAATAAGTGTCGTATCAAATGTGTTAACATATTAATATATCTTTTCTTTATAAAATACAAACTATAAAATACTCCTTTTAAAAGCATTATGACATTCAATTCACTTCAATCCCAACTTAATAGACTCCCTGTTTATTTATCAAATTTTATACTATTTATTAATCAAAATAAATTTTTTTTTTCAAACAACCACACACACACGCCACGCACAAACATGCATACACGTTTACAAAGAAAAAATTGTACTTTGTTCTCACTTTTTACATTCATAATCTGATCTCCTCTAATACATTAATTATATGTTTTAACCAATCAATCCATTCCTCCATACAAACCAATTTAAATTGATTTTGACTTGGTAATACTTATACTCAATTTTTATATTATTAACCATCAACATTTAATGCTCAAAACTAGTATAAACAAGTAAAAGGTTTCACCCTAGAAGAATGCTTGGTATACCTCCAAAAATGCCCCCGTCTCTCCTCTCGATCGAGACTTCTCTTCCAAGTCGGCCGCCACACTGTTTCTTTCTTCTTCTTCTTCTTTTTTTTTGATTGCTTTTGGTTTTCTCCCCTCGCAGCCGTATATATATAATACCCTGCTAGGTTTTTATAATTCTAAACCGAAATCCTAAAGTTAATTGGATCGAAATTAATTAAGTAAACATTATAAAAGAATTAGTATTAAAGTCTTAGTCAAAAGTGGGCCTAGCCCGACCCAATCCAATTAATTAGTAAATAGGTCCAAATCAATCAGATTAACTCAAAACAATTATAGTATTAATTAAATAGGTCCAAAACAATTATACTTTTAACTAACACGAATTAATATTTTTAATTAAAATTATCGGGGTATTACATTCAGATACTTATCGAGAAGTCATATTTTATGACAATCATTGTCGTCTTGTCTTCTCACCGGGGCTCTCTACACGGAGTCCGCTAAACGCAGATTCACGAGAAGAACTGATCAGCCAAAGAAGGTTCAATGATCATTTAAGGAATTGTTGGACGAATGTTCAACACCCAGCTGGAGGCGAGGGCAAAAGTTGTTAAAAGAGTTCCGAGCCTTTTCTGCTCGGCAGCTCGTACCTGTCATCACTGTGCCCAAACCATCTGAATAATTAGGAACGAAAATAGAGCCTTCTCTCGCATTTCTGTAAAGGCATATTCACAAGAGCCTCATTCCTCAGACCTCACTCCTCAGTTTCCCTCAGTCCCTTACAGACTCACAGACTCACAGGAAATATTTTCGAGTCTCAAAAGTCAAATTTGAATTTCTATAAGATGTTTTGTTTGAGCTCTGCTAATATGCTATTGATATGGATTGTGTTATACTACTATGGACTATGGTATATTTAAATTTAATATTAATATATTGATATATAATTAATTGGTATATTGGTATTATATTGGTATATAACTAATTGGTATATTGGTATATAATTAACTGGTTTATTTGTCGAAAATCAAAATCTATTCTAAATTCAAATAATTAATAATAAATAAATAAAAATTAAGTAAACTCATTTTTTGCAGACTTGCCCGTTTTGCCCGCGGCCTTACGCAGAGTGGGTTGGGCTAAGGGTTTTTAGGACCGTCATGTTCGTGGGCTTTCCCGCCCTGGCCCGTTTCACAATGGGCTTTTTAGGCCTGCGGGAAAATCCGCCCCGTAGGTCCGTTTTGACAGCTCTAGTTATGTCATTATTCTTAAACTTTATCAGTTTGTACATGGTATCAGAGCTTTGCTCCTAAACCTTCTTTTTCTTCCTTTAGCCGCTGCCCTAACCACTCACCACCATGGCGAACGAAAATCAACACCTCACCCTTAAAAACCCCGTTGATCCAACTCAAACCTTTAATCTCAACAACATCTCTCACCACAACATTACCAAACTCACATCCACCAACTACATAGCTTGAAAACTCCAAGTTTAGGCAACCCTAATTGGCTATGACCTCTACAAATTTGTTGACGACTCACACCCATGTCCGCCTCCCACTGTCCTCGCCAAGGATGCTCAAGCATCCAAGGACGTTCCCACATCCAACCCACACTATCAACCCTGGATCCGACAAGACAAGCTTATGTTTGGTGCTCCCCTGGTCCCCATGATTCAACAGGTCGCCACCACCCGCAAAGCATGGTAAACTCTGTGTTGGTCCACATTGATGCTCAAATAGGCTAGAGGGGTGGCTGAATAGCCTATGATGCTTATTGAAAACTTTTCTTCTTGTATTCATAAAGTTCAAGTTTTAAAGGCATGAGCTGTTTACACAGCGAGCATGTCTTCTCGTAATACTAAACAGCAGACTTGCTCTTAGCGGAGTAATGGACTCTGCTGGTGAACTGCGAGTAAATCAAAAGCCTATTTAAAGAGTTTAAAAGCAGCAAAAATTGTACGGCTTAGATTTAGAGAGAAGTTTTGAGTGGTTGTACACAAAGATATGTTCAGAACAACAACATACTTAATTCTTCTTCCAAATGCAGGTTTAGGAAGTCATGAGAGATTAGCTTTTCAAAGAATTAATCAATTTACAAAAGCTCATAGAGAAGTAAAGGCTGAGTATTAAAAGATAAACCATTTGAAAGAAATTCTAAATTTATTCAAGGATAAATTACATAATACATCAACCTAGACTCTCTATGTAAAGTTTATGTCCTTGCCGTTCCAAGCCTTAATCTTTACTTAATTATTCATAGACAAATTCTTAAGTAAAGAGAGCAACATGAGACGACAACAAGGAACATATATGAGAAGACAACTTTAAGGGTTGTTCAGATAAAAATTATCTGAACAATTGAGTGCAGAGCACTCGATTTCGTATGATGATCTAATATTGCACAATCAACAACATTTATAAAAGAATACAAATCTGAAGATATGAATGCAATATTTACAAATAGTTCTTCATCTTCCTTAGGCGACATCTGAAAACCTATCTTCAAATCGATCCAAGATCTTGACCTCTAACTTTAGGAATAAAATCCCGAAGCTCTGTCAGAGGCTGAGTTCTTCGAAGAAGGATGAAGAACTCAAATCAAGAACTGGGTTTTTGATCAAGACACTGATCTCTGTCTATAGAAATTTCTGATCTCTCTCTTCTTCTCCAATCCTTTTCTTCTTAGCAAATCATAGAGAATGTTTTGCTAAGGTCTGGTTTTGCTCACAACAATCTTCTGTGGAGATCTGAGATGCGCTGGTGAAGACGATCTCTTATAGATCTCACAGCTTTGTCGAACATGTTCTTGTTGCAGATGTCTATGAATCACTTCATTGTTCTGCCTTGATTTGAAGAAGAAGGGGGATTTCTTTTATAAATCGGGGTCCATTTGATCGTTGAGAGATAATGATAGATTTTCTATCTATTTGAAATAGTGTCGTTGTTGAACACTGTTGGATAGAGATGTTGTTCACCGGATCTTTGACTGTTGGATAAAAGCTTTGTCCTGCAGATCCTGTAACCAGTTGCCCGCCAGACTGTATGATAAGTCTCTGAAAAGTAGGTCTGAATCATAATGCACTGTCAGGTGGTCTATCCAATAAAGTAGGTTCTTTTGACTTTTCCAAACCGCGTGAATGAGAGAGAAGATCTTGCAGCATCAAAGATGTCAGGCTTCATAAAGATTTGAGTGACTTTTGAGGCTTGAACATTTTTTGTCTTTTCTTGATCTACTGCAATCTTGTCTCTTTGTAACACGTGCAGAACCAAGTCTACTAGTGAGATGTTCAGTCCAGAGGAGTGAGTCTTCTGCAAGAGAGGACTACTGGTTGTTGGTTACGGTATGAACATTCAAACCATAGCATGTATGCTGGTGGCGAGTCTTCAAGGTATTCTTTAGCGCACATGACAAGTCTGCTAGTGACGAGTCTTCTGAAGATCTTTGACGCCTTAGCATGTCTGTGTAGACACCCCAATTTCGTACCCCTGATATGTAACTCTGGCATGTGATATCAAGAACTGTTTAAACTTAACAAAATGTCAAGTTACAGGGTTGAAAATGCAAAAGGAAAAGTAGGATGCATGAATAATGAACTGCAAGGGGGAAAGTGTCGAAAATTGAAGAAGTTTGAACAATTGGCGCCGCGCCCAAGAAGTTGTTTGGCCGCGCCAAGGTCCTGAATAGTGCCCGCTCAGTTAACACATTGTACAAAATGTCAAGCGCACGGTACAAGCCGGTGAAGCACAAATCCAACTATAAATAGAGGTCCCCGGCTACGCTTTGAAAAAGAATTCTTCGACGAAGGCTTCAAGCCCAGGAAAACTCTGCGTAATATTTACGCGGTGTGCGATCCCCTCCTCTCATAAAGCCTCAAAACCCTGCCAAACCTCCTCCAAACACAAATCCAACCGGTTAAAGTGATCCCTAGCCCTTTAGTTAGGCATCCACCATATTTCCTCGGCCCAAAAACCATAAGGTAAGCCGTTACTCTGCCCGAGTAAATAGGCTGAAATCACCCGAAATAAGCCGTTATTCCGCTCAACCAAATAGGCCAAAACCATCGAAACTAAGCCGTCATTCTACCCGAGTAAGTAAGCCAAAACTACCATAAATAAGTTGTCACTCTGCTCGAATCACATCAGCAACAACAATAAAAGTCTCCCTCTCCCGAGAAGGACAGAGCGAGCACACCCCGCTCTAAAAGGTAATAGCCTTTAAGGGCGTTTTATTTATTTACTTATTTATTTATTATTTATAAAAGTTGTTATTTAAATCCGGCCCAATGTAGACAATATAAGCCGTTGTGCTGCCTGGATTAGATTAGGAAATATTATGTAAAAGAGCCGTTATAATGGCCAAATATTTTTAAATACATTTGTAATTATTGTAAGGAAATGGCTGCAAGTCCGTAAATAATGTAGCCACATATGTATTTGTTTTATTTTCCTGTCTTTTAATGCTTTATTTATTTGCTAAATAAATATAACAATAAGCATACTTTAGCCAAAAACTATTTTGAGACCGAAAGGGCGAGTTGGGTGCCTAGCACCTTCCCAACTCGTAACTTAGCCTCCGAACCCGTTTTCTATCTCTGGTTTTCTTTTTTCTGGTTTTGCTTTATTTTTGCCTTAAAATAAAGATGGCGACTCTAAAACTTTTTGGATCCAGTGGGGCCTCGCAACACTCCTTCTTTGCACTTTTTCGTTTTCCCCTAAAAAAGGGAAAATGGGAATGGAAGGGTGATGTATTCCCATATCCTGGTATCCCCTAAACAAGGGATAACTTGATGCGGGAAACCCAAAGCTCCCATAGTGATCCGAAACGGGCCATAAGGCTATTTTTAATAAAATCCATAGTGGGGGCGTGGCAATATCCTTTTTTGCACTTTTTTGTTTTTCCCTAAAAAAGGGAAAATGAGAATGAAAGGGTAATGCATTCTCATATCTTGGTATCCCCTAAAAAAGGGATAAATTGATGCGGGAAACCAAAAGTTCCCATATTGGATCAAAAATCCACTAAAGGCAACCGAGGCGCATTCCAACGCGCTATCATAGACAGCACTCCTCTCGCACTTTTAATTTCGTCTTCCCCTAAACAAGGGAGGGTGGAATGAGAGCAGTGGTGTCCCGCATCCGCATGTACACGCACCCTAACCAAGGGCGCGCGGGGCGCGGTTACAGGTCCCGGGAACGCACAGTCTGCTGGTGCTAGTGCATATGAATTGCTAGTCTGTTGATCATCAATACAAAGTTAGGACTTGATCAGGACAAACCTAATCTAAAACCTATGTGATGTCAAACAAATTGCCACACTAATTAGTAGCCACTTGTTATGTCTCACGGTAATAGGAACAAACAAATCAAAATATTCAGAATATGCAAGGAGATAAATTACTTATCAACAAGCATATTCCAACAATCTCCTCCTATTTGCTTGGAACCATTACAAAATGACATATACAAAGCACTAAAGTATTTATAAAGAGATGATGATAGATTTTCTATCCGTTTGAAATAGTGTCGTTGTTGAGGACTGTTAGATAAAGATGTTGTTTGCCTGATCTTTGATTGTTGGATAAGAGCTTTGTCATGCAGATCCTATAACTGGTTGCTCATCAGACTGTATGATAAGTCTCTAAAAAGTATGTCTGAATCATAATGCACTGTTAGATGGTCTGTCCAATAAAGTAGGCTCTCTTGACTTTTCCAAACCACGTGAATGAGAGAGAAGATCTTGCAGCATTAGAGATGTCAGGCTTCATAAATATTTGAGTGACTTTTGAGGCTTGACCCTTTTGTCTTTTCTAGATCTATTGCATTCTTGTCTCTTTGTAGCACGTGTAGAACCAAGTCTGCTGGTGAGATGTTCAGTCCAAAGGAGTGAGTCTTCTGCAAGAGAGGACTGCTGGCTGCTGGTTATGGTATGAACATTCAAACCATAGCATGTCTGCTGGTAGCGAGTCTTCAAGGTATTCTTTTACACACATGACAAGTCTGCTGGTGACGAGTCATCTGAAGATCTTTGACGCCTTAGCATGTCTGCTAGTGTTGGTGCATATGAATTACTAGTCTGTTGATCATCATTACGAAGTTAGGACTTGATCAGGACAAACCTAATCTATGACTTATATGATGTCAAACAAGTTACCACACTAATCAGTATGCAGACCTTTTAGCCACTTGTTATGACTCATGGTAATGGGAACAAGCAAATCAAAATATTCAGAATATGCAAGGAGATAAATTACTTATCAACAAGCATATTCCAACAATCTCCTCCTATTTGTTTGGAACCATTACAAAATGACATATACAAAGCACTGAAACATTTATTAAGACATAGAAATAACATGCTCACAATGAATAATCATTTTATCTCAAGGCATGCCCTATGTTGATAATTACAAGAGCGATGGCTTTAGTATAGTCTACTATTGCTATTACAGACTCGATAAATCAAAGTACTGAACAGGTAAAACAATAGTGAAAAACATTTTAGATCACTTAGGATTTTTGAAAATGTTTACTCAATATCTAAAAAGATTTGGGTTTCTTTCTTGCACAAGGATTTTTGTAAATGAAAGAGTGTTTTGGCAAAAAGAAATGACAAATCCTAACATATTTTTTGATTTGAAAGTTTTACTATAAGGATTGCTTTTGATACCAATTTTTAGAAAACGTCACTTTTCATAGAGAGACTATTTTTGTGGCAGCCCGACCCGGACTCCAATGCGAAATCCCAAGGTCGTGCCACCAAGACAAGATAGAAGACAGACAAGTACCTGCTAAACATAATGGTACGAGTCAAAAGTTGAGCCAACAAATTCAAAACAGGAATGTAAAGTCATAACGGCGATACGGAATAGTAGAACCAACACCTGCGGAAGCGAATCATAAGTGGGACCAAAGCCTAAAATCCTAAACTAAGGAATGCAAGGCTGAGAGATAACTATCTCTCGACAAATCTACGACTCGCGTGACGCAACATTGCGCACGAGCAACAAACCATCGGCAAACCTAAGGCCGGCGAATCTACAAAATACCAACCTGATAAACAACCACTCAACGGCTATAACATGCCGGAGGGACAAATCAACTAAAAGAATAAGGGATTAAACACTAACAACTAAACCAATGTCTCTCGACTAAAGTTGTCGGAGATAGAAATAACCATAACACAATACCAGAATACGCGAGCTAAAACCTTGCTCGGGAAGACAACGGAATAAACTTCTAAATAAATACAACAGCTCGACCAAACAAGTCGGCTCCCAAAATAATACGAAATAAAATACTAACATAACTACCCAAGTAAAGTTTACAGAACTTTACATCCGTGTCTCACAAGATAATAAATACAAAAATAATAATAATAATAATAACTCCAAACTATTGCCCGGAAGACCACCTGTTATCAAACATACACCCGTAGCTGCAACGCGCACTAACGAGCTCACTGCACACACTAAGGAAAACAAACACACGGAGTGAGTCATAATGACACAGTAAGTTACTAAATGCAGTTGTATGGCATAGCATGACGTGGCATGGCATAATGCATAAGCATGTACAAAATCATGGCATCTTAATAGTATACCAACAATAATCATGTACAAATAGAATATGGGCCTAGTCCTCAATAATAAAACTATGGGTCCAACCCTCAAATGATCACAACATGGGTCTAACCCTCAAGGATCACAAATTTGCACTTAGCACGTTATTCATATAAGTGCGAGTATTAAACATCACAATAGGATATGTTATGGGCCCGGCCGCTACGTAGCTCCTGCAAGAAAAACATTGTTACCCAATATCGTGACTACGATGCTCGTGTCTTCGCATCGATATACCGAACTCCGCCGGCTAATAGCAACGTGACGCACGTATTGTTACGGGGTTACTTCCCATTGCCTACAATGGAGGGGCGTGTGAGGTCCCAGGTACGGCGATCCATAGCGAATACGAATCTGACGATTCGTATAGGCGATGTATCGTCCCACCCTGACATAAAAATCAAACCAAATAGTGCCAGCTGGACTTAATGCAATGCACAAGTAGATATTTACTTGTAAAGACCAAATAAGGATCGGATTCGACAAGAGCGAACCCGTCCGACCAAATGCTCAGGTATGTATTTACTCAATATGAACAAATAAGGAATGAATTCGACAAGAGCGAACTCATCCGACCAAGTAGGTTATTATTCTCTACCATTAATCAAGTCAAGGCAAATACATTGCTCACAGCCAAATAATCTTAAAAGATCTCAAGTCACCAATTAAATCAAGAATGGTATAAACCCACCAAGAATCATATTATGAGGTCTATAATGGACCTCTATTTGAAATCAAACCAAAGACTACACCGTAGTCATAACCCACAAGTACGTTCATATGCAACCGATCAATTTTCCCCAAAAGTGAGAACTCGCTCAATAATTATTCTTCAACCATACCCGAGACCATAGGTTGGTCTTTAATGTACCGTGCTCTCCCGAGCACGCTCTAAATAAATCCCCTAATAAATCTCTATATCGTAGGTGTCTCAATTGGACACAAATCGAGATGCTCGGGTGCTCACAATCATAACCAACCAAAACCCGAACATCGTAGGTATTAACCTAACGTTCATTAATATATTATTGAACTTGTAACGACTCCGTTGAGTCTTACTATTAAGTTTCATTATTTACACATTCCCTAAATCCCAACATTATCATCCTCTTCAATTTATAACAAATTCCAAAATAATTCGGGCTTGATTCCCAAGCCCCAAAATTCATAAAAAACCTTAACAAAGGGATAACCCATTTCTTACAACACATAATAACATTCAAATCATCCTACACATGGCATTGACAAGTTCATACCTCCAAAAATTCACAAAATAGGCCTAAATGGCATACAAAGTGTTCATTGCCCACAAATAGCACATAGATTGTTTTCCTTAGGGCCAATGAACCAAAACCAAAAGAAAGTAACTTACCTAGCTCGGATGAAAACTCCAAAGAACGCAAATCCGATCGGTGAACTTGTTCTACACGTCGAGGGCTTCACGAATCTGAAGTTTGAAGGCAATCGGACGGTTGGATCGTCTTGGATCGAAGAGAGAAGAAGGTTAGGGCTTGAAATCTCCCATGGAGTCTCTCTCTCTATAATACGTATGGAAGAAGAGAAGAAATGAAGAGGGTTTCCAGAAAATTGCAAAGGGATTTGGCTTTTATACCTCCACAAACCAAGAGGGCAAAATAGGGAATTCCTTGGTACAATTAGTAGAGATTAGGATTAATCAATCACTAATCTAACCTTAATTAACTTCCAACTAATGTTAGGACATGTTTAGGGCTAAGTATGGGAGGTTAGAAAGGGTTTAGAGGGGGTTTAATGAGGATAGGATAGGCATTTCTCGTCAAAACACAAAACAAGGCAAAACAGGATCGGGGCACCTCGCCGTCGCAAGGTCCCCTATAGCTTGCGACCGCAAGCTCTCCAGCAACCTTAGGTGACTTCTTCCATTGACCTTGCGGGGGCAAGGCCATTCCACCTTGCGAGGGCAAGCCCGGCAGACCCGAAATGGCTCAAAATTCAACCTAAAAGACCCCACAAACACTTAACCAAACCTAACAAGGTTCAAACCTCACCCAAAGTAGGTCTAGAACTCCCTTAAAACACTCACAAATAACCCCCGAAACAACTCCCGAAACAACTCGGAGCGAAACCGGGAAGAGGTGCAACAACGTGCAACCGGAACGACGAATGAACTAGCAATTGAACGAGCAATGAAAGGAGACTTTTAAGGCAAGTCTAAGGGCTAATGAAGAAGCTTGAATACCTCTAGAAAGTTGAACAACAACTAGGGAGATAAGAACTCCAAAGGAGAGACGATTACGCGATTCGATTCCCGAACTACGCGATAGAGACGAACGCTATCTCCAAAGCTTCCAAATCATCGATAGACTTAAGGAACACCTCCAACTTGAAGTCTAATACATCTAAACATGTTAATAAACCTTCATATAGAGGTCTAGGACCAAACCGAGGTCACGAACGCAAAACGCAAGCAAACTCTCAATCGTGTCGCATTCCGACTATCGTCGAGTCACGACTTGTGACTGTAGCAAGTCAACAACTATATGGCCTCTCTTAATAGTGTTTTGGTCTTAATGTGGTCTCTCATACATATCTAGACCCTCTCGCAAACCAAACATATAGTCAACAAAGGAAGAAGTGCAAGTATAGCACGCAAAACCGAGCTAACAGAAGGAGCCGGGTGCCACACACACTCTCCATCTTAAAAAGAATTGTCCCGAATTCTAAATCATAACACGAACCAATGTTAGATCAACACTCAACCACAAAACATCGAGACAACAATTACGGCGTCTCTTAATCCCGGGTGAACACTCGAGTTCAAAACTACCAACCTTGACTCGAATCTCCGAGTCTACCATCACAATATTCACGAGGGTCGAACTATAATAATCCAAATTCAAAAGTCTACGAAATCTCAATAGACTCAACGACCTCAAGCACTTAAGATCGAAAATAACATGATTCATACTTGATCCGCGAATACACATATGAACACACTATGCCAATCACGTAGGCAAAATATCAAACTTTAACATGAAAAACACATTCAACATCCAACGACCGAAACTATTTGTCTCGAGGCACAACATGAAATTCAAGCACAAGAGATTCTAAGTTAAAATAAATAATAATTGCCTATGGAGCAATTCGCAAACAAATCAAAGATAATCAAATCGGCATTTCAAACCATGTAAATCATACTCGCGATTTTCCTGCCGCGGGTAACAACACATAAGAGCACATTAATGAAATGTTTTGAAAATTCATTCCATTTCTGTCCATTCCATTTGGTAACGGGTATAGTCAATTTCTAACTTAATTCTTACCAATCCTAGTCCAACAACGAATACCTTTTGCTCACCAATTCAGGGTACCTACTGAATTAGCTTCAAAAGTTTCCGTCGTAAGGATGCAAAGGCTCATGAATAAAAAGTTTTAAGCATCCTTCAAACAGTCCCCTATACTAATGAAATGAATGAACAGGAGATAATAATTACGAAATGAAAATTTAATATACTACAATGTAATGCATCAAATAGGTGTTTCCTACGCCTAATGCACATAACTGAATAAAATCAAGCCAAGTAACAAGGTCTATTACCTTGGCAAACAACAATCATAGCTATCACAAAACTCGTGTACCTAGTACACTCACCCAAGATAATTTCCTAGTAATCACAACGAATCAACAAGGCTACTAATGCCCGTAGCGTCCACACTCCGCAAAACTATCCTTTCTTAAGCTCTAGACCAAATCTACAACCAATGCATACACTAAGCATCCTAACACAACGTTAACGTCTCAATACTTGCGGTGAGGCGTCATACACTCCCATGCAACCGTGATTATCTTCTAAATCGCAACCTTTAACCTTCTCACAAGTCGAAGTGTATATCCTACTCGCATAATGACCACTAACTATAATGTAGTATAATACTAGTCATTAAATAAAACATATCTTTACAGAATATACAAAATCATACCAAACCGATAAGTATCATCATACAATTCATGCTTCATATATATATTCATATATATATATATACATACATATATATACTATGGCCTTTTTACATAACCACAAGAACCACAACTCTATATATATAGCATAGTCCTATACATATATAGACTAAACAAGAATCCATATACCACGTGCAATTACCTACCGGTAATTCACAAAACAAACCATATATCGATCTCACATTGGGGTATTATTCCCGATCGAGCAAATAACCAATATTACACAATACACCATATAATGTATGTATGAATGCATATGAGCTACCAATTAAAGCGCGTACTCATAATAATGGTAATAGTAGCAACGGTATAATTTACATATATATATATATACAAGAATATACCTTCCTATTTCCGATAGGTTTCAAAACTCTGCATTGGCCAACCGCCACGCGCGTACTGCCTCAAACTCTAGGCCGACCATCACCATCTCTCTTGGAGCCACTGGATTGTTGACTAGTACTCCTGCATCGACTAATCCTCCTCCTGCAATCTTTACAAACATGATCGCCGCCACAAACAAAGCATTTTCCTGATTTACCCCAGCACCTATCCTCGGTGTGTCCTGTTTTCGTACAAAAATGACATATCAACTCATCACTTCGCCACCTCTGAGTAGAAGTAGTAACACCACTCCGGCCACCAGAACGCACATTTCCTTTACTAACTATCTGAGGTGCTGACTGCCCTCTCTTATCATCATTGCTTCTATTAGTCTTCGAGGTTCTCTTTTGAGCGTACTCCTCGATGTCCAACTCCATCGCATATGCACGATCCATAGCCCTCGTAATCCGTAGTCGTAATGGAATAAGCCGCTTACGATATTTCGCCTCAAAGCCAAATTTCACGAACCTCTTCGGTCTTCCTAGTCTCATCATCCGGTACCAAGTAACCTACGAACGAGCCAACTCCATAAACTTTGTCAATACCGAGCCACGGCCATATCTCCTTGTTCTAACACTAGAATTCCATCTCTTCTTTTCTCTAATTACCTCTGCCTGACTAAACCGTACTATAAACTCCTGACAAAGTTCTCCCACACTCGAGGCACTCCATGCCGCCTCCAACGATCTCGTATCTCTAAAGCCACCAATGCTCGGCCGCACCATCCAATCTAAACACCGCTAAGGTCACCATTTCTTCTCGATGTACAACCCAAAACTACAAAGATCTTCTCCATGCTTTCTAGCCAATGTTTCACCTTAGTAGTATCCGGCTCTCCATCAAAACTTTCTCGTTTCAACCTCAAGAACCTTGCAAGAACAAGAGAATCGCTCTTTCAATCCAAAACATCCGGGATGAGAGAGTCACACACACGCGATCATTAACATTCTCTCCTCTCTGCCGCAACGAGTTGTATCGAACGAGGCCTACTAGAACTAGCTCCACGCCAAGTTCCGACATAATACGCCTACAAAGAACACTCACTGCTAATAACTCAACAATAAACCCAACCCAAACTAGGCCAAGGAACCTATCCTCGCGAAATAGCTAACCTATAGCTTCCTCAACTGACTCCAATGCGAAATCCCAAGGTCGTGCCACCAAGACAAGATAAGATGCACAAGTACCGCTAAACATAATGGTACGAGTCAAAAGTTGAGCCATCAAATTCAAAACAGAATGTAAAGCCATAACGGCGATACGTAATAATTAGAACTAAACACCTCATGGAAGTAAATCATAAGTGGGACCAAAGCCTAAAATCTAAACTAAGGAATGCAAAGTGAGAGATAACTATCTCTCGACAAATCTACGACTCGTGTGGCGTAACATTGCGCACGAGCAACAAACCATCGCAGCAAACTGGGCCGAATCTACAAAATACCAACGATAAACAACCACTCAGCGGCTATAACATGCCGGAGGACAAATCAACTAAAAGAATAAGGGATTAAACACTAACAACTAAACCAATGTCTCTCACTAAAGTTGTCGGAGATAGAAATAACCATAACACAATACCCGAATCGCGAGCTAAAACCTTGCTCGGAAGACAACGGAATAAACTTCTAAATAAATACAACACTCGACCAAACAAGTCGGCTCCCAAAATATCTGAAATAAAATACTAACATAACTACCCAAGTAAAGTTTACTGAGAACTTTACATCCGGTCTCTCATGAATAATAAATACAATAATAATAATAATAATAACTCCAAACTATTGCAGGAAGACCACGTATCAAACATACACAGTAGGCTGCAGCGCACTAAACTCACTTGCACTAAGGAAAACAAACCACGGGTGAGTCATAATGACCGATAAGTTACTAAATGCGGTTATGGCATAGCATGGCGTGGCATGGCATAATGCATAAGCATGTACAAAATCATGGCATCTTAATAGTATACCAACAATAATCATGTACAAATAGAATATGGGCCTAGTCCTCGATAATAAAACTATGGGTCCAACCCTCAAATGATCCAACATGGGTCTAACCCTCGAGGATCACAAATTTGCACTAGCACGTTATTCATATAAGTGCGGTATTAAACATCACAATAGGATATGTTATGGGCCAGCATACGTAGCTCTGCCAGAAAAACCTTTGTTACCCAATATCGTGACTACGATGCTCGTGTCTTCGCATCGATATACCGAACTCCATGACTAATACGGCTTTGTGGCCTTACGTATTACGGCAAAGGCTACTTCCCATTGCGGCCTGATGGAGGCGTGTGAGGTCCAGTGCGGCGATCCATAGCGAATACAATCGACGATTGTATAGGCGTGTATCGTCCCACCACGACATAAAAATCAAACCAAATAGTGCCAATTGGACTTAATGCAATACACAAGTAGATATTTACTCGTAAAGACCAAATAAGGATCGGATTCGACAAGAAGCGAACCCGTCCGAGCCAAATCTCAGTATGTATTTACTCAATATGAACAAATAAGGAATGAATTCGACAAGAGGCGAACTCATCCGACCAAGTAGGTTATTATTCTCTACCATTAATCAAGTCGGCAAATACATTGCTCACGTAAAATAATCTTAAAAGATCTCAAGTCACCAATTAAATCAAGAATGGTATAAACCCATCAAGAATCATATTATGAGGTCTATAATGGACCTCTATTTGAAAATCAAACCAAAGACTACACCGTAGTCATAACCCTGAAATACGTTCATGTGTAGATCAATTTTCCCAAAAGTGAGAACTCGCTCAATAATTATTCTTGTTATGCGAGACCATAGGTTGGTCTTTAAACTTCATTTCTATTTGAACTCGCTCAATAATTATTCTTTAAACCCGTAGTCATACTCGCTCTATTTGAACTTCCTTCGGTGAACTTGTTCTACACGTCGAGGCTTAGCGAATCCCGAAGTTTGAAGGCAATCGGACGGTTGGATCGTCTGGATCGAAAAAGAGAAGAAGGTTAGGGCTTGAAATCTCCCATGATCTCTCTCTCTCTATAATACATATGGAAGAAGAGAAGAAGAAA
>CM028381.1:117749038-117875545 GCA_013146195.2 Codonopsis lanceolata | reverse complement strand
ATCCTTAAAAGATACTCAAACAATCAAGAAGCCCGAGCTTTTTGTAAGTAGCTTGAAGCACAAAAAGAAACCCTATTCAGGAAAGATCGATTAGAGTATGTGACCTACTAAAGCGATCTTTTCTAAGAGACAAACAAAGATGAGATATAAAGAGAGAAATGGCATTATAAGTTTGTTTTGAAGAGAAATGAACCTGGACATATTAGGATCAAAACCATCTTCAAGGATCGCTCTTTTTCGTTTCTGATCCGATTTTGAAGCTTCCGACTCGGAGCCTCGCTTTGCCGGTTGACATTTTTAAACGAGCATATTGTTCAACGTTCAGTTCCGCAGATCTCATGTTTTTTAACTCTTAGCTGAAGATGTGTGTGTGTATGTGTGAGAGAGTGAGTGAGAAATCTCAATTAGTTTGAAAAATACAGAATATTGAAGCTTTAAAAATCTCAATTAGTTTGCCCCAGCGAAAGAAAAAAAACATAAGCCAAAAACTTACCGTTGATGGAGTCGCGGGGGTGAGGTGTGGCCTGGAGTCGGAGACGGAGGCGGGCGAGGGAGAGGTTAAGATATAGATACATAGATGGAGATGAAGATGAAGAGGGAAAGGAAAAAGGAAAATGTATAGAATACAAAGATGAAGATGAAGAGGGAAATGAAAAAGGAAAAGGTATAGATACAGAGATGGAGAGAAATATAGTATGAAGAGCTCACTTTTAGCCATTTCCATCGAGGTTTTCGGGGAGGGTGGTATCTCTGAGAAGAGAATTGTAGAGAAGAGAGAGAAAGAGAGGACTTGGGTTTTTTTGGGGCGGAAATTAATGGGTTGGTTTCCAATGCCTAACTTCAAACAAATCAAAGAAAACAGTGGGATGCCTAATATTTCATTACAAACCGGTGACCGAGTATTCACTGTTACAGACATGCCCCTTCAGAACCGTAATATTTTAATTCTAATTTTGGAAATAGGTTTTTGGTGGGAAGTTTCCTTAATTGGAAACTTTTTCCTTTATATATATATATATATATATATATATATATATATATATATATATATATATATATATATATATATATATGATATATAGATTAATTAATCCAGATTCAAAAAGATGTCCAACAATGAAAAAAAATATATTCAAATATTTCATCGAGCACTTTACATACATAGCAACATAAAACATAAAATACAAAAATAAATTTATTTTGAATCACACAAACATAATTATGAAGAAGAATAAAAAGAAGAAGGCGAAGAACAACAACAACAACATGATATGAATAAGTAAAAAAGTGAGAAATTAGGGTGATGAAGAATTAGTTATTAATAATAACTAGCGTTCTTCTTCACCACCCAACTCCTTACTCTCTTTCCTCTTCATATTTTTTTTGGTATTTTGGCGAAAAAATACAACGACGAGGGAGAAGAAGAAAAATGGACAATATAATAAATTTACCGGGTTTTTTGAATTTGGGTAGTATATAAACTATATTTCGAAAATTGACTTTAGCGGTTGAAAACAAGAACGAGGGAGTGAAACGGATAAATTTTGGGAAAATGTACCGGTCCTAATATCTCCTAAAATATTGGGTAAAATTATGGCCGGTCCCTTTTTCAAAATTCGTAACCCCTCCAGTACCTTGTTTTTTTTTCAACCGCAAAAGGTTATTTTTCAAAATATTGTTCCAAAAATGACATCGTCTCATTCAACAGCTCCGGTAAACACATTGGATTCGAAAATCACCATTGTTGGACAACAAAATGAAAGGTAAACCATATTTTTATTGGACATGGTTTGAGTCATTATGAATTTTGTATCGCGGTTCAAAAATTAATTCATCGTGGTGCAAGATTAGGTAATTAAGACTTATTTCAACGCGGTGCAAATTTTGGATTATGTAATTAAAATGATGAATCGTGGTGCAAAAATTGATGAAGTTAAATTTTTGTATCGCGATGTAAAATTTGATTAGGTAATTAAAACTTATCTATCACGGTGCAAATTTGGATTATATAATTAAAATAATGAATCGTGGTGTAAAAATTGGTGCAGTTAATTTTTTGTATCGCGTTGCAAAATTTGATGTAGCGCGATACACTAAGTAAGTTAAATCTGTAGAATGCCTACGATTCATTAAGAATATAGTAGTAATTTTGCCCACAAAAGTGATTTTTTCGGTTGAAAAAAGATAGGGTACTTTATTGATTAGAAACTTTAAAAAGTGAACCGACCCGCAATTTCTCCTTAATTATTCCACTAACGGACCCAACACATAATTTACAAGGATTAATTGCGGGCCGATACTTTTGGTGAAATTGTAACCGTTCCACTACCCTTTTTTTTTTTCAATCGCATAAGTCAACTTTTATAATTTTTTCCCAATAATATCTGTCTTCCTCCCGTCTGTCTCCACTTTGTCTTCCTTCAATTCCGCTTGGAACTGCAATTTTGCTTTTACAAACACACGCTCCTAAAAAAGATGTTGCAACAAAATTTTACAACTAATTTGACTCGAAAATGTTGACTTCCTCCGCTACTAATGTTTATCTTCTTCTAAGTTTGTTCCATCAAGAGTGTCCAATGATACAAGGAGATTTTCATTGTTAGAGCATCCCAATGTTACCCTTCCTATATCATCTTCTTAGCTAGGTCCCACTGCCACATACACATTTTTCTCTTCTTATTCCATCTAAGAATATATCTTCCCAATGCTAATCTTCTTATACATCTTCTTAGTTGGGTCCCATTGCCACCTCATTAACTTTACACTTCAATCTTATTTTTATATTTCTCAAACAAATAAATTAATTAAATTATAAATAAAGACATTAATTAATTTATAAATAATAAATTACTCACAATTTAAATAATTTATAATTTAATTAATAAATTATCAATAAAATACATATTATACATGACTCGTAAAATAACATAAATAGAAAATTACATAAAACATTAAAATTGAAAAAAAATATAATGATAAAGTTACATAAAAGATAAATACTTAAAAATTACATAAAAACATAAATACTTAAAATTAAAATTACAATTCAATAATTAAAATTACATAAAAACGTCACCGTAACGACGTCATATATGCTCAACCAAGTTGGATCGAAGTTCATGATATGTGTTTCTATCTCGTACCTCTGAATTTCGTTGCAGATATTCTTCAAATGCTTGTGTTGACCCATGGTTTACTTGTGGAGAGTCATATACGGTATCATCAGCCCAGTTGATAATGTAATCACCCTCGGCCTCCACAATCATGTTATGTAAAATAATGCATGTAGCATTATTTCTTTCAAGTTATCTCTATACCAAAACCTGCTAGGACCTTTGATAATTGTCCATCTTGATTGGAGTACTACAAATGCTCGTTCGACATCTTTCCTTGCAGCATCTTGCATCTCTTTGAATTTCTTTCACTTAGCATCCGACGGGCACAAAAAAACTCTTAACAAAAGTAGCCCAATCCGGATAAATTCCATCAGTTAGGTAGTATCCTTTTGTATACTGTTTGCCATTCACTTCAAAATTGCACGGTGGTGCATTTCCTTCGAGTACGTTATTGAACAAAGGTGATTCATATAACACATTAAGATCATTACGAGAACTTGCAACCCCAAAAAATGCATGCCATATCCATAAATCTGCCGACGCAACTGCTTCGAGCACAATTGTGGGTTTCCCATGACCTCTTGAATATTGACCTTGCCAAGCGACCGGACAATTTTTCCATTCACAGTGCATACAATCAAGACTTCCTAACATACCTGGAAATCCATGCCTTTGCTCGTGCATTTGAAGTAGACGTTGTGTATCATTAGCATTTGGTCTTCTCAAGTATTGACCTCCGAATAATTCAATAATACATCGACAGAAGTTGAACATGCACTCGATGGCGGTTGTTTCTGCTAATCGGAGGTACTCGTCGAGATGATCGGCCGGAACTCCATAAGCCAATTGACGGATAGCTGCCGTGCATTTTTGAAGTGGTGAGAGACCTACTTTTCCTACTGCATCAGACCTCTGTCGAAAATAACTTGAATGATTCTCTAATGCATTAACTATCTAAATGAATAAGTTTCGATGCATTCGGAAGCGTCGCCGAAATATATGATCGGGATACAATGGCTGAGATGAGAATTAGTCATTGACAAGTTGAGTATTTCCCGCTACACGCTTTCAATCTATATACCTCCTCTTTTTCCTTTGGTGACGCCTCCTGATGTTGGCTCTCTCTGTTTCTTCTATATGTTGTTGTAATGCAATTATCTCCAAAAATATTTTTTCACCTTCAGACATGTTGGATTCGTTGGCTTCTTCGGTATGACTACTTGTGTTAGAGCTATTGGTAGAAGAAGAGGAAGAATAAGACATCTTTAGTTGTATGTTGATGATTTGTAGCTATTGGTAGAAGAATATGACACCCCCTCATTTATATATACTTCTCAACAACGGCTACTTTAAAACGGCTACTTTACAACGGCTAGTTTAAAACGGCTACTTTAAAACAGATACTTTACATAAAAACATTATAATATTAAAAGTTACATAAAAACATTAATAATTAAAGTTATATGAAAACATTAATAATTAAAGTTACATAAAAACATTAATAATTAAAGTTACATAAAAACATTAATAATTAAAGTTACATAAAAACATTAATAATTAAAGTTACATAAAAACATTAATAATTAAAGTTACATAAAAACACAATAATATTACAAGTTACATAAAAACATTAATAAATAAAGTTACAGAAAAATATTAATTATTAAAATTCATATCATTTCTTCATCAACCGTGTCTTTACTTGCTCACATCCATGTTGATATATGACAACCTGTTCTGGAGTCATGTTTGAGGTATCTTCAGTAAGAAATTTATGTCTTTTATGAGCCTTTCACACTCCTTTCTTTGTTCTCTTGCAACAGCAGCTTCCGCTTGAAGTTTTTTTTGCTTCCGCTTCAGTTTTTTTAATTTCGGAGTACTTATCTAACAACAACGTATAATTAGCCGTGCGGGTATGCAACCCATCTATATCTGAAGATTTTTCGACTTTTCCTTTACCTTTCGCATTCTTTTTTGCCGCTTTTTTTCCCATCGGACGAGTACGTAAATCGATATCTTCTACATCTTCAACATCCACACTAGTCTTAGAATAACCGCCATTGGAGTCTGACGTCTTAGACTTTTTATTGGTGTGAATAATATCTGTTTGCCTAAAATATGATACAGAAGAATTTCTTAACATTTCCCACACATGATCAAAATTAAAGTGCTGACCTTTTTCTTGATGGTATACCGCCCTTGCATTTTTCATTAAAATATCATTGCTCCAATCGTTGTGTTTAGCATTGACAAGCCTATTGTAGATTTCGTTGAAGCTTCTCACAGATGGAGCAATTCTAGTTGACCAACGTGGTGTCAACTTCGCGATATCTCTCGGAATCGATTCACTTGGGCGATGTTCGTTGTAATAATCAGCTACACGCTTCCAATATTGCGCACTCTTTTGACTATTACCAATTATTGGACATTGGCTAATAGTCTGCACAGCTTCCGTAAGCGCAAGATCTTCATCCTTGGTCCATCTTGCATATGCTTGAGACTTGTGTTGTACCGGTACCGCTTTAGTTTCGTCATCCAAATCAATTGTTTCTAAATTGATTGGCGTCTCGGGAATCCGATGACGGCGTTGCCGAAAAATTACCAGACGAAGTCCTATCTACACTTGTTGGACATGACTCATTAGAAGATATGTAAGGTTGAGAAATTGCACGGGGCATACCTTGCGGGGTGAAAAATTGGTTTCCCGTCAGTTGCCAATAATTCGGATGAAAATGAACGTTATCAGATGAATTCCCAATAGTTTGAGGAACTTGAAAATTCTGGAAATTTGGAAAATTTGTAAAATTTGGCGGCATGTAGAAATTTGGATAGTTGGGAACATTTGGATTGTTGGGAAAATTAGGTGGGTATTGGGGGTATTGCGGAGTAGAAGAAAATTGAGAATGTTGAACATTATTGGAAACACGAGAGTTAGGTGTATTTTGATTTTCTTCATTTTCAGAAGAATTCAATAAATTTTGAAAAAAATGAGTATCTCTTGGATCCATTTGGAAGCTAAGTGTGTAGAAAAACTGAATTTTTAGAAAAATTATGAAGAAATAGAAGAGAGAATAAAGAAGTTGTGGAGAAAATGAAGAGGGTTGAGGTGGTGTATTTATAGGGAAGAAGGAAAAAAAATTATTGAAAAAAAGCCAAATAAACGGCTAGTTTTTGAAAAAGACCGGACAAAATTAAATTGGTTTACAAAATAGCCGTTTAGTTGCCAACCTTTAATTTTTTTTAAAAAGTAGACAATTTGCAGAACAATCAGACTGTGGGCCCCACCGAAAATGGGCTTCTCACTTGAATTTCTTCTGCGTGAGATACACGCTCATAACCCAAGTTGTGGGTGCATGCCACGCTTTATAGCTTCACTATTATTCCTCCTTTGGCAATTTACTTCCAACTTTGGAAGTTTGACAATTCTCTCTCCTTGTTGTCACTTTAAGGAAGAAAAGGAGGAAGGGCTACCATTGCTAATTTCAATTATTCCAATTAGGAAGTCCATCAAGAAGACATCGTTGGAGCTGCTCTTAGTTCCTTCACTATCAACTATTTGATCACCTAGTCTAGATGGGACACGCGAAATAAACACATAGGCTTCTTGATCGATATTCATATGTTAAAGAAATAGCATCAACATGTAAGCCCAATTGGGTTTATTTGAATTGTTAGCCCAATAGATTTCTTTTATTTTTAAACTAGATCTTCAAGCTCGTGCCTATGGCACGATGCTAGTATATCTGATTTCGTCAATTGAAATGATAGTTGGGAGATTGATATTTTATAAGGGGTGATTGTTCAGAAGATTAATCGCATGGTGTGACTTTGTAATATGAAGATAAAACATAGGGAGAAAAAAATGGGTTACTGCTCATAATATTAATTGTAGGGGGTGACTTGTAATAGGGAAATAAAAAATATGGCTCACACATGTGAGTGTGAGGGTGAATCTCAACCGTTAAATTTTTAAAGATAATTTAATCTCAACCTCTTAATAGCCCTAGTCAATTGTCAGTATATCTGATTTCATCAATTGAAATGACAATGTCTAAATAGAATTTACGATTTAAAAAAATGTTACAGTTGATGGGTACATTGCTTTTAGTAGAGCTGTCAAAACGGGTTGGTGGGTTCAACCCAAAAAACCCACCATATAACGTTCGACCCATCTAGATGATCAATAAACACCAACCCAACCCAACATATGGGTCAACCCACCATTTTTTCTTACCTAAAGACTACTTCTTTTATTTTCAATTTTTCATTGTTTTTTCACTTCCTTGTACTATACAACCACTCAAAATCAAGTAACCAACTCAACTGTTGTTGGCTAACGTAAAATAAATAAACTAAAACAATTGAATCTTCATTTCAGACTTCTGCCAAACATTTAATGGACATTCCTCTCACATGACTAAAAAAACCTTGGATGTCAAGACATGACTTCATGTAGGATGACAATATAACATAGATCAGTATAATCCAAACTGACTGCTACATAATAATTTAATAAACCTTAGATTTGTTATATATAAAAAAGTAAAACAAAAAACAAATAATAATAATAATAAAAGAAAATGAAAGATTACATGAAGACTAAAAAATGAAAGCACACTTATTCTCTAAAAAAAAGTATTCTCTAAGAAAACCCGAAACCCACTTCAACCCGTGACCCATAAACCCATATGACCCATATTTTTATGGGTTGTCAATTTCTCAACCCAACCCACTATTTTAAGCAACGGTTTGGGTTGACCCAACGGGTCCCGACCCATTTTGACGGCTCTAGCTTTTAGTGATAGTTGATGGATTGATGTTTTATAAGGGGTGGCCTTCAGAAGATTAATCGCAGGGTGTAACTTTGTAATGTGAAGTTAAAATATAGGGAGAAGAAAAAAGGGTTACTACTCATAAAATTAATTTTAGGGAGTGATTTGTAATAGGTAGAGAAAAAATAAGGAGTTAAAAATGGATAACTATTCACACATGTGAATGTGAGGGTGAATCTCAACCGTTAAATGTTTTAAGAGAATTTAATATCAACCTCTGAATAGCTCTAGTCTACCTAGCTGTTTTAAATATAAACATCTCATGTAATAGTTAGCAAATTAATTCCATTTTAATACAGTTTTACAATTTCTCTCTCTATCTGTCGTCTTCTCTAACTCTCTCCCTCACCTCCGACCACCACCGTCAATGGTGGTGGTCCGACCATCTTCAACTTTTCTTCCTTTACCAAATCTATACTATAGTATATTAAAGTTGGCGAGGACAACTCTCATAGTGACACATCACACACCTTTCGATATTCTTTAATCCTCAAGCCTCCACATCACTTGGCTTGAAACTTTTCATTTTCTAGTCATCTAGTCATTAACTAAAAATAATAATTAATAATAGTTAATATGATATTGTGATATTAATCATTTACTATTAATCTCTTCTATTGTTAATAATAGTGGAAATCTTATATAGAAAGACTTTTACTACCATCATCATTTCTTAATCAATGTGGGATAATATTATTATGTTGGCATTTGGTGAGTATTTTACTCTAATTACCCACTTCTGACACCATACTTTTAAGCATTGATATCTTATTCATCCAAAACTCGATTTAGACAAATAAATATATCATTTCAATGCTCTTACCGGGTAGAACACATTTGCACAATTACTTTTGCCAACAAACAAATGACACGTAAAGAAATTCGTGTCTCAAGTTGCACAATTTCATTCACTAAAAACACTAATTTTTCAACAAGTATTATACTTTAAGCATTAATATCTTATTCACCCAAAACTTGACTTGAACAAATAAATATATCATTTTGATGATCTCACGGAGTAAAACACATTTGTACAATTATCTTCGTCAACAAACAAATAACATGTAAATAAATTCATGCCTCAAGTTTCATAATTTCTTTCACTAAAAACACTAATTTTTCAACAAGTATTATACTTTAAGCATTGATATCTTATTCATCACATTTCGATTTGGACAAATAAATATATCATTTCGATACTTTGACTGAGTAGAACGCATTTGTACAAGTACCTTTGCCAACAAACAAATGATACGTAAAGAAATTCGTGCATCAAGTTGCACAATTTTTTTTCACTAACAACACTAATTTTTCACTAATATGCATCTCTACTATAATTATGAATAAATGTGATGTAACAAACATTGGTTGAAATTTGATATTTGTTTAAAAAATATTTAGCTAAATTACTTTTACTAAACTAACAAAAGAAGATATATGTTCAAAATTGTTAGAAGTTGATGTTGACTTAAAAAATCCTTAGGCAAAATCTTACCAATACAAATGATTTATTCCTCATTGGTTACAAAGAATTATAAATTATTTTTTTTTTAGATAAATGACTTCAACTATTATGACCGATAGAATATATACATTTCACATTGACTTGAAAAATGATATTTCTTTAAAAAGTTTTAAAATAAAAGATTTCTATTATTATTATCTTTACCAACAAACAAACGACACGTAAAAAAATATGTGCATCAAGTTGCACAACTTCTTTCACTAACAACACTAATTTTTCACTAAGATGCATCTCTACTATAATTACCAATAAAAGTGATGTAACAAACATTGGTTGAAAATTGATATTTGCTTAAAATGTATTTAGATTAATGACTTTTGGTGATTAACATAAAAAATATTTTATCTAAAGAATTTTATAACCAATATCCATTTATAAATAATATTAATCGTAACTTCTATAAAATAATATCTTAAATTTATTTCAATATTTTCTCCGTGGACAAAACTCCAATATGATCAAAATTGAGTCATAACCCCAAAGATAGAGCTTCGACCGCTGCCGCTCACAACAACGAAATCATAATTTCTACTTTCTATGTGAATTTGTTTGCTTTGTTTGTTTACATCTATTACTTTTTGAAGAATAATTTATACTTTATATACATGATTCGTCAATGTATGATGAAACATTCGAATCAATAGAAGAAGGTAATTGTTGATCTTTAATTTATATTGCACTCGTGCGGAGCACGGGCTCAATAATTAGTTTGACATGGTATAAGAACCAAGAATCCTTGGTTCTCGTCAATACCTCCTCTTGATCATAAACCCTAGATCATGACTGAAGAAACTTCAGAAATCAAACTCCTAACTGGCCTTCTTCATCTTCGATTACGCCCGGTTGAATCATTCTCGCTGAGGACTGCATCGAGACTAACAGCGCGTTCGTCACCTTCGCCGCCCAACAAGCCCAACAACAACAACGATTTCAAGATACGTCTCCTGACTTAAACATACAATCAAAATCAAATCACTCTGCCTCTCCAAGAAACCCATCATCTCTCTTATTCCAGACCTATACGACCCATTCCAGATCTCAATTAAATCAAGGTCCGACAACCTTCACCTAAAACCTTCTTCTTTTACAAATCGATCTTGACAAACCTTGCTTACAAGATGAGTTCTTCATCGGACATGTTGACCGGGTCAACACGGAGTTTGACTGGCCAAGTTGGTCTCAACGGCGGTTTCAACGTTCACAAAGGGATTTACTCTCAACCTCTTCCCCAAATAGAGATAGAAAGAGTTGGTTCTTTAAAATGGTTGTTTTCAGTTAAAGAATGGTAGCAAAATTCCCAAATGCTCTGGTCCAGACTTGTATAAACAACCAAAATTTCAAAATCAACTATAGTAATACCCATTTAATCAGTTTCTTCTTATTTTTCCATAGAACACAAAATCATTGCAACCAACAAAGCTCAATTCAACTAATCTTTTCTCTCAACCAAACCCATTTTCGTCCAGAAATGGAGGATGAAATCAAGTAGAGCCCTGAAAGCGGTACACATGACATGTTTGCTTTGTAAGAAAACCCAAAGTGGCACATTTGATTTAGGCCCAAAGAGGCAATTCAGTTCAAAGTGGCATATTTGATTTAGGCTCATAGAGGCAATTTAACCCAAAATGACACATTTGATTTAGGCCTAAAGTGGCACATTAGCCGTATAGGCTCATTAGTTTGTATCTCTCAAATTCGCATACTTCACAAAGTCGTGTGTATCTCTTCAACTCGCACATTTCACAAAGTCGCGTGTACGAGTTGAGGGGGAGTGTTAAAGAAATAACATCAACATGTAAGCCCAACTAGGCCTATTTGAATTGTTAGCACAATATATATTTTTTATTTTTAGATATAAATATCTCATGTAATAGTTAACAAATTAATTCAATTTCAATACAGTTTTACAATTTCTCTCTCTATCTGCCGTCTTTTCTAACTATCCCCCTCCCCGTCGGCCACCACCGTCAATGGTGGTGGTCTGGTCATCTTCAGCCTTTCTTCCTTCAACAAATTTGACAATCAATAAATTGTTTTCTTTTATGCCAGTCACATTCACATGTGCAGATGGGATGAATGAATGCTTCACAATTTACCAAATCAAACACCGCTTGGAACAACGATGCCCTAATTTGGAACTGCAATTTTGCTTCGGAACCATTGTGATTTTGCATCGAAACCAATGATGCCCGAATTGAAACCTACACTATTTTCCCTTGCGATGCCCAAATTTGGGGTAGTGACTTTTGAGCGACGCCCAAAAATTTTGAACGACGTCCAAATTTTTTGAGCAATGACATTTGAGCGACACTCAAATTGGGACAATGGTTTTGTGTGCACGTTTTTCTTTCATTAAGGGTATTTTCGTCATTTTCCCCTCAAAATATACTTTAGCGGTTGAAAACAAATATAATGAACTTTTCCAGTTATAATATCATGATAAGGGACTAACTCAGTTATCACCCAATTTACAATTTACAAAAATAGGATGTTGATTATTGAAATATGCTTCTTGATAATTTAATTATCACCTTGCATATTTTATATATGTTGATTTGCTTGCCCCCATTGCAAGTGAATCATCACAAGTGGCTAAAAGGTCTGCATACCGGTTAGTGTGGCAACTTGTATGATTTCACATAGGTCTTAGATTAGGTGTGACCTGATCTAGTCCTACCCTTTTATATGACGATCAAGGCAGACCAACACTTCATAATGCACTTAAGCACCGAAAGACTTGCAGCTATGTCAAAAGCCTTCACCGGCAAACATACCATAAGTTGAAAAGGCTCGTACCGACAGACATCAGTTCTCCTGTATCGGAAGACTTGTTTCCACTGGCTCGAAGCTTTCCAACGACAGACCTTAAAATCTGCACGTGCTACAGAGAAAAGTCAAAGAAGTTGCTCAAATCAAGACTAATATGTCCGTGCCTCTAAAAGCCTGACATACTCAAAGCTACAAGACTTTTTCTCATTCAAGTAGCCTGTTAAAGTCAAAAAGCAATTACTTTATTGAATAGACCACCTGACAGTGCAACAGACATCAGACATACTCTTCAGAGACATATCAACATAGTTTGACAGACAACGAGTTCCAAGATCTACAGGACTAAATCTCTGCTCCAGACAATCAAAGATCTTGAGGACAAAGATCTCTATTCGATACTCATCAACCACTACATCTTCAACGGATAGAAATCTTAAAGTCTTCATCTCTTAACGATCATATTGATTCTCGCCTATATAAACCCTTCCCTCTTGCTAAACAGACGATACATAGACATACTGTGACATACAAAGACACAGTGACATTGTAAGCTACATTTAAGATCATCAGACGATACAATGTGAGCAACGAGTAACTCAATCTACTTAAGAACTTCATAGAAAAGAAATCATCAAAGAGATCGTCTTCACCAACGCATCTCTGATTTCTACAACAGATTGCAGTAAACTCATCCAGCTATTAGCAAGACACTTTCAGTGGATTGCTAGGAAGAAAAACTTAGAAAAGAGAAGAGAATGTTCAGAAACTTCAATAGACAGAGATCAAGATCTGAAGATCGATGTTAGACAATTTATGAGGAAAATGAAGAGCTGTCTGTAGATATTGCATTCATATCTTTAGATTTGTATCCCAATACAAATGCTGTTGATTGTGCAATTATCAATCATCATGGGAGGATGAGTGCTTTTGCACTCAATCGTTAGATATATTTTTATATCTGAACGACCTTAAAAATCATCTTCTCATAACAGTTTCTTGGTTTCATCTCTTATTGTCCTTTGCAAGCTTAAAGATCCTTGAATGGATAATTAAGTAAGGATTGAGACTTAGGAAGACAAAGCTAGAAACTGTACATAGATTATTTAGACTGATGTAATATGTAATTTATCTTTGAATAAATTCATATGTTCTTACCAATGCTTTATCTCTCAGTCCTTAAATATCTATGAAGTTTTTATAAATGATTTATCTTTAGAAAAACCATTCTCTACCTGATCTCCTAAACCTGCATTTGAAAGAATTAATAAGTGTGCTGTTGTTCTGAACATATATTTATGTGCAGTCACTTAAGACTTCTCCAAATCATAGCCTATTTACTTTCCGCTATACAAATCTTTTATCAGGCTTTTGATTTGATTAAACAACTTATCGGCAGAGATATTACTTCTGCTTTGAGTAAGTCTACCGATAGCCTCTACCGACAGACATACTCAACTTGATAAATTGTATTTGCCAACTAAACTATGCTTTATGTATATCCAAAAGAAAAGTTTTTAAATTGGCATTATAGGCTATTCACCCCTCTAGCCTATTTGAGCATTATTGTGGACCAACATAGGCTGAAAATAAACTAACGTCAGCCCAAAATGAAAATAATATTTATTAATATAATTCCCAATATTATTCAAATTATGAGTATATTACAATGAAATTCATAAGTCAAACCCATAATCTAATGCCCTATTAAAAGTGGATGTCGCATGATTGTTTAGATTCATAATATGTTAAAATGCCAACGATTAATAATAACAAAACTTGAAGGAGTAGTTCTTCTATGAAAAACGTCTTACGAATCTTAAATTGTAAAACGAAGTCTCACTCTCTCACAACTTATTCACCAACACACGATAAATTAGGTCAAAAGAATCTATCCCACCTAAAATATTTGTAAACCGTTTACTAAGTTTTTGCCAATTTAAAAAAAGAAAACGTATTCATGCAAATATTGAGTTTGTTAAGAGATTCTTTAAAGGCCAAATGAATCATGGAATAAAACTACAATGGCCTTAAGCATTCCAACTTATATAAAGAAAAAGATAAAATTAACAAGGTTATCATGACTTGGTAGTCGTCAACGAATACACTCAAATTTAATGAAATCTTTGAATTATTTATGCAATTTTAAAAAAGTTAATCCATATGTAAATAACTTTTCTTTTCTTTAGGGGTGTCAAGTATTAAAAAAAGATGAAGCAAGGATACTACGAAGATGTTGTTACCAGAATACCTTTAAAAGGACACATATGATTTACTCTTTCACTTTCACTCAAAAAGTCTAATTATTAAAGTGATATATTAATGTCATTGAAATTATCTATAATTTAAAAAATATTTAAGCGCAAACAATGTACTTATAACACAAATAAGAGTAAAAATGAAACGTTATAGAAATTATAAACATGATTTTTTAAAATAAAACATGTCAAAATAATACAATAGACTTTTAAAATAAAACATGTCAATATAGTAGACTATTTGTCCATAATGAATGAAGTAACTATTTTATGGAAAGACTTACCAAATGCAACAATGGGTAAACAAAAGTATAGTGGTTGTTGCCCTTGCCGCCTACCCGCCACCCGGTCAAGAAAAAAAAGATACTAAAATTTACAAGACTAGCATATGCCAAATTGTACTCGATACTGAATAATAAATACGAGATCCTTACGTTCGTGGCCATAACACAATATCAGTTTAAGACTGAATCAATGCGTGCTTGATATGTTTGTAAGGATTGTATTTTATTTATACTTTTTACCGGCTTAAAAGTTTGGTCTTAATTGTGTGATATTATGTTGATATAAGCTCCCCTTTTGTAATTTCATTTTTCATTTCCTTGACGTGTGGCAAGGGGAAAAAAGAATAACTACTTCACGTAACATTTTTGTATATGTGACTTGAGACCAACGTTAATTAGTAATTGTTAAAGGTAATAAAAGTTGAAAATATGTTAAATTTGAGCCCGTAGTCGGCAATAGTCAATGTTGTAATATTAATAGTTAAAATTATAAAAATCTAAGTAAAAATCAAAACAATAATTATATTGTTGATGACCGTTGCGTTATTTTAAAATTCAAAATTGTTCGCAACTTAAAATGCGCCAAAGATGGTGAATTGGCGGTTACCCCATGTCCATTCGACGTGTGAATGATTTTAGAGCGAGATCATTTTTTTTTATATTTTACAAAGAAATAATATTTTACGCGCTTAACTCTTCGGTAAAAAACTAATAATCCAAAAAAAGACCGCAAATCTTTCAACACAAACGAATAACTTTCTAACACACACAAATAACATTTTAGCAAACACATACATAACCATAATAATTTATTATTCTTTTAGCAAATATCTCTAAACAAGTTAAACAACATTTAACATATTCTAATAATCTAACAGCAAACTCCATAAAAACCAAATTATTTCTTGCCTTCATTAATTCCGATTTGAAAGATACTCACCATCAAATTTACTTGCATTACATTCCAAATTAAATATTCATACAGCATTATGCCCAAAAAAAAAAAAAGAAAAAAAAAGTCCTTCCTCAAAAGGAAAATTAATTCAAATAAATGAAAAATAAGTTATTTGTGTACATTTTGTTCACAAAATCCACTATTTCGGACCATCTCTCTTTCCTCCCCCTTCCTCCTTCTCTCTTTCTCTTTGGAGTTTTGGTTTCAGCCGCACTGCTCTGTTTTTATGTGTGTAGCGCCTCCATCTCCACCTAGGGTTTTCTAAAGGGTTTTCAATCTAGACCGTTCTCCTCCGCCCACGACGGCTTCACTCATTAACAATCCTAGGGCTTACCGAGCTGGCTTTCCTAACTTTTCTCAAACGAATCTCCATGCGCCGCCGCTGGTTCAGCGGCTTCATTGATTAGCCACATCCTCCATATCTGCCCCCCATAAAAAGCTCTGATTTTCGATTTAGCATCATTCCGAGCCCCACTGTTCGATTAGGGCTCAGGCGAATTGGTTTTTGCAAAAAAAAATCGTTGTTTCGATTTGAATGGCATTGGGAGATTTAATGGCGTCTAGGTTTTCCCAGTCATCTGACGTGGTGGCGGTTTCGAATCACTTGGATGACTATACAAACATTCCTGAAGACGTCGTTGGGGATAGGGATCCAGTTTCAGTTGTCTTGCAAAGAAGGGAAAGGGATGTTAGGGATAGGGATTCTGACACTGCTGCTAGTAGTAGTAGTTATAGCGGTGGTGGTGGGGGTAATGGTGGCAATGCCACCGCCATTACAGCGACTAGTATGGCTTACTTACCCCAAAATTTGGTTTTGTACGAGCTTCGACACGAGGCCTTCGAGGCCTCTGCGCCTTCTGGTCCTGCTGATACTGGGTTGGTCTCAAAATGGCGGCCGAAGGATCGGGTAATGCATCTATGAATTATTCTCATGTTTTGTGCAATGTGATTGTTTCTTTGATATCAATTAGAAATGTTGTAACAGTGTTCATTTGCTTTGATTAGAGCCTAGCTTATCTGAAGTTGCGGATTGGTTAAGAATTTTTATTGCTATTAGTTTAATAGTAGTTAGTCAAGGATTATGATAGGAAAACTTGGTACATGGTGTTGAAGATGATGCAATGTTTTGAAGCAATTCATGAGTTCATTTATATGGAGGTGTCTTTCTAATAAAATGCTTATATTATTTTATGCGCGTAAGATACTGATAAATGATTGTACATGGAACGTTTTGTTGTGTCATCGTTGTGAAGAAGTAGTTTGTGGTTTTTTGTTGGGAGGGGTTCGGGGTTCGGATGGATAAGGGGAGGTGTCGAAGGGCTCAGTTTTGTTTTCGGAAAATCTAGACAATGCCAGCCGATCATTTAACTGTGACACCTTACTCGATTGAAGATTGTTAGAAATAGGAATTGGATTGATGTAATTGAGATTTATGGTTCTGTTCACTAGTTTCTTGATATTTGGTCACGCATGGATTCTTGAGTTACGATTTATGTTCACACATAGTAAGCATATAAAGCTATTCTCTTTTTGGCATTCTTACTATAAGTGCTCCTAAAGTTTAGTATGTTAATATATTTCCATATTGGTACTGTCTCGTATCTTTATCTTGAATGTGCTCTTGCTTCGTAAATTGGCATAATATCCTAAGCCAGTGCATAATTTTGCAATATCGATTTCCATATATTTTTAGATGATAGGTTCTAAATAAGGGTCTTTTGGAAGACTTGAACTTTACCGCTTTCTAACCTTACTGATTTAAAAAAAAATGATAAATCCATCTTTACGTGTACATCAAGTGAAGGAATTGTGACGAAAAGGGGCATACCAAGGATCCAAGTAAGAGGACGACAATCTTTCTTGCAGCACAAAGAAAGCCAAAGCGGGCCTTTGAGAAAGGATTTCTCTACTCTCATTCCATGTTCCCCTCCGTCTTCGTTGTATGCTTCCCTTTTGGCACAGAAAATTTATGTTTTAGCCTGGAAAGTGTGTAGATTTTGACTCACTTATAGTATTGCATTTGTGTAAATGAAGGTCTAGACTCTTCTATCCCGAACAATTACCCACTTTCATTTTATATGACTCTATGGAGTATGGTATGTGTTCAACCCTTTGATACTTCAATAAAAAAACTCGAATTTTGTACATTGTGCACATTAAGGAAGAAGATGCCTTCATGTTTTGTACCAACACCAAAACAGTTCATAACATGGACATGTTAGTTGATGTTTTTTTTTAAAATTAATAGGAAGAAAGAAATTCATTTTCTATTGCTTGGAGTTCATTCCCTTGTAACTGCTATATTTGACTTCATAAAGTCATGAGCAATACAATTTCTTTATAGATTTAGGATATTTTAGTACATGACTCCCCCATATCCAACTTTTGGATGGATGTCTCTGCGTCACAAGATTGGGGATTTGGTAAGATTCACCATTAACCTTCCAGTATCTCGAGTTAACATAATCTGGTATGTAGGATTTGATGATAAGTGTTGCTCTTTTCTAATTTCAGTTCTGTAAAGCCAAATGGCCTGATTATAATTGACATTGGTTAAGGGTGGTAAAGTTTAGTCTTGGTTCTAGAGGAAGGGCTCGTGGTTGATAAATGAGGTCGTTCGAGACTTCGAGTCTAACAGGAGGAATTAATACCATAATACAGTCATACAAAATTTGAAATGCATGAAAATTGTTTAGCTCAAGAGCATAAACTAGTTTATGTGACTCACCCCGAAAAGATGTAGACATGCATTTCAGGAAGCATCTTCACATGCGATTATTTGAGACTTGTGGGAAATTATTGCTTTATGCGTGTGAAGATCAGGAAATTTTGATAATGAGGAAGGGTCTTAGAGAAGCTTAAAGACATCTGTTTGCGTACTATTCTTTCTTGGTGCCCTGTGTTAGTGGTTTCGACTCAGAATACTACTTCCTATATAGCAGTTGTAGCAAATTCCTTCCTCCCCGAGTAGTTCAGGTGTTTCTTGTATGTTCTCCTTATGTAAATAGGCTGCGTCACCTGTTTTTACGCTCTTGTTTATACTTTATATAATACTTTACAAAAAAAAAAGATCAGGAAATTTTGATTAATTTGCTACTCTAATATGAGGTGGCTACGTTAGTGGTATACTTACCTGCATGTAGTACAATGCTTCATTCCTTAGAACATCTAAAACTCCTTGAGGCTGATCCCATTTGTTATTATCTGGACCTATTTGAATAGGTCACAGAATGAGAAAATTTGAAAATTTCCTTGAAGACAAAACTGTGGTTATCCATGCTTAGGCTATTGTTTCCTTTATTCCAAGCTAAGTTGGTTAGGTTATGGTTTTCCTTTTGCTGATCGGTGTAGCAGTTTTGAGCTGTTGCTTTAACTGAACTTATCTTCTGGACAATTGTTGAACTATTATCGCGCATTAGCTTTCCTTTTTGTGATAGTTTCAATGTACATGTGTATCAGCCCCTGCGTTGTTAGAAATACCCTTTACTAATTACTAATCAAAGAATTGGCGAAAATCATGAATAATAAACAATGGATTTAAGACATATTTTGTCTTCTACACGAATGAAGCTAAAGCCTTTGCATATATGGGGCGTTATTGATCCCAAGGGGTGGGAGAGATGGCAAAGGCACTCATCGTTCCAATCCTCATACCAACAAGGGGCCACGCTTACCTATCAAAAAATAAATATATATGGGGCATTATGTCTTGGTATCAAAATAGACTCGTGGATTAGATATACAGTGCGACCAAGCAAAAAAGAAAATTTAGATTGTTATTTTGCCCTATGAAACTCATACAAAATGAATTGATGAGAGTCCATTGCTTTAAACCATCAAACTCTATTAAATGATTATAGTATGGTTCACTTACTTTGCAATGCTTCCTTGTGCTTTGAAAGGGATGATTTTAGATTTCTGGATTTTACTTTCTATATTCTTAAACCTCTTGCACTATCAGAGGCTGTGCTGTTAGTTATGAACTTTTATTTATAATTTAAAGTAGACAACTGTAAACAAACACCCCCTACAAAGATAAAATCAATATAAAGCGTGAACTGAAACTTTAAAAGGGTGTCAACTTTTAAAAAGATGGAAATCTCTATCTCACCTCGAATAGATAAATCTCCCACATTTTTAGTTCTGTTTCTTTGATAGCAATTTTGCCTCTTGAGAAAGATTGGTAGTCATACTGGATGGAATAGAATGCACCAAATATGCATTGTTTGAGATGGTGAGTTGTCTTTTAAATATACTCCCTCTGTTCCTATCAAAGAGATCATCTTTCCTTTTTAGGCCATTCAAAAAAAGTGTTCACTTTGTAATCATTCCTTTTTTGGATGTTACCTTTATCATTTTACCCTTGATTTGATTTTGACTTTAATTGATAGGCTTCACTCTAAAATGGGTATCCTTGGAAAATAGTTTTGTTATCAATTAGACATTCCTCCTTTTGAGCATACTTCTAATGTACACATGACGCGTCGCCTGTTTTAACGCTTTTGGTATACAATACCTTACTTTTCAAAGAAACAAAAAAATCCTTGGAAAATACACACTATCCTAATATATATATATTTAGTAGAGTCAATTATCTTTTCTCAATATGTGTGCTGGGTCAAACATTACACTCTCTTAGGAACGGAGGGTGTATTTGAGTTTTTTTTTTTTTTTTTACAGAACCCTGACCAATTTCATTAAAAAATAATAATAAAAAAATCAATACAAGGAGAGAAACAACCTGCCTTGCCCTAAAAATGGAGGACAAAGCAACCTTACCTCTAAAGCAAATTATATGATTTAAAGAGACAAAAAAAGGCCTAAAAAAGAAAACAAAAACTAAGAGATCCTAGTGAGTCAAAGTTCTGGGGGGGGGGATGGGGGGTTGGGACGATTGGATTAACTTGTTGCTTCAACTCGTACCCACAACCGAGTCTGCTATCCAAGTCTATACAATATTAGTGTGAGTTTAATGCTTGATATAGTGGCTGATCTATTAAGTAGCTCCGTCTCTTGTACATAACAGTCACTTCCATAAATTACTTGAAAAAATATCCATCTTTCTATCATTTTCTTAAAGATTTTAAAATTTCTCAACTTCAAATGCAGATGAAGACTGGATGTGTTGCTCTCGTTTTATGTTTAAACATCAGTGTTGATCCACCTGATGTAATAAAAATTTCGCCTTGTGCCAGAATGGAGTGCTGGATAGGTACAGTCAGTTTATGCTTATTCTTTGTAATTAATATATTTCTATGTTCTATGAATGGTCATTGTACTGAGTTCATTGTGCTACTACTTTAAGCCTTTAGGTGGAGCTTTTTGATTTCTGGTACGTTAATAATTAAGTGTGCATATATGTGGTCCCTGTGATTTGATAGTTTATTTCGTGCTGGATGAAAAATAAATGGTCTTTTGTTTTATTTGCTGAAAGAAAACACATTTTGTATTTGGAAGTTCTTTTTTCTTACTTATGTTCACCATATGTGTCTTTATTACATGTAGCATTGTAGCTTCAACCCCCCTCTCTAACTGATAGTTTTTTACACTGTTGCTACTTGTACATCCCAACTTCTGTTCAGATATACACATGCGTATCGCTAGAGCATGCTTCTTGATTTATATTTTTCTCAGTCTATAAGCACATCAAATGTTCTTCTGGACTTCCTAGATGGCTAGACCTATCTGTGTTTCTCGTACCACTGGTTTAATGACTGAAAATGGCTGGAGACAGTTTGGACTAGTAGAATGTGTGAACCAACATGCACACAACTTAGGCAGTGTGGTATTGTTGAAAGAGACGGCAATGCTAGAGGTTGGGGAAGATCAGTGGACAAAGATGACCAAAAAGGATACGATTGAGTGTGCTTTAACACAACATCTTGTTTTTACAATGGACAGAACAAGATTGCGAAAAAGGATTGTAGCCAACCCCAGGTAGTTGAAACAAAGGATGAGCTGAGTTGAGTTTTATGAAATGGTACCTAGATTATGTAGAAGCAAAGGGGCCGCATAATACATTTCATAATCTTGGGTGTCAGACGTGGCCTCCCTATATTTTCTAATTTTCATCCCTGTGCAATGTTCTTTTTACTTGTGCTTTAGGCTCATAAATTTTGTTTATTCTCTGTGTATCTGTTTCCAGATCCATTTTCTATGGCACCTCAAAAAGCTCTTGAAACAATTGGAAAAACATTGAGTTACCAGTATGAGAGGTGGCAACCGAGGGTGAGAATATTGTTACTTTAGTCTCATGCCAATCATTTCTATTGTTTTTGAATATTTTTTAACATGTTAAGGTATGAATAGGCTCGATACAAGACCCAACTAGATCCTACAGTGGAAGAAGTGAAGAAACTATGTACTACTTGTCGCAAATATGCCAAGTCTGAGAGGGTTTTATTTCATTATAACGGACATGGTGTGCCCAAACCCACTGCCAACGGTGAAATTTGGCTATTCAATAGGGTAATGTTCTAATCTTCTCTTTTTCTTCGGATTCTTCACTGGACTTGATCTGTTTTATCCTTGCCCTTTGATGCAGAGTTATACCCAGTACATACCTTTGCCTATCAGTGACCTTGATTCCTGGTTGAAGACACCGTCGATATATGTTTTTGACTGCTCTGCTGCAGGGATGGTTGTCAATGCCTTCATAGAGGTATCAACAACTCTGGCATCACTATAAATCGTTACTTTGTGATGATTTGATCATGTGTGAGTCTAACTCACGTTTCTTCAGTTCCCTGACTTTTATATGGCTGTTTATCTTTGTGTAGCTTCAGGATTGGAGTCCTTCTGCAACTTCAGCCAGGGATTGTATACTGCTGGCAGCTTGTGGACCGCATGAGACTCTTCCACAGAGTCACGAGTTTCCTGCTGATGTGTTTACATCCTGCCTTACAACACCTATCAAGATGGCATTGAGATGGTGAATAATTCTCTTACAAACGACAATTTTGTTTATATGACAGAAAGAAATATAAACCTTTATTATATCACCGGAAACAATATTTCTGATGATCTCCTTTGACTTACTAGGTTCTGCACTCGTTCGTTACTGCACGAATCTCTTGATTATTCACTAATAGACAGAATACCCGGTCGCCAAACTGATCGTAAAACTCTTCTTGGTGAGCTGAACTGGATTTTTACAGCAGTGACAGATACAATAGCCTGGAATGTTCTTCCACATGGTAACGAGGAAGTGATACTTGCGTGCTGTATATTTGACATCTATTTTCTCTCTTCATCTATATAAGCTCAATTCTCCGACCTGCAGATCTATTCCAGAGATTATTCCGACAAGATCTGTTAGTTGCCAGTTTGTTTCGAAATTTTTTGCTCGCAGAAAGAATTATGCGCTCTGCGAATTGTTCTCCAGTGTCATATCCTACGTTGCCACCAACTCATCAGCATCATATGTGGTAGGTGTTTCTTTGTCTTGTGATATTATGGTTTCGGCTTGCAGTCTTCTGGTTTTCAACTTGTGCCACTTTCTATGTTACAGGGATGCATGGGACATGGCTGCGGAAATTTGCCTTTCTCAGCTTCCGACTTTAGTTGAGGATCCCATTGCAGAGTTTCAGGTGTGAGCTGTTCAATTCGTGCTGATATATCTTTTTCTTTTTAATAAGAACATTTCCAGTATTTCACTGAATGATTATTTGATATGCTGCATCTTCTTTTCCTTACTGTTATTATGACCGAGAGTGATGTCTTTTTTTTCCCTCAGCCAAGTCCCTTTTTCACGGAGCAGTTAACTGCTTTTGAGGTGTGGCTTGATCACGGGTCTGAACATAAGAAACCACCAGAGCAGTTGCCTATTGTTCTTCAGGTATGGTTTTCTATCTGGTTGCTATTAGGTATCATTTCCATGTTAAGCTGCTTTATGCTACTTTCTAGAATGAAGGCTAATCCTTTTGTTAAAATGATTTGATGAAAAACGGCTTCTTTATTTTCTGTTGAATGCATTGTCCGGATGTTTGGTCAAAATGTGTAGTTTTCAAGTGTTCTATCAAGTAATTATGTCATCTATTCGAGAATCTGGGTAACAAGAGGCTCCTGTGATGATCGGGAGTTAGTTTGTATCTGATTATCCACTTTTCATTGTCTTGCATTAAGGCTCCAATATTAGTATCTTAGATGAGTGTCCTGAGATAAACAATATTTGGTGGTCGTTAGGTGGAAGATACACTGTCTTGTGGCCATATTATCTTTGAGTGTGTATATGCTGTTAAATGCAAATTGAAAAGAGCTGCTTCTAGACATAGCACTTAGGAATGCATGACTGAATGATGATGGTGATTGTGGACTAGTTTATAATGATGCTTATAAACGTGACGTTTATCGTTCATAAACTGGGATCTATGGAAAACAAAGTGTTGACCTTGTCCTGTCCTTTTATGATTTAACATTTAGAAATTATCAACAAGTATAAAAAAATATATATTTGCACTTGGGAATCTTCACTCCCACCACTTTGTAATTTGGAAAAGATAGGGGCACCAAAGCCTTTTCAGTCCCAGCTTTTACTCCAGTTAACCTGCTGTGTTTTAGTTTCTGTTACCAATAATATTGCCTTATGATTTATCCCCCTATTCTTCTTGCATCTCTTTGGTCGGATTATGGCAACATGCTTGCTAATTCGATCACATTGCCATTTCCAACCATTTATCTTTGTGTTTGTTCTTTCTTTATCCAAGCACTAACTAATCTTTATGCGACTTATGCTGTAGGTGTTACTTAGTCAATGCCATAGGTTTCGTGCTCTTGTGCTGCTAGGTAGATTTCTTGATATGGGTCCTTGGGCTGTTGATTTGGTAAGTTAATATTAGCTCTACGGCTTCTTTGTCCTCTTTGCACATGCTCTTTCTAAGTTAGGTCAATCATAGATGTCTGAGATAACAATTTTATTTCATGGTAGGCCTTGTCGGTAGGAATATTTCCATATGTTTTAAAGCTGTTGCAAACCACTACTCCAGAACTGCGACAAATTCTCGTCTTTATCTGGACAAAGATCCTTGCGCTTGATAAGGTTTGTTAGGCCTTCCCTTACTTTTTTACTTGTCGAGATTCATTAAAATTGCCTTATGGAAGTTTTCTGTTTTGAATTAACAGTCTTGCCAGGTTGATCTGGTGAAGGATGGTGGACACACATATTTCATCAAGTTTCTTGATAGTGTGGAAGCTTATCCAGAACAGCGTGCAATGGCAGCATTTGTTTTGGCTGTCATTGTAGATGGACACAGACGGGGGCAGGAGGCATGTGTTGAAGCTGGTCTGATTCATGTCTGCTTGAAGCACCTTCAGGGTTCGACCCCGAATGATGCACAAACTGAGCCCTTATTCTTACAGTGGCTTTGCCTTTGTCTTGGAAAGTTGTGGGAAGATTTCATCGAGGCCCAATTAATAGGCTTGCAGGCTGATGCTCCTGCTATATATGCACTTCTACTTTCTGAGCCCCAACCTGAGGTTAAATTTAGTTTTTATGCAATTCTTTTTGTTCTTAGTATACATGATAACTTTGTTTCTGTGTGAATCACCATTCCTTGCTTGTCGATAACTGAGGAGCATTTTGTTTCAGGTTAGAGCGTCGGCTGTTTTTGGATTGGGAACGCTGCTTGATGTTGGGTTTGATTCAACTCGGGATGTTGTAGATGAAGAAGATGATGATGAAAAAGTTAGGGCTGAAATTAGCATTGTGAAGAGCCTTTTGAATGTTGTTTCAGATGGAAGTCCATTGGTCAGGGCCGAGGTTGCTGTAGGTATGTGACAACTTGTGATTTTCTCATTACCTGTTTCATACTCTCGTTTATGTTCAGGATTTTCCATTTGGTTCTAGCCTTTGTAGATTTTCAAAATTGAAAGTGAACTAGTTATTAGTATGATGTGAATACCACCAACAAAAAATAAATTGTAAAGACTACCAGCTAACTGGAGTTTGTTTTTTGACTCTTCTTCCCTAATTAATCTCCTTTTCAAGTCTTCCTACTTTATAACCTAATTCTTATATACCTGTTTGTCTTGCTGATGTAATGGTGATTATATATAGATGTAAAAATGAGTCTTTTTACCACCTCTGTGCTATCTGTTGCTCATGTCTAGCACAGTGCTTGAGATTTAGCTTGAGATAAATGATGAGTTTTAGAAACTTTTTACACCTAATGCATTTTTCAAACTATTTGAGATTTTTCCATGTGCACCTGGCTAATCCTATGCTTCAATATTTAATATGCTATGCCCATTTTGCCAGAGGGGCCCAATATTGTATCCACACATATGCCCGATGGATTATACATGGAAATCATAGTTTTTTGCAGGTTACTTTGCTTGTTTAAATTTTTAGAGGACTCTTTAAGAGATGCTGTGACGTACGATACTCCTCCCATCATCAGTCATATCTATACATGGTTGAACTTATAGTTGAATATTATAGTAGTTATTTTTGAAGCTAAGATAAATCTCTTGTTCATGACATGCCAGTATACGATTGTTGTTAAACTGCAGTAAATGACAATGGATGGAGCTTATAAAATAATTGGCAATATCTTATACTTTTTCAATGGTCTCAATTTGAAGAGGAATGTTTGATAATTTGTTTTGTATGATTTCATCCCAAGGGGTGGAAGAGATGGCAAGGACACTTAGGCAAAGACCTTGAGGTCCTTGGTTCCAATCCCCATACCAACAAGGGATCACACTTACCTATCAAAAATAGAAAATAAAAAAAATATTGTTTTGCATGATTCCGAGTTTTGGTGTTCTAGAATATGATTTAGAAATTTGCAAATCATTATGCTGTGTCGGTTATTCTTTTGTTAATGGTGAAGGGTGAGTTGCAAGTGATTTACCATCTCCTTGTTAAACTGTTTTACAGCTCTGGCACGGTTTGCATTTGGCCACAACAAGCACCTGAAGTCGATAGCGGCTGCATATTGGAAACCTCAGTCTAATTCTGGGCTGAGTTCCTTGCCATCTTTTGCCATCAGGGGCACAGGTAGTGGGTATAGTACTCCAAACCAGTATTCTCAAATCGGTCCCTTGTTACGAGTGGGAGGTGACAACCGATCTGCTTCCAGGGATGGGAGAGTCTCCTCCAGCAGCCCCCTTACCACTTCTGGCGTAATGCATGGTTCTCCACTATCTGATGATTCATCTCAGCATTCCGATTCTGGCATACTTAATGATGGCATCAGCAATGGGGTTGTTAATCATATACGGCCGAGGGCACTAGACAATGCATTATATTCACAATGTGTATCAGCCATGTGTACACTAGCCAAGGATCCATCTCCACGCATCGCAGGCCTGGGTCGGCGAGTTCTTTCAATCATTGGAATTGAGCAAGTTGTGGCAAAATCTGCCAGGCCCACAAGCAGCGGTATCAGGCCGGGTGAATCTTCAGCCCCTCCATCCAATAATTTTGCTGGACTAGTTCGTTCTTCTTCTTGGTTTGACATGAATGGAGGTAAACATGTTCCTGGTTGTTAGTCTACTTTTATTGCATTATAAATTGGTATTTTCATTTTCTTTTCATCAAAATAAGCGGTTAATCACACTTGTAGCATGTAATAGTTTTCGTTACCATTGTTGTAAGCTGTTACAGTTTCCTGCTGCTGGTCTATTCTTTGTTCTTTGCCAGTATTTTTAATCGGACAAGGTTGTTCCAAACTGTGAACAGGACATCTGCCTCTGACATTTAGAACTCCACCAGTTAGTCCTCCTCGGCCAAGTTACTTGACAGGAATAGGAATGCGAAGAGTCTGTTCTTTGGAGTTCAGGCCACACTTAATGGACTCGGGGGGATTAGCTGATCCTCTTATTGGCAGCTCTGGAGCTTCTGGGGTTTCAGAGCGCAGTTTCCTTCCTCCATCCACTATCTATAATTGGAGTTGTGGTCACTTCTCAAAACCCCTTCTTACTTCAGCTGATGACAGTGAAGAGATTATGGCTAAACGAGAAGAGAGGGAAAAATTTGCTCTCGATCATATATCAAAATGCCAACACACTTGTGGGTCCACTTAACTGATTGGTCTGCAGTTCTTGTTCTACTACATTTTATTCATGTCTGTTGCCCTGAGTTTATTATGATTTGTGCAAATCATGTTTCAGCTGTCAGCAAGCTACATAATCCAATTGCTCGCTGGGATACAAAATTCGAGACTGGTGCCAAAACAGCTTTGCTGCACCCTTATTCTCCAGTTGTTGTTGCTGCAGATGAGGGAGAACGGATAAGGTATCCTAGTTTACCTCTCCTCATAATTCTTACTACTTGCGCATCAGCATGGAATTTCATTGACAACGATCTATGGTCTAATGAATCAACAATTGTTAACTTGTCAACCAATTTTCTTACACAAAACTATAGAGTTAATGAAACATTCAAAAGCGCTGTTCTTATAATAAAACTAAGTCTAAAAAGCAACTCTAGGTGAGCTCCTTGCCATCCTCGTTGGACTAGAAATTGTGGAGGGGCTAGGCATGAGAAATGTTCTTGTTGAAACTGATTCCCGGATGGAGGACCATGCCAAAGGGCATAGGATTGATGAACACCTGCTGGCCTTGATTATGGCATCTGTTAAATATCTATTGTAATAGGCTGTACCATTTGACGCGCGCTCAGGCAAGGAAATTTCTTTGCTGACTATTTGGCTACAGAGGAGCTGATAACGATCTTCCTTTGGTGCAAATCCCTTATTGATGATCTTCGTGTTTATTAGCCGCCGAGTACGCTGGGGTTACCTCCCTGAGATATTAGCTTTATTTAGTCTTTTTGTTGTTTGTTTCTTTCTGTTTGTACCTAGAAAGAATAAAGAAACAAAGATAGACGCATGCTTTTCCTGGAAACTACCTTTTACCTTACTACAGATATGCTGCATAAGAGCAAAACTTAACATTGTTAGTCTGAACTGAATATTTCTGATCTTGAACCGCTGTTCTACTTGAATGGAAGCTAAGCTCCCTACAGCACCGGTATAATGATGGTTTAGCTTGTGGATGCTTTTTGGGGAATGCTTTGATCTATTATAGTACAGTTGCAGGATAGTTGTGATGATATTTATCTCATTTTTGTTCTATTCAGATAGATTTTTGTGATTCTCCTCCTTGCAGTATATTATGGCATCTTTTTTTTTTTTTTTTTTGAATGCAGAGGCGGTGGGGTGCAAAGTTAGCATACTATGTTTTGATTGCTTAGCTCTTCTTTCTTTTTAGGGTATGGAATTATGAAGAAGCTACTCTTCTCAACAGTTTCAGCAATCATGACTATCCTGACAAAGGTGTATCAAAGCTGTGTTTGGTGAACGAGCTTGATGACAGCTTGCTTCTTGTAGCGTCAAGTAAATTTTCTGTTCCATGATTGATCTACTGTTAGGCGATCGTCGAGTTTTTGTTGGAGTGCTTGATTTATTTATTTATCTTTTGATAAGTAAAATAAGAGTGCTTGATTTTCTTTGTATTTTTTGTGGTGTACTTATGACATGTAGGTGATGGATGTGTTCGGATATGGAAAGATTACTCTTCTAGGGGTAAACAGAGACTCGTAACTGCATTCTCTTCTGTCCAGGGTCACAGACCTGGTGCCAGAAGCGTGAATGCTGTTGTGGATTGGCAGCAGCAGTCTGGTTATATGGTACATGCTTTCTTCAGGATGTTTAAAGTATATTAAGTGAGTATGTTCTGGTTCTTATAATTTTCCTTGATTCTTCTAGTATGCTTCTGGTGAAATTTCATCAACTATGATCTGGGACCTGGATAAAGAGCAACTTATCAGTTCTATTCCCCTGACATCAGATTGCAGCATCTCAGCATTGGTATAGTTATCACTTGTCTTCTCACTTGAAAACTCTCCTCTGATATATCTGCCAGATGTGCTTCTACATTTTATGCTACTCCCCCCACACCCCTTTTCTTTTTTTTTTGGGGGGGGTGTGTGTGAAAATGCTGGGTGTACAAGTTGCTTGGTTACATTTATGCTCTCTATTTTGGAAAATTTGATGGTTCATGGCCAATAGATAGTAAGCCTCCTAAAAGGCAAACTCCATATGAAGATTCTGAAGCCGAGATGAATATAGTTGTGTTTTTGGTTTAAAATGGACTAGAAATACTCTAATTTTATGTTGGGATGTACTAGTATTTTGTGATTGATTGTGTTCTGTTTCTTACGTATTATCTGGAAATGGCATTCATGTTCAGGATGGTTCATAAATCCCTCTATTTAGATGTCCCTACGCTATGCATACTAATTTTTCCATGGGAAGTCCATCGATGACAATATTTTATTTTATGTACTTTGTCTGCACTTGAGTTCTTGAGAATGCATTTTTTAAACAAATCCCTTTATTGATTAAATTCCCTAATAAGCTTAAAGAATGTGATATTCATAATCTCATGATGACCCTTTTCCTAGCTGCTCTGGCTCCTAGAGATTGGTTGTTACTATAGCTGAAGTACTATCCAATCTGTTAGAAATGCTGTCACACTGAATTGTAAAGTGATGTCTTGTGTCACAAGTGTACCATAAAGATCAGTTTTCCGCGTGCTTCAGGATTTGTTATTTTCGTGTGGATCACTTTACTAAAAAGAAAGCATCATCGAAGCATTATACAAGTGTGGTGCAAACACTGTTTCTCAGCGAACATCCTTCTCCCAGTTTGTCATAGATACTTTGAAAAACTATAATCACTTCACTGAAAAAAGTAAGCATCATCGAAGCATTATCCAAGAGTGGTGTGCAGACTCTTTGTTTCTCTCCATAAACATCCTTCTCGAATATGTCTCAATACTTTGAATAACTATCTACAATGCTTATGCATCTCTTGTGCACCTCATAATATTTTTTGTGGTGATCAATATAAATGTTCCATTTATTTGTGGTCATGTTCTCTTCACTTTCGATTGATATAAATATAATCTTTCATTCTTCATGGCTAATTCATATCTGTGCATGATTTAGGCGGCTTCTCAAATTCATGCGGGTCAATTCGCAGCTGGTTTTGTCGATGGTTCTGTCAGATTATTTGACATTCGATCACCTGATGCGTAAGCACTCTGCATTGTTATTATCTGATGTCAAAGTGTTTTTTCTATCTGTTGCATCACTCTTGCTAAAGTCAATTTGATCATGGGAATCTTCCTGGAGTTTGTCTCAATACTAAGAACTAAGGAACCATCCTTAAATACTCGTCAATATACACCAGGCATTTTTGAAGATGTCTCGATCTGTAAGATGTGCCAATACATGTATTTGTCGTATTCATTCTTTTTTCATTATCTATTTGTTCCAGGCTTGTTTGCGTGTCTCGACCTCACACCACAAGAGTTGAAAAAGTTGTGGGGATTGGCTTTCAACCTGGACTTGATCCTGCGAAGGTAGAGAGATCTCTTAAGTTTTAATGTTCTGATTTTTAGCACTACAAAAAGTCAACATACTGTTAACACGCGGCACTTCTCTTGTTGCAGATTGTCAGTGCATCTCAAGCTGGAGACATTCAGTTCCTCGATATTAGACAACAGAATGAATCCTACCTAACCATCAATGCTCACCGGGGCTCACTTACGGCCTTGGCTGTTCATAGGCATGCCCCCCTTATAGCCAGCGGCTCAGCGAAACAACTCATCAAAGTGTTTAACTTGGAGGGTAAACCATTAGGGACCATAAAATACTCAACCACCTTCATGGCCCCGAAGATAGGATCTGTAAGCTGCCTTGCCTTTCATCCGTATCAAGTACTACTTGCAGCTGGTTCTGCTGATTGTTGTGTTTCTATCTACGCTGACGAGATCTCACCACCTAGATGAATGTACATTCTCTGTGATCCTCTGAAGGCCGTGCTTGACTGCAAACAGTACAGAGTGCATGTCTCACAGTTATGAGTTGTGATATATGGTGGGTATGGAGAATGGAAGTTTCATGTGTGAAATTCTGCTGGTCTAATACACCTCTGATTGTGTACAGCTCGAGGGTAGTTGTATGCTATATATATACATATATTCGTTAAGCCTCCAATGTAAAGGGTGTCAGGCTGGGAAGAAAGTATCTCTTGGAGGCTTCAGCAAATAATTTGATACATAGGTAAAGATGTATATATTTATGCTTTTTCACTTTTCTTCTTGTTTAGTAGTGTGTTTTTTTATAATTTTATTTTCTTGGGTCCAATTTGTAAAATTCGCAAATCTTTCATTGATACTCCATAATTTAAAGTTCGTTTGTGATTAGGTAGTACAGGTTGGTGAATCCTCAAAGTTTCATGTGTAAATGTTTCTGATGGTCTTGAATGCAATATTTATAATCTTCATATCTGCTGCACTTGATATTCTTAGAACTAGGGGTGGCAAAAAATTATCCAACCCAATGGGTTATCTATTATATCCATTATAAAAGACTTATTGGTTATTATTCATTAACACCCAATTAGGTTAATGAGTGTTAATGGATATTATCCATTAACACGCCGTGAACAGTCTCCACCCACCGCCGTCATTTCCAACCTCCGGCCACCGCCAACCACCGCCGGCAACCACCGCCGCCGACCACCGACCGCCGCTGCCCACCACCGACCACCGCCGGCAACCACCACCGCCCGCCGCTGCCCACCACCGACCACCGCCACCAGCCGGCAACCACCACCTCCACCCACCGCCGTTGCCCACCATTGGCCACCGCCTCCAACCGCCACCGTCAGCCCTTTACTTAAAAATAATAATAATTAAATGCATAGCTTACCATTAGCAAGATTCGAACCTGAATCAAATTATTTTACAACAAAGCTTATTACCACTAAACCAAACCACCTTTTGATATATATTTGAAAGTTAATATAAATATAAACAAGTAATCATAAAAATTATTGATTATTATGAACGTATTTGTTATTTGTTTTGGATTAAGAATATTTGTTTGTTATTTATAATTTATAATTTATAATTATAATGAATATAAATTTTTAATTTTTTAATAAGGTATTTGACTTTTTTATTTTTTCTTACTTTTACATAATCATTTATTAGTGTCAAATCAATAAACACGTATATTTTCTATTTCACAACTATGAAGACTATTATAAAATTTTGACAACTTTATATATATAAGGTGATAAAAATAGTGTCACATTGCAAATATAACTTTTTATTTGAGGTGTAAAAAAAGGAAAGAAAATATAAATATCAAAATTAAGAAAATATCTCGGTTATTGTTGAACGTGGGGCCCGTTAATTTTTTATTAAATGTGAAAAGTTGGTGAAAATATTATGATTTATGAATATTAAGTTATTAACTTATCATTGTGTGTATGTGTGTGTTTTTGTCATGTGTGTGTATTTTTTTTGGCATGTGTGTGTGTTTGAGTGAGTTTGTGTGTGTATGTTATGCTTAGTGAATCATAATATAAGTAGGCAAGTAATACTCAAAATAATAAATGATATTCCTTATTGGATATTATCCGGATAATACCCATTTACTAATGGATAATATTAGATATTATCCAATAACACCCATTAAGGTTAATGGGTGTTATTGGATAATATCCAAATTAACCGGTAACACCCAATTGCCACCCCTACTTAGAACTAGTTATTTATCACACATTAATGTTTGAGAATAATAATAGTATTATTGTTTTTTTAAAAATAAAATAATAGTAGTAATAATAATTGCAATAGTAATCGTTATAATAAAAATAATATTGTACAATTCTTATTATCATTGTCATAAATGAAAAGAAAAAATTCATTCAAATGAAAGTTATTAACATAAAAAATTGCGTTAGTAGACTATTATTGTGGTTTTAAAAATTATTATTCATTTTCTGACATTTTGAGGCACTTTTTTTTAAAATCAATTTCTTTTAGTAATAGAAGTTAAAACTATTATCTAAATACTTTTAAAACAAACATTTTTTTTATAATCATGTGGTATGCATCTTTTCTATTGGTAATAATAGTATTTTTAAAATTAACATTAATTTATAACATATGTGGGATACATCATTCTATAGTATTAATAATAGTCTTTTATAATTTTTTTTTGAAATCAACATATTTTCTACACATTGTGGGATACATCTCTTCTATTGGTTATAAGATAAAAATAATAATAATAGTAGTCTTTTATCTAAAAAGTTTTGAAATCAACATCTCTTTCTAAATGTGTGATACATCTATTATATTGATAATAACATAAAAATTCTTTTATCTAAAGACTTTTATAACCAATAGCCATTTTAAATTAATGTGTGATACATCTCTTTGTAATCAATGTGCATACATTATCTAAAAACATTTTAAACCAATATTACTTTTTCTAACCAATGTGAAATACATCTTTTATATTGGTATTAAGTCTTTTATAAAAAGACTTTTAATACCTATATCACTCTCTAAGAGCATCTCCAACAGCAAAATTCTTAACACCAATTCTTAGCTGGGTTCCACTGCAACCTACACATTTTAACAATATTATTCATTAAGAATTTTTTCTCCAATGGTTTTCATTCTTCCTCAATTCTTACATAGGTCCCATCACCAAATCATTCACTTTATTCCTACTACTTTCTTATTTTATATTTTTCAAATAAATACATTTATTTAACTTTAATTATTATATTTTATATTCAAATAACTTGTTTAAATAATAAAATAATTTATTCAAATAAATACATTTATTTAACTTTAATTATTATATTTCATATTCAAATAACTTGTTTAAATAATAAAATAATTGATTCAAATAAATACATTTATTTAACTTTAATTATTATATTTCATATTCAAATATTTTGTTTAAATAATAAAATAATTTATAAAAAATATATAACTCATAAATTATTGCATTTAATTTTAATTGATAAATATTTTAACACCAATTCTTAGCTGGGTCCTACTGCCACCTACATATTTTAAGAATATTTTTTTTGTAATTTAAAATTATTTAATTTATAAATAATATTCATTTACAAGAAAAATTAAAAATACATAAAACAAGGGAAATTTAAAAAAAAAGAGTCAACAATCAAGAAAAATTATTTTGGATTTGGGACTTTTTAACAAATAACTTTTTGTTTAAAAACTAACAGTTACTTTTTTTTTTAAAAAAAAAAACAAAAAACAAAGCAATTCATGTTAGGGGAACATGTGAGACCCGCTGCAGACAACCTTCAAGCTCCTCTTCCATGCGTGAGACGCACACGCCCAATGGGTGGCTGCTGTGCGCCACACTCTCCCTTTTCGGTTGGCTTTCTTCTTTCTCTCTCTTATTCTTATTTAAGAATTTTGATAAGAATTTAGGTAAGAATTTTATAAAAATTGGCTCCAATGGTTACGAATTTTTACCAAGCTAAGAATTTTGCTGAGAATCTTCCATTGGAGATACTCTAACCAATCTAAAATACATTCCATCATTTGATAATAATTGTAGAAGTTTTTTATCTTAAAAAAATAATCTAAAACCAACATCTATTATTATATAATGAGATACATCTCTTATCTTCTCTTCTATTGATGATAAAAGTAGAAACATTTAAATCTAAACACTTTTAAATTCAACACCATTTTTTAACCAATGTAGGATGCATTTCTTATATTGGTAATAATAGTAATTTAAAATCAACATTAATTTATAACAATTGTGTGATATATATCTTATATTGTTAATAATAGTAAAAGTCATTTATATAATCTAAAATAATTTAAAATCAACATCATTTTCTAACCAATGTGAGATATACCTAAGTTTTTTTTTCATTCAAAAGCATTTTTAGAAAGTGGAATCTCAGCAGTGTTTTGTGAGGCCATAGCCGAATTTATGTCATTAAGAATCTCTTCAAGATGAGAGAACTTGGACGCCATGTCATCTTCAGTATTTGATTGTTTCTCCTTTCCGTCATCAAGATCCTGAAATGGATCATCTCCAGATTGTTTCTTCTTTTCGTTATCGAGAAGATTGTTTCTCCAGATCCTGAAATTGATCGGTAGGCGAGGATTCAACAAGGTGTTCATCAGCTTTGATGGTTTGAGAATGATCATCCGAGAAGATTTCGAATGCAACAGGAGCCTCTTTGGATTTCGACCAAGATTCGGGTGCAACAAAAGGCTTGTTGCATTGCGTATTCATGCGATACGTATTGCGTATTCGTGCGACACGCATTACGTATTTGTGCGTGCTTAAAATCTAACATGAACACAATCCACAACCTAAAATGAACACAATCTATCTATAACCTAAGATACCACATTCCAAAGACTAAATTGACTTGGAATATTAAGACCAAGACATACCACCTCCAAAGATAGAAGACCATATTTGACCAAAAAAACCACCTCCAACCTTACTGATGGTACCTGCTTCTTCCTCATCGTTGCTTGCAGCACCATCATCATTGTCGTCATCGTCTTTACCATTATTAGTATTTTCTCCCTTTGAATTTTTCTCAGGATTAATTTTTTTTCTCCCTCAGACTCACCACTTTTTGAGACATGAAATTTCTGTTTTCTCACCACTCTTTGAGACATGAGTCTCTGTTTTCTCAACACTCTTTGAGACAAGAGTCTTTGGAAATGAATTTGATGCAACCTTTTTTCCCTCAGAAATTGTGACCGGAGTCTTTGAATAATTTGGTTCATCTGTTTCAAACCCCGTTTTGAACCCTGCCCTCGCTAATGGTATCTGCAACTTCTTCATTGTTGCCTGCAGCATCATCACCATCGTCTTTATCAGACTCACCCTTCGTCTCTATTTTTTCACCAACAGTGGGAGTAGAATTTGATACCGGCTTATGTCCCTCAGAAATGGTGGCTGGAGTGTTTGAAGAATTCAAATCAGCCTTTTCTTCATCACAATTTTTCTCACCACCACTATTTGCAACATGAACTTTTACTAAAGAGTTGGATTCATTTGATTTCGGACGCAACTCTTTAATTGAAACTTCCAATTCAGACAATGCTTTCTCACATGAAAAACTCTCTTTGCATCCCATGCTTCTGCAAATCCAATCTACAAACGTTTTCGCTACTCCTTACGTCTTTGACTTCTCAATCAACCCAGCGATAGTAAAACCAATCTTCACAGCCTATACGGTTGCTAATACCTGAGTAAATCTCTCAAACGCCTTCTTAGAAACTGGAATCTTAGAATTGTTCTGTGAGGCCAGAGACGTAATTATTTCCTTGAGAATCTTTTCAAGGCTAGCGAATTTGGAAGCCATATCTTCTTCGGTGTCAGATTGTCCCTTAAATTGATCAGATTGCTTTTCCTTTCCCTCATCAACATCATCAATAGGTGAGGATTCAACAATATCATCAGTAGGCGAGGATTCATTTTCAAAATGATAATTGGAGAAAGCAGGAGGCTTGTCGGCTTCGGGATTCTGATCGGAGGTTGCGACGGTTAGCTGAACTGGTGGTGATGATAGTGAATAGCAGCGGAAGCCGGTAACAGTTGTTGGAGGAAACATACGAGATCTGCACAGAGAACGAAACATTGTTCAAAAGGAGGGAAGAAATGTGAAAACGAAATTATGAGTTGAAGAACTAGCGGACATTATAATTTATAGTGTAGTAGATGGTTAGTGGAAGCACTCGAGGTAGTTATAATTAGCAATGGAGGAGAAAATTTGTTACAGGTCGGAACTGGAAGCTAAGGGCACTCTCCACTCTCCATATTTCATAAAGAAAGGGTGGGAAAAATTATGACTTGGCCCGAAAGATAGCCAACACCCACAAGTCATCGTTTGAACTCATAGAGTGATAATATATTACAAAACAAGGATTTCACGTGCGTTGTAAAACAGACCAGAACTTGGACGCCATGTCTTCTTCAGTTTCAGATTGTTTCTCCTTTTCGTAATCAAGTTCCTGAAATTGATCATCTCCAGTATCAGATTGTTTCTCCTTTTCGTTATCAAGATCCTGAAATTAATCGGTAGGCGAGAATCCAACAAGGTGTTCATCAGTTTTGATGGCTTGAAAATAATCATTCGAAAAGATTTCAAACACATCAGGAGGCTATTGGGATTTTGACCAAGATTTGGGCGCAAAAGAAAGCTTGTCGCATTACGTATTTGTGCGATATACATTGCGTATTCGTGCTTAAAATTTAACATGAACACAATCCACAACCTAAAATGAACACAATCTATCTAGAACCAAAATACCATATTCCAGAAACTAAATTTATCAATAGTCTTTTTAAAAAGGGGAATCCCAAAAATGTTATGTGAGGCCATAGGCAGGTTTATGTCATTAATAATCTCTTCAAGATGAGAAAACTTTGATGCCATGTCATCTTCAGTATTGATTGTTTCTCCTTTCCGTCATCAAGATCCTGAAATTGATCATCTTCAGTATCAAATTGTGTCTCCTTTCCGTTATCAAGATCTTTAAATTGATTGGTAGGCAAGGATTCAACAAGGCGTTGATCATCTTTGATGGCTTGAGAATGATTATTCGAGAAGATTTCGAACGCAGCAGGAGGCTCTTCGGTTTTCTATCAAGATTTGGGCGCAACAGGAGGCTTGTCGCATTGCGTATTCGTGCTTAAAATCTAACATGAACACAATCCACAACCGAAAATGAACACAATCTATCTAGAACCTAAAATACCACATTCCAGAAACTAAATTGACTTGGAATATTTAGACTAAGACATACCACCTCCAAAGATGGAAGACCATTTTTGATAAAAAAAAAAAAAAAAAACACCACCTCCAGCCTTATTGATAGTATCTGCTACTTCCTCATCGTCACCTGCAGCACCATCATCATTGTCGTCATTGTCTTTATCATTATTAGTATTTTCTCCCTCCGAATTTTGCTCAAAATTCAATTTTTTCTACCTCAGACTCACCACTCTTTGAGACCGAGTCTCTGTTTTCTCAACACTCATTGAGACCAGAGTCTCTGGAGAAGAATTTGATGCTGCCTATTTTCCCTCATAAATTACGACCGGAGTCTTTGAAGAATTAGGTTCAGCCTTTTCTCCATCAGAGATTTTCTCACCGCTCTTTGCAACATGAATTTTTTCAGAAGAATTAGAATCACTTGATTTCAGACTCAGCTTCTAATTAGTTTAAAGTCTGAAAAGGCTTTCTGCCATGAAAATCTCTCTTTGCAACCCATTGTTTTAAAAATCTAGTCATCAAGCGTTTTCTTTACTCCATCTGTCTTGGACTTTTGAATGACTCCGACGATCATAAAACCGATCTTAACCGCCTCTAAGGTTGCCAGAACCTAGTTTTTTTCTTTCAAAAGTATTTTTAGAAAATGGAATCTCAGAAGTGTTCTGTGAGGCCATAGACGAATTTATGTCATTAAGAATCTCTTCAAGATGAGAGAACTTGGACGTCATGTCATCTTCAGTATTTGATTGTTTCTCCTTTGATGGTTTGAGAATGATCATTCGAGAAGATTTCGAACGCAACATGAGGCTCTTTGGATTTCGACCAAGATTCGGGTGCAACAAAAGGCATGTTGCATTGCGTATTCATACGATACGCATTGTGTATTCGTACGATACGCAATATGTATTCGTGCGTACTTAAAATCTAACATGAACACAATCCACAACCTAAAATGAACCCAATCTATCTATAACCTAAGATACCACATTCCAAAGACTAAATTGACTTGGAATATTAAGACTAAGACATACCACCTCCAAAGATGGAAGACCATATTTGACCAAAAAGACTATCTCCAACCTTACTGATGGTATCTGCTTCTTCCTCATCGTTGCTTGCAGCACCATCATCATTGTCGTCATCATCATTACCATTATTAGTATTTTCTCCCTTTGTTTCGAACCTTGTTTCAAACCCTACCATCACTATATGATAAGCGAGTAGACTTCAAAACATTTAAGCGCGTGGAAGACGTTGGGTCTCATTGTGGACTCTAAAAATGTATGTACAGAGTCGCCACCTATATTTTAAGTTTTAAATAAAGAAAAACCAAAAAATACTAAAAATGTGGGTTCGGGGGCTAAGTTACGACTTAGGAAGGGGTTAGACATACAACTCGCCTTTTCGGTCTCACAATGGGTTTGCCAATATGCTCATTTTATTTTATATACTTTGGTCCAAAAGATTTGTATGTACATGTACATGAAAGGAAAAGAAGATTTACATTTTACTAAACTATACAATGATAATGATAAGTTATTTATGTACATTATTTTATGCTACTTTATAAACAAACATAATACACTTTTAAAGGAAAAAGAAATAACAACTATTTTCATTGTATAAATATAAACTAAACAGGAAAACCATATTTCACGTTAAATATAAAAAAAAGCAGGAAAACCAACTATTAATAATATTTATAGGTCCGTAGTGTATATATATATATATATATATCTACATTTTATTTATAAAGTAGAATAAATAACTACGGGGATAGAACCTTCCTCTTGTAGCGCGAGTGTTTGAACCCGGTATGCCTAGGCTTAGGCGATCTACGTGTGCTTCCCCTGTCCTTCTGAAAAAGAAAGTATTTTGAGAGGAATCACCCATAAACACCCCAATGCACCTGAACACATTCCATCTTTAGTCAACAGACAATCACATCCACCTGAGACCAAAAACCAGAGCACCCAAAGCCCCCAAACACTCAAATTTCTGAGGTGCCAAAACCTATTCATATCAATAACTGTTAATATATCTAATATGTCCCATATATCTCACTCACAAAAGCCACATTGAAGCAACAACAACAATTGTATGCAGGATACTAAAGAGGAAGTGCAAGGGACTTAAGTGCGTTTACTATTATCTAGTCTTTAGCCTTTATTCTTCTTTAAACAAGTTTAAGGGGTAGCGTGTGTCTTTATCTATAAGTTGGAAGGTAGCGGGTGTTAAGTTCCCTTTCTTTTTTAACTGATGTAACAGTTATGTTTGGTATATATAACCAACCTTATTATGTTTTAGATACACAAGATGAGAGAGAAATTCCTTTTAATATAATCGTGATCTTCCTTTCTGCCAAACATTGAAACAATGGAATTACACCAGAAACTCAACTTTATGATATATCAAGAGAGATTATTTTTACCAAAATCAAAATAATACTCTTGAGCAAACTCAGACAACAATCTAATTCTAAAATGAACAATCCATATCTAACATTAACATCATGTTCATCCCGAAGATATTAGGATTCCAGAAACTAAATTGACTTGAATAGACTAAGACATACCACCACTTCTAAAGATCCAAGACAAAAATCCACACCCAGCCTTGTTAATGGTATCTGCAACTTCTTCATTATTGCCTGCAGCACCATCACCATCGTCTTTATTAGACTCACCCCTCGTCTCAATTTTTTCACCAACAGTGGGAGAAGAATTTGATATTGGCTTATGTCCCTCAGAAATGGTGGCTGGAGTGTTTGAAGAATTCAAATCAGCCTTTTCTTCATCACGATTTTTCTCACCACCTCTCTTTGCAGCAGGAACTTTTACTGAAGAGTTGGATTCATTTAATTTCAGACGCAACTCTTTAATTGAAACTTCCAATTCAGAAAATGCTTTCTCATATGAAAAACTCTCTTTGCTTCCCATGCTTCTGCGAATCCAATCTACAAGCGTTTTCGCTACTCCTTACGTCTTTGACTTCTCAATCAACCCAACGATAGTAAAATCAATCTTCACAGCGTCTACGGTTGCTAATACCTGAGTAAATCTCTCAAACGCCTTCTTAGAAACTGGAATCTTAGAATTGTTCTGTGAGGCCAGAGACATAATTATTTCTTTGAGAATATCTTCAAGGCTAGCAAATTTGGAAGCCAAAGCTTCTTGATATGACTAAACAATTGTTGTTAGGATTTTCATTATCCTTTCCGTGCTAAATTTTTTGAATAGATCCTCACATGTTAAGAAATGTACAAAAACCCATATATACATAGTAACGTTAAAGTAAGTATATTATCTTTGATTATTTTATTTCTTAATATGAATATATAACTTTTTAAAAATAAATAGAAAATGTACTATTAATCAGTTATCTTTAAATTAACCATATTATGAATATTTATACTTTTCGAAGTAAGGTCACTTAATTTGAAAATGAGATTTCAATTTTGTTTTAAGTTTGTATAAAATAAATAAATATAATGAATAAAATTTATTTAATTATTAGATTTTAAAAGCTTTAATTCTATTTATCCTCCTACTAGGTACGATAATACACTATTAAAAAAGGGAGGGTCTATTTTCACTACAATTTTTACTTATCAAATATTTTACTATTTATTGCATCAATTAAACACATGTTTGGATAAAATTACCCATTAATTATTTACCTTTGTTAAGTTATCTAACAATGTTACCTACATAATTTTATAAGTAAAAAAACATCAAATGATATTTGGTTACCGTCCACATAACCAACATAATTTTTTATTTTTTTATTTTTCCTAAATGTTATAATCCATAAAATTCATGTCTAGAGTCACGTTACATAATAAAAAATAATATTAAACAAATATTTTTTATCAACCGAATATTAAGAAAACGTAAGATTTGTTATTTACTGAAATAAAAAAAATAAGAATTAGATGAATTACATGTTATAATTGTAAAAAAATTATCCAACAGTAAAATCATATTTTGATACCATATAGTAAAGCTTTGTACATTTTGCCTACTATAACAATTGATTCTAAATATTAATTATGAATAGATTAACCGATAATCAATTCAATACCAACCATATTATTATTATTATTAAATTTATGTTGATATAAAGTAATGTTTAAATCAAATTAATATTTTATTATAGTAACGATATATCACATAATCCCTTTGTTTTTAAATAATTTTCTTCCTTTTTTTTCTGTTCTAAAATAATTGTCTTCTTTAATAATTTTCCTTTAAAAAAACACTTTTACCATTTTACCCTTACTTTTTCTACATATTTCAATTATAACCACATACACAAAGACATTAAAGAAAAAAAAAATCACGCATTACACAAATATTTATAATACAGTCAATTATTTTTTCTTAACGGTGTGTCTGGTCAAAAGAGACATTCATTTAGAAACAGAGGAAGTATAATTTAGAAATAACAAATATATTTCTCAACTTCAAATAAAAAGTAATTAATTAATAAGCAGTTTTATCCAAGAATACATAAGTTAAAAAGTAATAACTAATAATGTGGAAGATAAGTGAAAAATATAGTAGAAATAACATCGCACTAAAAAAATCATTAACAACACGTGCAACATGCGTGCAACGCGCGTGCAATACGCGTGCACTTGACTAGTATAAACTAAACAGGAAAACCATATTTCACGTTAAATATAAAAAAAGCAGGAAAACAACCATTGATAATATTTACAGGATAATAGTAATATTTACAGGTCCGCAGTATATATATATATACACACACACACACACACACATTTTATTAACAAACTAGAATAAATAACTACGGGGACAAAACCTACCTCTTGAAGCGCGAGTGTTTTAACCCGGTATGCCTAGGCTTAGGCTCTCTTTGTGTGCTTCCCCTGTCCTTCCGAGAAAGGAAGTCTTTTGAGAGGGATCACCCATAAACACCCCAATGCACCTGAACACATTCCATCTTCAGTCAACAGACAATCACATCCACATGAGACCAAAAACCAGAGCACCCAAAGCCCCCAAACACTCAAATTTCTGGGGTGCCAAAACCCATTCATATCAATAACTGTTAATATATCTAATATGTCCCATATAGCTCACTCACAAAAGCCACATTGAAGCAACAACTACAATTGTATGTAGGATTCTAAAGAGGAAGTGCAAGGGACTTAAGTGCGTTTACTGTTATCTAGTCTTTAGCCTTTATCCTTCTTTAAACAAGTTTAAGGGTAGCGTGTTTCTTTATCTATAAGTTGGAGCGTAGCGGGTGTTAAGTTCCCTTTCTTCTTTAACTGCTGCAACGGTTATGTTAGGTATATATAACTAACCTTATAATGTTTTAGATACACAAGATGAGAGAGAAATTCCTTTTAATGTAATCATGATCTTCCCTTCTGCCAATTCAATGGTTCATCAATGAAATACATTCAAGGTTGCATAGATCTTAGGCAAAACACACAAGCGGGCCACCCAACTTTGGACCATATTGCAATTCGGCCACCGAAACTTTGGTTCATCTATTTTGGCCACCCTACTTTCATTCTGTTGCAAGCGAGCCCATTTTCTAACGCTAGCCCAGACGTTAACTTTAGGGGTAAAATGGGAAAACAATGTTAAACAGTTCATCTTCATCTCTCTCTTTCTCTCTCACACACACAGATCTGTAACATCTTCAATTGCAGATCTGGCGATCACCAACAAAGCTTCCACACCTCGCCGACGTCGCCCCTTTCCCCCAATCTCCTTCACAGCCGGCCTCCTTCTCCGGTGAATCAACCCCTCTGTTCAAATCGAGCAAGCCCCATATCTTCTCCCCCTTCTTCTCCGGGAAAATCTCACCCTTCTTGATCAATTGCTGGCGTCCACCCCCCTTCATCCACAGTCCAGCCGCCGCCGGCCACCTCCAATCCATCCTCACCTCCATCCAGTCTTTCTCCATCAACACCCACCGGTGAATCCACAGCTCTATCCTCCCGCCATCCATCCTTCCCAATGACAGGTTTGGTCTGGCCCCTATATAAACCCAGCAGTTCCTTCATCTATGCTTCTGTTCAAACAGATCCGGCCGTGCTCTTCTCACGCTAACCGTCATCCCGTCTTCTTCCTTCACCCATCTTCGTCTTCACCGATGAATTACCACATCCATGGTCGGCCCAAAACCCAAGCAATCGTGCATCTCATATCACCGCCATCTACAGATCCGACTTCCCTTCGCCCAAATCCACAGCCGGCCTCATTCTTCTTCTCCGGCGAATCAGTGGATGAGACTCGCCCAACGAGACTCAACCCAGGTAAGGTGTCACCCCTCTCAATACCTTGAATGGCCTCCACATGTAGATCTGGGATTTAACACTATAGATCTTGACCTCTTCGAGCTACTGGTCTAATGTACGAAAGGCATACAGATCGGCCATCAAAGATGAACAAATTTGGGAGAAGATGAACAAATAAATTCGAGCTACTGGTCTAACACTCGGATCGTCAATTATGCCGGTGGGTCTGTAACAGCAGCGATGAGACTCACCCAACGAGACTCAACCCAGGTAAGGTGTCACCCCTCTCAATACCTTAAATGGCCTCCACATGTAGATCTGGGCTTTAACACTATAGATCTCGACCTCTTCGAGCTTTGGCGCGTGGCAAATGGCTTCAATGGAGTATACACCGCCAAATCGTTGTCGTCCAAATGGCATTCGCAAGAAATTGCCGCATACGACGACATCGCATTGTCCATCCAACTCGGCTTTTTGATTATGAGAAGCCCAAGAGGGAAACAGTGAGAAGATTTTGATTATGAGATTTGGGAACCATCTACATATATGGCGATACAAAAAGAAGATTTTGATTTGAATCTCCCCCAAAAAAATTTGAATTTATTTTTCTGGGTTGTGATTATTTTCTTGATAAAGATGAACAAATTTGGGAGAAGATGAAGATGAACAGTCAAAGTTCTATTATTTATAGTAGGGGTAAAATAGTAATTTTGGCTTAAACTTAACGTCCTGAGCTAACGGCCGTTAGAAAATGGGCTCGCTTGCAACAGAATGAAAGTAGGGTGGCCAAAATAGATGAACCAAAGTTTCGGTGGCCGAATTGCAATATGGTCCAAAGTTGGGTGGCCCGTTTGTGTGTTTTGCCTAGATCTTAATATTCATAATATATTCAATAACACCCAAATCCAACAAATGCAATTAAGCCAGAATTTCCAAACATTGAAACAATGCAATTACACTCGAAACTCAACTTTATGATATATCAACATAGATTATTTTTACCAAAATCAAAATAATACTCTTGAGCAAACTCAAACAACAATCTATATCTAAAATGAACAATCCATATCTAACATTAACAACATGTTCATCCCGAAGATATTAGGATTCCAGAAACTAAATTGACTTGAATAGACTAAGACATACCACCACTTCCAAAGATCCAAGACAAAAATCCACACCCAGCCTTGTTAATGGTATCTGCAACTTCTTCATTGTTGCATGCAACACCATCACCATCGTCTTTATTAGACTCACCCCTCGTCTCAATTTTTTCACCAACAGTGGGAGAAGAATTTGATACTGGCTTATGTCCCTCAGAAATGGTGGCTGGAGTGTTTGAACAATTCAAATCAGCCTTTTCTTCATCATAATTTTTCTCACCACCTCTCTTTGCAGCATGAACTTTTATTGAAGAGTTGGATTCATTTAATTTAAGACGCAACTCTTTAATTGAAACTTCCAATTCAGAAAATGCTTTCTCACATGAAAAACTATCTTTGCTTACCATGCTTCTGCGAATCCAATCTACAAGCGTTTTCGCTACTCCTTACGTCTTTGACTTCTCAGTCAACCCAGCTATAGTAAAATCAATCTTCACAGCCTCTACGGTCGCTAATACCTGAGTAAATCTCTCAAACGCCTTCTTAGAAACTGGAATCTTAGAATTGTTCTATGAGGCCAGAGACGTAATTATTTCCTTGAGAATCTCTTCAAGGCTAGCGAATTTGGAAGCCATATCTTTTTCGGTGTCAGATTGTCCTTTAAATTGATTAGATTGCTTTTCCTTTCCCTCATCAACATCATCAATAGGTGAGGTTTCATCATCAGTAGGCGAGGATTCATCTTCAGAATGATCATTGGACAAAGCAGGAGGCTCGTCGACTTCGGGATTTTGATCGGAGGTTGCAACGGTTAGCTGAACTGGTGGTGATGACAGTGAATAGCGGCGGAAGCCGGTAACAGTTGTCGGAGGAAACATATGAGATCTGTACAGAGAACGAAACATTGTTCAAAAGGAGAGAAGAAATGTGAAAACGAAATTATGAGTTGAAGAACTAGCGGACATTATAATTTATGGTGTAGTAGGTGGTTAGTGGAAGCACTTGAGATAGTTATAGTTAGCAATGGAGGAGGGAATTTGTTACAGGCCGGAACTGGAAGCTAAGGGTACCCTCTAGTCTCCATATTTCATAAAGAAAGGGTGGGAAAAATTATGACTTGGCCGGAAAGTTACCCAACACCCACAAGTCATCGTTTGAACTCATAGAGTGATAATATATAACAAAACAAGGATTTCATATGCGTTGTAAAACATACCAGAACTTGGACGCCATGTCATCTTCAGTTTCAGATTGTTTCTCCTTTCCGACATCAAGTTCTTGAAATTTATCATCTCCAGTATCAGATTGTTTCTCCGTTTCGTTATCAAGATCCTGAAATTAATCGGTAGGCGAGAATTCAAGAAGGTGTTTATCAGTTTTAATGGCTTAAAAATGATCATTCGAAAAGATTTCAAACACATCAGGAGGCTATTTGGATTTTGATCAAGGTTTGGGCGCAAAAGAAAGCTTGTCCCATTATGTATTTGTGCGATATACATTGCGTATTCGTGTTCTGACGGGCGCCGACCTGTCCCTCAGAGGAATAACCTTAAAGGTTTAGTTTGAAGTGGTCCAAGGTTCAACTCCTTCCAGCAACATAATTTATTTTGGGAAAGAATTTCGAATAAAATCTTCTAATCAAATGTGCCAATCATCTCTAGAACCCTAGGGTTTTTCGGCGGCTGGTCTCTTTGTTTGGCCACGTCTTGGCCGCCGCCATGGCAGATCCCCCGACATCCCCCTCCACCAAGAAATCATTTGCTTCGTTATTCTCCACATCCTCTACTCCAGAATCAATTCAGTTAATCCCGCCTTCCTCCCATAAAGGTGAACCCGCTCTTAGACTCACCCCGGCTATTGTCTCAGCCCTTTCCAAACCATTTCAACTAACTCTTGTTGGGAAATTTTCTCATGGCCGGCCCTCTATGGAAACAATGCGTAAAGAGTTTCTCACTTTTGGTCTCAAGGCGGCTGTGAATCTTGGCCATTTAGATCATAAGCACGTTCTTATTCAAACGAATCACGAAGCCGTTTTCAACGCCTATGGATTAAAGATCAATGGTACGTTGGAGCTTTTCCTATGCGTGTGTTCAAATGGACTCCTGATTTTCGTCCTGAAATTGAGAGCCCTATAGTTCCGGTTTGGTTTTATTTTCCCGGATTGCATGTTTACTTGTTTCATAAGCAAACGCTCTTTTCTATTGCTAACATGATTGGTACGCCGTTAATCATTGATTCTCCTACAGCGAACTTGTCTAGGCCTAGTGTTGCTCGAATATGCATTGAAGTGGATCTTACTAAGCCTATTCCAAAGCGCATCTGGATTGATGATGGAACCTCAGAAGGTTTTTGGCAACCTATTGAGGCGGAACGTCTTCCTCAATACTGTATTTTATGTCATCGGCAAGGCCACAATGCAGACTCGTGTAAACTCTATCCCAAGCAATCGACTAAAGGAGAAATTCCTGAAATGCCAAATGTTCATGTCAATACTAGTTCGGCAACAGCCACAGGTAACGTGACTACCAAGATGGCTTGGAAGCCAAAAGAACCTGCTGCTCCTACTACCAATCCAGATATCCATACCGTTGCCAATACTGCCAGCACTAATAATCATCCTCCAGTTATGCAAGAGCAGGCCCATGGCACTCAAAGCCCCATTTTGCACGAACAAGTCCACAAAACAGATGTTCAAGATCCTAGTCTTATAAACCCTATTATGGCGGAAGTGCACAATCCCAACTGTATGCAAGAGCAAGTTCATAAAGCCGATGATCAAGATCCCAATCTCAATGAGCGCAATATGAATAAGTCTAATGGTGAAGATAATGTTGAGAATAGTCCCACTTGTAATGTCACTGCTAATGAGCGCAATATTAATGAGTCTAATGGTGAAGATAATGTTGAGAACTCTCAGCCTACTGAACAGATGATATCTCCTAATCGATTTGTAGTGTTACAAGATTTTGAAGATGAAGATCCTGCCAACAATATTTCCCAGCTTGATGCTCTTAATCTAGATGCTTTGAACCAAAGGAAGAAAAAAAAGGCAAACCTCCATCTATTCATGTATCTGGCAGAACTACTCGATCGAAATTGTATGAGAAGGTCCAACTGGGTACTAATTCCAAATTTTCCCATGACGATTAAGGCCCTATTTTGGAATATTCGGGGAGTGGGAAATGATACCTCAGTCTCCCGGCTTAAAAAATTGATGTCTTTTCATCATTATTCTTTCCTTTCAATTTGTGAACCGATGATTGACAAGTCTCGGCTTCCCTTCATTGCCAAGAAACTCAAATTTTGCTTTTTCTTTCTAATTCTGCTAACACCATCTGGATTCTTATTAAATCTTCATTTACATGCAATGTTATCTACGATACTACTCAGCACCTTACTCTTAGTATCCGTCATTACACTTGGGAGCAATCGGTTTTCGTCTCTTTAGTTTATGCCAAATGTTCTTCCGCGGAACATCTTGTGCTTTGGAATGACATTATTGATCTAGGCTCTAAATTCAATAACTCTCCCTGGTTGGTTGCTGGTGACTTTAACATTATTTTGGCTCCTTAAGAAAAAATTGGGGGATCGGGATGGGACAGACAAGGTGCACATGAATTTCATGCATGTCTGAACGCTGCCGGGTTATCTGATTTGGGTTTTCATGGTAGCCAATTCACTTGGTGCAACAATAGGGATGGTCATGCTACTATTTTTCAAAGGCTTGATAGAGCAGTGAACAATCTGGCCTGGTCCGCTACTTGCTCTTCCACTTCGGTTGAGCACCTCAACCGGACATGTTCTGATCATTCTCCATTGCTTAAGAGATAAATTCGTCCTCTGCTTCTAAGCCTTATCGTTTTCGGTTTCTCAATGTATGGGCTTCCCATCATTCTTTTCTTGATGTTGTCAAGGCCGCTTGGAATATTAATGTGGGTGGCAGGCCCATGGTGAAATTTGCCAACAAGCTTAAAAAAGTGAGGTGCGCTTTGAAAGTTTGGAATAAATCAACTTTCGGTAATATTTTTCAGGCGATCAAAACAGCGGAAGATGATGTTCTTGCTAAGGAACTTTTGTACGAAGCTGATAACAGTGGTGTTAATAGAGAAATTCTCCATTTAGCTAAATCAAATCTTCAGCAGAAACTCAAAACGAAAGAAAGTTACTGGCGCCAAAAATCTCATCTTCGGTGGCTCAAGGACGGTGACGGCAACACTAAATTGTTTCATTCTTCTGTCAAGCAAACCCATAGCAAACTGTTTATTCACAAAATTAAAGATATAAATGGTAATATGGTCTACTCTGAGGATGATATCAGGAAAGCATCTATTGATTTCTATCGTGAGCAACTTACTGCGGGTGTAACAACTGATGATTCTATGCTTTCGATTATTCCATCCACTATTTCTTTAGATCAAAATGAAATGCTCACCACTCCTCCCTCTCTTGATGATATTCAGAATGTTGTTTTTGATCTTTGTGGTGATAGTGCCGCGGGGCCGGACGGTTTTTCGGGAAAATTCTATACCTCTTGTTGGGACATTATTGCTGAGGATTTTTTTCAGGCTATTTTTGAATTTTTTTTCTGGCTTTGAGATGCCTAGGTCTTGGACTAGCACTCTCTTAGTCACCATTCCGAAGTCCAATAATATTGATTCCTTTCAAGATCTTCGGCCGATTAGTCTTTGCAATTTCTGCAATAAGGTGATTTTGAAACACTACAAAAAAACAGGGCAACTGAAACAGATTTTTCGGTTGCAATTAAGGAAAATCGGTTTCAAATTGATGTTTGCAACGGAAAACGTCCGTAACAAAGTCCATAGCAATAAGCCTCGTCCCAAAATTGTGCAACCACTTTCTTGTGGTTGCAAAAACCTTGCAACAGAAAAAAGTAGTTGTAGTTTCGGTTGCAATGTGTTTCCTAGGACATTTTTTTATATCCGTTGCAAACAACAACTGATTTATTTCTGTTTCTAATTTGCAACTGGTTTTTTCTGTTTCTAATTTGCAACTGGTTTTTTCTGTTTCAAATTTGTTACACATATAACTAAACTAGCAACTGAATTTTTCAGTTTTTAGTAGGCAACCTAATTTGCAACTGGTTTTTTTGTTTCAAATTTGTTACACATAGAACTATAGTAGTAACTGAATTTTTCAGTTTCAAGTATGCAACCGAATTTGCAACAGGTTTTTCTGTTTCAAATTTGTTACACATAGAACTAAACTAGCAACTGAATTTTTCAGTTTCAAGTATGCAACATAATGTTTCGGTTGCAAAAGTCCGTTGTTGGTTTGTAACTAATATCATGTATATAAATATTTATCAATTGTACCTGATTGGACATTTCATTTAAATATCTTAAATCAAACAATTAAAGTCAACAAAGCTTCAAACATTGCGTTCAAAATGAACTGGCAAACTATCATACTAAACTGTCGCACTGTTAAACTACATAGAATTGTCAAGTTGTCATACTTTAAACTAAATAGGAGCTTGTGGACGATGCACGGAATCTCTTAAGTCCTCGAATTGAGCATCTCTTGGAATTGCAACTGGAAATCATTTTTCATTTGTTCAAATTTAGCCTCATATGTGGAATGTATTTGTGCCGTGACTTCATCCCTCATTTTTTCAACTCTTTCGGTCAACTTATCTTCAAATTCTTGGGTCTGTGTGAAATCTCCATTTGAATGCGTAGATGAAGAAATCGTGCTGCTACTCAAGATCTCTGATACAGGAATTAATGAACCAAAGCCGTACAAACGATTCTTTACAACACCACCTGATACATCCACCCAAGCTGTAGAATCAAAAGACAAACATCACCATCGTCCTGACTCATGTCTAGGCTCGCTACCACCGTCTGTAAAAAGAGTGCAACTACAAAATCACACTTGTAGCAAGAAGCAACACTTTACTTAATGAAAAAAAACTATTTATAACGATAGGCAATGCATGAAAAATTGTCGAGGTATTAGCTTTACATGAAAAATTAATACTCGCTCGATGGAAACATGGATTCAATAAAAGCTACATATACATAATCGACAACCACTCAATTGTAATTTCTGTTTTTGTCTTAGTTTATTTTATGATTTCTTTTATAATTGAACAAATCACTTTAACCCTGACTAGTTATGAAATTCTTTCTGAAATTTCTTTTATAAAAGCTACATATAAATTGATGAACCCCCTAACTATGCGTCTGAGTTTCATAGCTTGGAATTTTGGAGGAGCGGTAAATGAAAGTTTCACGAAACCTTGACCCGTATTCATAAACAATTTTTTCTCCATCATGGAAACCAAGGACAAATTTGCATCGCCATTTTTTTTAGAATCATGGGATATGAGCAACACATTGTAGTCGATCCTATAGGCGAGTGGGTGGCACCTGGTTATTTTGGGATGAGAACAGGGTGATGTTACAGAGGTGGACAGCACAAATCAAGTGATAAATGCTAAAATATCGATGAACAATTACCAAGACTGGCTTTCCTCGGCTTCTTCTGCAAGTCGTAACATAAGAGTTTAAATTTATGAAAAAAGTTAAAATCCATCACTGATGACTGATGACTTCAATATGATTTTCCATGGATGGTGGCTGGAGATCTTAATGACATTGCAGACACTTCCAAAAGAAGAGGGTTCGGGAAGCTCATGTTGATAAAGAATGAGATATTTTGTACAGAATATTAGTGTGATAGAGGATTGATGGGCACGGGCTGCCAAGGACAAAAATTGACCCAGTCAAATAGAAGACCCAGATGGAATCACACTCTCAAACTGATGGACAGAGCTCTCACGAATGACCATCTAAGACTGGAAGTTCCCAAAGCACTGGTAACTAATCTCCCAAGAACCAAGAACTACTTCAGACCATAGTCCTATTCTCATTAATCTTAGAGGTTCACCTCCTTTCCCTTTTAACCATTTGTGCCCTATTAGAACAGAAGCTATGTGGTTTTCCCATGCGGGTTTTAAAGATATAGTGAATAGTGTTTGGAGTGAATTTAACTTTAATCACCAAAGGGCCACTAAAGCTTTCCTTGATAATGTGGGTTGAAGTGTTGAACCCAGCATTAGTCATCAAAAGGGTAACACCAAAATCAAGTGGGTTGATTGATGAATTACAACCAAAATGTGTGACCTTGGTCCTACAAAACCACATTTGCATGTGAGAACGGATAGCCCAAAAATATTACCATTCCTATAAAACCTATATTGTACTCCACTCTTAGAGTTCATCCTCTCATTGCAGTACATCCATCCGTTAGAAAGAAAAGAATGTGCTATTCCTCGCACCCCTTAAAAGAACAAGTATTCCATCTATAAAGAAAAGGACAAGATTGATACCTACGGTAAATCCACAATCATGAATTCTGCATAATAAAGGTGAATGCTACAACTATCACGAACCTCAAGTTGAATCTTCTGGAACACGTGTAGCAAAATAATCAAAGTAATGCTCTGTGTCTTTATTCAACCTTATAAATAATTAAAATGTAAGCTCATTCAGATTATTCATTGGAAGTACTCTCCCCTTATCGATTTCAAGCAGATAGATATTAGAACCCCAGTTTTCTATCCTACATCACATATAGTCTCTAGAATTTAAAACTCATCTTTTTTTGTCAAGATTTTAAAACTCATCCTTATTTAAAAAGCATCCATTCTCAACCATTTCTCCAAATCTAGCCTATAGTTCCCAAATATTGACACCTTGTGTTTTTATCCATCAAAGACTAGTATCTTTACTCTTTAGTCACTCTTCATGATTCAAAAAATTCACCAATTCAGCCCTTTCAGCTTATATAGACACTAAAACTTGTCTTGGTTGCACGAAATTCACTCTAACCAGCACCAGCACTTACATACAAATGGCACACCATAAATTTGAATGCAACCAAAAGCATTATGATTATTTTAGGAAATCAACCAAATAAAATCTAACTTACAATGTTGCCACACATTTACGGTTCAGAGATAACTTCTCCTGAAAATTGAGAACACATAATAATAGTGACAGTAAAATTTCATAAGTGACAAGTAAAATGAACTCAATAAGAAAAATAGCAATTGGAATGGTAGGAACCGTTTATAAGTAGCGTATCATTCGTTACAGCTGTGGTCACCTAAAAGTCAACCTAATTTGGTCAGGCAGGTTGCACATTTGATTGTTTCCTGCCCTTACTAAGCATGTAGAAGTTAAAACTTGCTTCCAAACTTGTAATCTCAACGAAAAAAAGTTAAAATTATTAAATGCTAGGTGGCTTTCTTGCTTCCAAACTTGTATTAAAATTCAGGTGAAAAATATCACAATCTTGAAGAATACTTTAGACCTTAATTAGCAAAAGAACACAACAAAGTTGGGCACAGAAGATACCTGGCAGCTTTCTTGGTTTACGCAGAGGAACAAATTTAGCACCAATAGCCAATGCAATTGAAGGACCAAACATAAATCCCCTAGCTTCAACTCCTACAATAAATTTTATAATGAATAAACAATAATCCGTAAGCAGAAGGAACTGATGCAAAAGAGCTGTAAGAAAGGGAAAATTCAAGCAACGCGTTTGTTGCATTAAAATTTGACACTTCTCTTTGACGCCGTACAAGTATCTTCTAAGATTCAGACTATATCTTGAAATGCTTAAAAAAATGGAGTTCTGGGACTGCATTTTAATTACAAGAGAACATTTTTCTGAGGAGCGTTATTATAGCACTCCAACTTCAACCAAGGCACTCAAAGTACTGATTAAATATATTTGTATAAGATGCTCACTATCATGCACTGTGTAGTGCCTTTGTTGAAAATAGAGTGCCAAATGCATAGCCCTATTCTAGGTATCTGCAAGTAGCTGGAGGCTTTACCCACATTTTATCATTTATCTCAAAATAGTTCACTCCCTCTGCCCAACAGATCCTACTTCCCATTTTAAAACTTTCCACTTTACATAAAATTGTACTTAAAAATTATGCTTCCAACAATCAGATTCCAAATTAATCCTTAGTACAACACACCGAAAGTTAGAAAAGCTAGTGATCCTTCAAATTAAAAATATTCATAAAAAATTATCCTCATCCATGAGATTAAAGGATGCATGCTTTACGAAATAGATCGACTATCTAACGTGGACCTTCAAGCAGAAAAGGGGTTATGAAGAAAGCTGCCAAAACTACCTTCTTCCACGGGAGTTGCAAGTATAAAAATCAGTCTAAATTTGTCATGAACTTGAATATGAACATAACTTTCATTAATTATTCACAGCTTGAATTTTGTAATCCATATTTACCTTTAGAGAAACAGAGTTGTATATACATAAACACCCCTACAATAAACCCAAGGTATATGTAAGTAACTTACAAACGAGATGACATGCCAAGGAATAGCTTCCCCATAAATTAAAAAACACTGGGCATATATAATTTTTGGTCAACTACAGATAATCCATACCAGAGGACCATGTCATAAGTCTGATTATTATGGTATATAAAAGTATGTTCTGGTAATGGCTTTTTACTCGAGGAATAAAATAGTAGGTCCTCTTCAATATTGAAATCCAAAATATGCATAGATTATCTATAGCCCTAGGATCAAAATACCCCCAAACAAGAAGTACGAGGATTTGGTTCCACCTGTTTTCTGTTTAATCTTTTAAAACTTAAAGAGAGGGAGAGATCAGAGACGAACAACTTCACTAGAAAATCGTTGACTTAAATAATGAGGTTTTTGTTAGTGTTAAAACTATAAGTCAAATAACTTAATTTAAATACATAAATAATGAGAAGGGACAAATTACTCCCTCCGTCCCTAAATTATTGTCTTCCTTTCCTTTTTTCGTCCATCCCAAAATAATTGTCCAGTTTGAAAGAGATGGAATACATGATTTTAGCAGGTTTATAGAAAGAAAACAAACAACAGAAACAAATGAAGCCATCATAGGGGAATCAGGAATCAAGATAAAAGCATAAGACTCCCAAATGACACTCGCTCGTAACAAGACAAATAATTTCGGATTATTAAAGTGGAAATTCATTTGCCTCAAAAGAAAATTCTCAAAACGAAGACTCTCCTTAAAACTATTTCTAACTTATTTATTTTATTTTATCAAAAGAAATGTATACTGAGATAAGGACAAGGGAGCTGAAATACAACTTCTTCAAAACTAGACTAACTTAATACAGTGGAAAATTTAGTACAACAAATGGTTGCGTACCAGCGAGCACTAACAATATAGGTGAGTATGTATGTGAACCGAGAGTGATAATGAGAGACAGAGGAGAATGATACCAGCAACAACTAAAATTTTCCGGTCTTTGTAGCGATCGACAAAAATGTCAACGGTGGACTTAAAAGCCTTGTGATCCAACAACAACGTCGAAATATCTTGAAACAATATTCCTAATAATTTAACACACAGAGAGAGAGAGAGTGAGAGAAGCAGCATATAAGTTGTTCGACGAAATTCCCCCACAAAGACTAATTAAGCAAAATAACAACACTGAATTATTATAGTTGATGAAGAGTATATCTAGATCTTTTGTGAAAAGTTGAGGCGGGATTGAGCCAGTGAAGAGATTGAAGCGAACATCTAAGAATGACAAGGTGTTCATTCCTAGTATGGCAGAAAAATGGAACCTTTGGACCATTAACTTTTGGATCATATTCTGAACTGACAACCTAGTTCTCCTGGACAAGTGGCGAATAGCAAGCAATGATGAAACTCTAACCAGGTTTGTTTTGTACAGGCAAACTAGAAATTCCATAACGTATTGTTGCCGATGATCCAGGACCATCAATGGACATCTTAGGTATTGGAGGAAGTGACCCAAAAGGATTTACACCACCTGATGATGGTTGCCCAACTGCTGTTGTCTGATAGTCAAACCCTTGAGCAATATGGAATAAGAGTTACGCAAGGCAGAGGAGAGACATACATGAGGGAAAGAGAGGTAGACCACACTAAGGAATTTTCCCAACCTGATTGGGTTGGAGATCGGCTCCATTAGTTATACATCAAACATGATCTGCACATGGGGAAATGAAGGGTCCCTATTGACTAATCAACACTATCCTACCAACTATTGACTAATTTACAAACAAAGCAAGGAACACGAAGAACCAAAAAATACTGAAAACAATTTATATCCACCTTCACAGTTATTACAGATGATAGACCATTCAAATTGATTCTTGGGGCATGTGCTGCTAGTGCTATAGAGTCAATTTTGACATGATTTTGTGCAAGTTTTATGATTGTCACTTAATAGTACTTGTATATTTTTGCAGTCAATTATAATTTTTCAAATGCACTTCAAAAATAATCACAATACCAACAATTGCAACCCTAAGAGAGTTTCATTCATGATGGGAGAGATCATATTCAGGCATATAAGTAAGGTTATCAATTAAGTACCTTGTTTAATTCGACGGGGAGGGAAGGAGATGTATTTGGGCGTCGGAGGAGACACCAACACCACGAATTCGCCGGAAGTAGACGCAGCAATGGAGAACACGCAGCAGTGGAGAGAGAGAGAGAGAGTGAGAGCGAAAGCGAGAAGAGAAGGGGCAAACTAACTAAGCGTTTGATGCTTGTCTAGGTTAGGTTATCAACTAAGGGTATAACGCCATCGTTTTAGACTATTTTTTTACAATTTAATAAAATAAAAATCATTTAGGATTAATTGCAACTGAAATTGAATGGAGAATTTGAAACGAAAATTTATCTGTTGCAAAATCCCTCACAAAATTAGGCGGGTTTCTTCCCTCCAAACTTTTTGCCCAAAACATAACGCCAATTTTTTAAGTTCAAAATATAAAAATCTTTTATTAATAAATGCAACTGAAATTGAAACAGAAAATTAAAACAGAAGTTCATCTGTTTCAAAAACCATTGCAAAATTAGTCGGCATTCTTCCCTCCAACTTTTCTCCCGAAACAGGATGCGACAAAATAGGTTTCCATTGCAATATGAGTTGCGAAATTAATTGTGCACATTAATTTCCCTTGAGCATTTTTTACACTGAAACTGATTTCAGTTCTGTTGCAAAATTCCGTTTCAGTTGCCCTGTTTTCTTGTAGTGAAACTTCTTTCTAATTGCTTAGGCTTGCTCCTTCCTCTTATTATTTCGGAGAACCAGAGTGCTTTTACTAAAGGAAGAGTTATTCAGGATAATATATTGCTTGCTCAAGAATTATCTCACCATCCCTCTAAGAAGATTAATGGCTCAAATGTTATTATCAAGCTTGATATGGCCAAAGCTTTCGATAGAGTCTCGTGGGTCTACTTGACAAAAGTGCTCAGGAATTTTGGATTCAGTGAGATATTCATCGACATGATTTGGAGAATTGTCTCTAATAATTGGTTTTCGGTTTTGATTAATGGCACCTCTGCTGGCTTTTTTCCTTCGACTCGTGGACTGAGTCAAGGGGATCCTCTTTCCCCTAGTTTATTCATTATTGTCGTTGGAGTGCTTAGCCGCAACCTTGTAGAGCTTCAACGGGTTAACCCTCATTTTGCCTTCTCAACTTCTAGTGGCTGTCCTATTATTTCGCACCTGGCCTTTGCAGATGATGTAGTTATTTTTTGTAATGGTAATAAGCACTCTCTGGTGAAGCATCGTAATCTTCTCTCCTCTTATGAAAGGTGCTCAGGCCAATTGATTAACTCAAGCAAGAGTTGTTTCATGATTTCAAGTCGGACGGCTCAGTCCAGAATTGGTTCTATTAAACGACATTTGGGTTTCAATCACAAACATCGTCCTGTTACTTATTTGGGGTGTCCTCTTTTCGAAGGCCGTAAAAAGCAAGCTTTATTTGATCATCTCATTGAGAAACTCCAATCTCGGGTTAATTCTTGGTTTGGTTTCTTTCTCAACCAAGCGGGTAAAATCACCCTCATTAACTCGGTTCTCCAGTCTATTATTATGTATCAAATTGCGGTACTTGACCCTCCCTTGTCTGTGCTCAAGCATATCAACAAAATCTTGTCCAACTTTTTCTGGGGCTCTATTGAAGGCAAAGCCAAAACTCACTAGATTGCTTGGAACAAATGTTGCCGGCCTGTTTTGGAAGGAGGAGTGGGTATTCGTTCGGTTTCTGATGTGATTCAGGCTTTTTCTGTTGGCCTTTGGTGGCGGTTTCGATCTGGTTCAAGCCTGTGGGCTCAGTTTATGAGAAAGAAGTATTGTTCATTGTCTCATCCCTCATTGGCTTCTGCTCGTGGTTCCTTCACGTGGAAGAGAATGTGTCTGGTTTGGGCTAATATCGATCCTTATATTAAATGGATTGTTGGTAATGGTGGCTGCTCAATGTGGTTAGATCATTGGCTGCCTGATCGTTCTATTGCTCTCCCTCCCATGCCTTCTTTCTCTCTAGTCAGAGATTTGTTTGATGGCTCAAACCATATAGTTGACAATGTTCGTCTGGTGATCGGTGGTTCTCTTTCTGATTTAATTGAAAGCTATGGTATTACTTTAACTGATAGCCCGGACACGGCCTGCTGGAGCCTTTCATCTAATGGCAAGTTTTCTATTGCTTCTGCCTGGAATTTAATCCGTCAGAAAGGGTCGCTCATGGACTCAGCCAACTTTATCTGGCATAAACAGCTCCCTCGTCAAGTTAGCATTTTCTTGTGGCGTTTATGGCAAGGAAAACTTTCCATTGACAAAAGTATAATTAAAAAAGGTATTCAGATCGCTTCTCGGTGCTCTTATTGCTCCATGGGTCAGTCGGAAACGTATTCTCATGTGTTCATCACTAGTCCTATCGCTCTTCAGGTATGGTCTGAATTTAATTCTCTTGGTGCAATCTGCTGCTCTAATCCTTCGGTCAATTTACGGTGTATGGCTTGGTGGTATTCGAATGTGCACTCCTCTCTTCACATCATCACCCCCTCTATCATTCTTTGGGAACTTTGGAAGTTCCGTAATTCTGCTCGTCAAGAAGGTATTCGCTGCTCGGCCAACTCTATTATTAATCGAATTAAGTATTCGATTTGTTCCATTCTCTCGGCTTCAGGCTTACATAATACCAATGATTGGGGTTCCATCTTTTCAAGCCGTATTGGCCATCCTAGAATCAGAACTGTCCAGTTAGTTTCTTGGTCTAAACCTGTCGTTGGTTTGTTTAAACTCAATACAGACGGTGCTTGTCGGGGCAACCCGGGTCAGAGTTCCGGTGGGGGTATTCTTCGTAATAGTCATGGTGATTTGGTTTATGCCTTCTCTACTTGCTTTGGGATTTCTACCAGCTTTAAAGCTGAGTGTCTCGCCCTCATCCAAGGCCTTTTTTGGCTGTGTAGAAATGGTTATTCTCGGGCCATTATTGAGATTGACTCTTTGAGCCTCCTGAATTGCATCAAAGGTACCTCTCGTCTGCCGTGGGATAACATTTACTTGTTGCGCAGAATTATGGCTCTTTCCAATGAAATGGATTTTTCCTTTTTTCACGTTTTCCGCGAAGCTAATTCGGTTGCCGAGGCTCTGGCAAACCTTGGGGCTAACTCCGCTTGTGATTCCACGTATAGTAATATTTCCTCGCTTCCTATCAGAATTCGCGGTCTCATCAACCTTGACAAGACGGGTACTCCGTATGTGCGTATTTCTTAGTTTCTTCTTGTATTTCTCTTTCGAGGTTAGGCTCCTTTGTCCTCCCATTTATAAGGGCAATGCTGGTTATCCCATTCAAGTTTGTACTTATTTCATTTATTAATAAAATCTAGCAGGGTACCGTCCCTGTTTCCCCAAAAAAAAAAAAAAATCTAACATGAACACAATCCAAAACCTAAAATAAACACAATCTATCTAGAACGAAATTACCACATTCCAGAAACTAAATTTATCAATAGTCTTCTTTAAAAGTGGAATATCAGAAATGTTTTGTGAGGCCATAGCCAAATTTATGTCATTAAGAATCTCTTCAGGATGAGAGAACTTTGATGCCATGTCATCTTCAGTATTGATTGTTCCTCCTTTCTGTCATCAAGATCCTGAAATTGATCATCTTCAGTATCAAATTGTGTCTCCTTTCCGTTATCAAGATCTTTAAATTGATTGGTAGGCAAGGATTCAACAAGGCGTTGATCATCTTTGATGGCTTGAGAATGATTATTCGAGAAGATTTCGAACGCATCAGGAGGCTCTTCGGTTTTCGATAAAGATTTGGGCGCAACAAGAGGCTTGTCGCATTGCGTATTCGTGCTTAAAATCTAACATGAACACAATCCACAACCGAAAATGAACACAATCTATCTAGAACCTAAAATACCACATTCCAGAAACTAAATTGACTTGGAATATTTAGACTAAGACATACCACCTCCAAAGATGGAAGACCATTTTTGATAAAAAAAAAAAAAACACCACCTCCAGCCTTATTGATAGTATCTGCTACTTCCTCATCGTCACCTGCAGCACCATCATCATTGTCGTCATTGTCTTTATCATTATTAGTATTTTCTCCCTCCGAATTTTGCTCAAAATTCAATTTTTTCTACCTCAGACTCACCACTCTTTGAGACCGAGTCTCTGTTTTCTCAACACTCATTGAGACCAGAGTCTCTGGAGAAGAATTTGATGCTGCCTATTCTCCCTCAGAAATTACGACCGGAGTCTTTGAAGAATTAGGTTCAGCCTTTTCTCCATCAGAGATTTTCTCACCGCTCTTTGCAACATGAATTTTTTCAGAAGAATTAGAATCACTTGATTTCAAACTCAGCTTCTTAATTGCAAGTTTAAAGTCAGAAAAAGCTTTCTAACATGAAAATCGCTATTTGCAACTCATTGTTTTAAAAATCTAGTCATCAAGCGTTTTCTTTACTCCATCTGTCTTGGACTTCTAAATGACTCCGACGATCATAAAACCGATCTTAACCGCCTCTGAGGTTGCCATAACCTAGTTTTTTTCTTTCAAAAGTCATTTTAGAAAATGGAATCTCAGAAGTGTTTTGTGAGGCCATAGCCGAATTTATGCCATTAAGAATCTCTTCAAGAGGAGAGAACTTAGACGCCATGTCATCTTTAGTATTTGATTGTTTCTCCTTTTCGTCATCAAGATCCTGAAATGGATCATCTTGAGTATCAGCTTGTTTCTCCTTTTCACTATCAAGATCCTGAAATTGATCGGTAGGCGAGGATTCAACAAGGTGTTCATCGGCTTTGATGGTTTGAGAATGATCATTCGAGAAGATTTCGAACGTAACAAGAGGCTCTTTGGATTTCAACCAAGATTTGGGCGCAACAAAAGGCGTGTTGCATTGCGTATTCATACGATACGCATTGCGTATTCATGTGATACGCATTACATATTCGTGCGTGCTTAAAATCTTACAAGAACACAATCCAAAACCTAAAATGAACACAATCTATCTATAACCTAAGATACCACATTCCAGAGACTAAATTGACTTGGAATATTAAGACTAAGACATACCACCTCCAAAGATGGAAGACCATATTTGACCAAAAAGATCATCTCCAACCTTACTGATGGTATCTGCTTCTTCCTCATCGTTGCTTGCAGCACCATCATCATTGTCATCATCGTCTTTACCATTATTAGTATTTTCTCCCTTTGAATTTTCTCAGGATTAAATTCTTTTTCTCCCTCAGACTCACTTTTTGAGACATGAAATTTCTGTTTTCTCACCACTCTTTGAGACATGAGTCTTTGTTTTCTTAACACTCTTTGAGACAAGAGTCTTTGGAGATGAATTTGATGTAGCCTTTTCTCCCTTAGGAATTGTGACCGGAGTCTTTGAATAATTTGGATCAGCTGTTTCGAACCCCGTTTCGAACCCTGCCCTCGCTATATGAAAAGCGAGTAGACTTCAAAATATTTAAGCGCATGGTAGACGTTTGGTCTCGTTGTGGACTCTAAAAATGTATGTACAGAGTCGCCACCTATATTTTAAAGTTTAAATAGAGAAAGACCAAAAAATACCAAAAATGTGGGTTCTGGGGCTAAGTTACGAGTTAGGAAGAGGTTAGACACCCAACTCGCCTTTTCGGTCTCACAATGGGTTTGCCAATATGCTTAATTTATTTTATATACTTTGGCTCAAAAGATTTGTATGTACACATGTATATGAAAGGAAAAGAAAATTTACCTTATATTAAACTATACAACGATAATGATAAGTTATTTATGCATATTATTTTATGCTACTTTATAAACAAACATAATACACTTTTAAAGAAAAAAATAAATAAAAACTATTTACATTGTATAAATATAAACTAAACATGAAAACCATATTTCATGTTAAATATGAAAAAAGCAGGAAAACCAACTATTAATAATATTTACAGGATAATAATAATATTTACAGGTCCGTAGTGTATATAATAAATAACTACGGGGACAAAACCTGCCACTTGTAGCGCGAGTGTTTCAACCCGGTATGCCTAGGCTTAGGCGGTCTTTGTGTACTTCCCCTGTCCTTCCGAGAAAGGAAGTCTTTTGAGAGGGATCACCCATAAACACCCTAATGCACCTGAACACATTCCATCTTCAATCAACAGACAATCACATCCACCTGAGACCAAAAACCAGAGCACCCAAAGCCCCCAAACACTCAAATTTCTGGGGTGCCAAAACCCATTCATATCAATAACTGTTAATATATCTAATATGTCCCATATAGCTTACTCACAGAAGCCACATTGAAGCAACAACAACAATTTTATGCAAGATTCTAAAGAGGAAGTGCAAGGGACTTAAGTGCATTTACTGTTATATAGTCTTTAGCCTTTATTCTTCTTTAAACAAGTTTAAGGGGTAGCATGTGTCTTTATCTATAAGTTGGAGGGTATCAGGTGTTAAGTTCCCTTTCTTCTTTAACTACTGTAACGGTTATGTTAGGTATATATAACTAACCTTATTCTGTTTTAGATACACAAGATGAGAGAAAAATTTCTTTAATGTAATCATGATCTTCCCTTCTTCCAATTCAATGGTTCATCAATGAAATACATTCAAGGTTGCAGAGATCTTAATATTCATAATATATTCAATAACACCCAAATCCAACAAATGCAATTAAGCCCGAATTTCCTAACATTGAAACAATGGAATTACACCAGAAACTCAACTTTATGATATATCAAGAGAGATTATTTTTACCAAAATCAAAATAAAACTCTTGAGCAAACTCAGACAACAATCTATATCTAAAATGAACAATCCATATCTAACATCAACAACATGTTCATCCCGAAGATATTAGGATTCCAGAAACTAAATTGACTTGAATAGACTAAGACATACCACCACTTCCAAAGATCCAAGACAAAAGTCCACCCCCAGCCTTGTTAATGGTATCTGCAACTTCTTCATTGTTGCCTGCAGCACCATCACCATCGTCTTTATCAGACTCACCCCTCGTCTCTGTTTTTCACCAACTGTGGGAGAAGAATTTAATACTGGCTTTAGTATCTAATTGTTTCTCCTTTCCGTCACCAAGATCCTGAAATTGATCATCTTCAGTATCAGATTGTTTCTCCTTTCCATTATCATGATCCTGAAATTGATCGGTAGACGACGATGCAACAAGGTGTTGATCAGCTTTGATGGCTTGAGAATGATTATTCGAGAAGATTTCGAACGCAGCAGAAGGTTCTTCGGTTTTCGACCAAGATTCGGGCGCAACAGAAGGCTTTTCGCATTGTGTATTCGTGTGATACGCATTGTGTATTCATGTTCTGTAAGGATAGAGTCGAATTTATGTTATTAAGAATCTTTTCAAGATGAGATAACTTGGACGCCATGTCATCTTCCGTATCAGATTGTTGTTAAAACTTAAAGAAAATTAGCGATCATAAAAGCGATCTTAACCACATCTATATTTGTTAAAACCTAAGAAAATTTCTCAAAAGCATTTTTCGATAGTGGAATCTTTGAAATGTTTTGAGAAGCCACACACAAATTAATGTTATTGAGAATCTCTTCAATGTTAGAGAGCTTGGACGTAATATGATCTTCAGAAGTGGATGAATTATCATAATGTTTTTTCCCCTTTCCGTATTTAAAATCTTGAAATCGATCAGTAGACGAGGATTTCACAAGATGCTGATTAGCTTTGACGGCTTGAGATTGTTTAGTCGGCAAGAGGAATTTCGAGTTGAAGTGAACTAGATTACACCTTATATCAAGTGAAGATAGAAATGATTTAACAGACTTGATGTTTGTAACCATAATTTGCAGCTAGTGGTACAGTTAGCAGAAGCCTTTGTGAATCTTAGAGGTCTTTACAGTTAGTGGCCGACCATTCTGAAGGCCGCCACCAACTCCAGCATTCACACACCGCCATTAACCACCACCACTATATGCTACTCCCTCCGTCCCTAAATTATCGTCCTCCTTTCTTTTTTTGTCCGTCCCAAAATAATTGTCCACTTTGAAACTTACCTTTTTAGAACATCACTTTTACCACTTTACCCTTACTTTTTCACTCTACTTTAATTATGGGCCACATATACATGGGCATTAAAGGAAACTATACATTAAACCAATATAAATAATCAAGTCAATTACTTTTTCTTAAACTGTGCCCCGGGTCAAGCAGGACAATTATTTAGGGACGGAGGGAGTATTTATTAATTTATTTTCATAATTTTTTTGTTTGAAAGGTTTGAATCTTTGTAATCCATAATCATTTATAACCACTACCACGAGACGAAACTTGATATTTAAGTCTAAGTAGACAGCTCATTGTTGCTGTGTTATGTACTATTTCCAATTCGATTTCATGGCCTAGATTAGGAATCCATCCATCTTGGAATACAATTGATAGAACGCCATTTCCCCAATGACAGTTCTTGCTTGTATTGATAGATTATCAAGAATAAAATTCTTTCAATGAACCGTAGTTATTTATTTACATGTAATATTCTTGCCATGAACAAACTCTAATTGACCACAATACATTAGGGGTGTAAACAAATAGAATCGGATCCAATATCACAGACTCGTATTCGTGAAACTATCCTATTATTCGTATTCGTATTCATATTCATTTGTTATTTGAATATTAAAATTGATTCGTATTCGATTCAAAATTTTATTTTTGACATTTTTTTAATAAAATCTGTTCATCAAACAATGATTTGATTATTTGATTTGATACTATTCGATTCGAGATATATTTACCAATTTTAAATCTTTTAATTCAAGAACAAGTTGGAATTCAAGAAGCCCAAAAATAACTGCTTCAAACACTTGGTCACTATTAGAATTAGATTTAATAAGTATATATATATATATATATATATATATATATATCAAATAATATTCGCGAATATATGAATCAGGATATTATTCGTATTCGAATACTTATCGAATCAAAATAATAATAATTCGTATTCAAATTCAAATATTTCTATTACGAATACCGAATATCGAAGTGGATGAATCCCTTCAATGTTAGAGAACTTGGACGCAATATCATCTTCAGAAGTGGATGAATTATCAGAATGTTGTTTTTCCTTTCCGTATTTAAGATCCTGAAATTGATCAGTAGACAAGGATTTCACAAGAAGCTGATCATCTTTGATGGCTTGAGATTGTTTATTCGACAAGACAAATTTCAAGTTGAAAGGAACTAGATTACACCTTATATAAAGTGCAGGTAGTAATGATTTTTAATAGACTTTGTGTTTGTAACCATAATTTGTAGCTAGCGGTACAATATAATTTATAGGCAGTTAGTAGAAACACTTGGGAATCTTAGAGGTTGTTATAGTTAGCGGCCGACCACTCCCCCCGCCGCCACCAACTCCAGCATCCACTCACCGCCATTAATGACTACCATTATATGATATTTATTTTTTAAAATATAATTTTTTAATAATTTTGTTGTTAGAAATATTTGAATCTTTGTCATTCATAATCATTAACAACCACTACAATTAGACTAAACTTGGTATTCAAATCTAAGTAGGCAGTTGATTGTTGTTGTGTTATGTACTATTTCCAATGCGACTTCATGACCTGAATTAGGAATCCATCACTCTTGGAAGACAATTGATAGAACGTCATTTCTCCAATGACTGTGCTTGCTTGAACTAATAGATTATTTTTTATCAAAAAGAAAATTCTTTCTATGAACCGAAATGATTTATTCACTTGTAATATTCTTGCCATGAGCAGACTCAAATTGACCACAATCCATATTTATAATGACCACAATCCATAACCTAAAATGACCAAACTCAAAAAACTAAAATACCACATGGAACATTATGACTAAGACATACCATCAGAGATCCAAGACCATACTTAACCAGCAACATGAATAACACCTTGAAAAAGACCACCTCTAGCTTTGCAAGTACCATATGTTATTTCCTCCTTGTCATCCTTGAGAACCATCATCATTATCGTGACCTACTTTCTCAGTTTTTTTCCCTTAGAAGTTTTCTCACCACTCTTTGCAACACAATTATTTGGAGTAGAATTTGATTCCGTTTTAAGTTTTTTCTCCCTCATAAGTTTTCTCACCGATCTTTGCAACATGATTTTTTGGAGAAGAATTTGATTCACTTGATTTAGGACTCAGTTATTTGATTGCAAGTTTTAAGCTAGAAAAGGCTTTCTGACATGAGAAAGTCTCTTTGCACTTCATAGTTTCGTGAATCCATTCATAGAGCGTTTTATGTACTCCTGTTTTAGACTTCTGAATGGCACCGGCGATCATAAAACCGATCTTAATCGCATCTATTACAGCTAAAACCTGAGAAAATTTCTCAAAAGCATTTTTCGAGAGTGGAATCTATGAACTGTTTTGAGAAGCTAGACGTGAACTAATGTCATTGAGAATCTTTTCAATGCAAGAGAACTTGGACGCCATATAGTAAGAAAAAAAAAACAGAATTAAGAAGGTTTCTTCGATTGTTGTCTTTCTTTTCTATTCAAATTAGTTTTTAGTTAGCTTGATTAAGTGGGATTAAGCCATTTTCTCTTTCGTTTTCAGCTAGGGTTTGCATCAGCTAGTGTTATGGTCAGCTAGCTGAAGATTGAAAGAAGCTGACACAGATAAGAGGTTGGTTCGTTGACTGACACACTTAATTTCCTTTTTGAAAATAGATCACTAAATATAAAGAAGGAATTGAAGAACAATTTATCAAAACAAATAAGTAACAAATAACTAGCTGACATTTAAGTAGATCAAGACTTCTTAAGTGTTAGATCAGTTTGTAAGAGCTGAAGAAATAACTGACAGAGAAATTGAAGTGCATGGTTCACAGTAAAACTGTTACGTCCACTACCAAGTAGGTCAAACTTGGATTTTTGAAGTGGACTAATTTTATTAAAAAATCTAATTGATCTCTAATGGATTAGTGTACAACAAAAGACTAGTGCTTATGGAGTATGATTGAATAACAATCAAACTCGTGAGACAAACTGACTGATTTCTAAAGAATATGAAGTAATTCACTCAGTGTTTGTTTAAACAATAACTAGAAAGAAATTATCGATGAAGAATATCTAGCTAAGTTTTCAAGAAGGCTAAGGCACAGAGAGGATTTCTTTGAGAGTATGAATGCTTCAGACTTCTATTCTTTCTTCAAGAGATTCTTGTGGGTATTTATAGATGAATTTGAAGTGCATCCCGTTAGGAATACATTTGAATTTGAAATGAGTTTTTCAAATCAGACGTATCTTCTTACAAGATCATAGAGATCCTGTTGAACATATGATCTATCAAAACACAAAATAGGAAAGTGTCAGTACCAGGGAATGTTTAAACAAAGAAGGTAAAGAAGCTGACACTTTAAAACTATGGTCAGTTGTTCTGAGTGACTGACAAAAATTATGCTGCAAGCTGACCAAAATAAAATAACAATTTATAAGTTCTTGGTTGACAAAAAGTAGAATGATTTTAAGCAAATTTAAATTAAGACAAGATTCAACACATGGAAATTTGGAAGGCTCGATGTACGACAGTTTTTGAGGATGCCCTAATGATTGCTGACATCATTTTTCGTCGGGTCTTGGCGCATCTTAGAAATATGTTGAGGGTGTTCAAACTTCGGGCTATGATAAGAAACCATTGCCAAATCACGCTACACAAACTTTTCCTTCCTATTCCATTTGTGCATCGTACGAAAGGTATTTGGGTTCGTTGGTTATCTCTGGGGGCAGGTTGTTACAAGCTGAACACGGACGGGTCATGTGTTAATGGTATTTGTGCCGGAGGGGGGATCATTCGGGATTCTAACGGGGTGATGGTGTGTGCTTTTTCTCACTATTACAATCGTGATTCTAATATGAGGGCTGAAATTTTGGCTTTAAAAGATGGGTTGCTCTTGTGTCGGGAGTATGGGCTGCCTTCAGTTACGGTGGAATCTGACTCTTTGATTGCGGTATATGTTATTAGGAAGATTTGCCATCCTTCTTGGCAATATATCTACGATCTTAGAGTCTGCAGTGGTTTACTTCAACAATATCACATTAACCATGTGTACCGGGAACAAAATGGGGTGGCAGATCGTCTTGTGGCTTTGGCTCATGGTCATCATGGTAGGTTAAGATATTCTTACATGGCTGATCTCCCTGGTGTGGTCAAAAGAGCGCTTCAGTTTGATTGCTATGGTCTTTATAGTTTTCATTCTCGTAGAGATTAATTTCCCTGAATTTATGTTTCTCTTTCGAGGTAAGGTTCCTTCTCTTCCCGCTTTGGGTAGGGCGGGTTGTCCTCTCAAGTTTGTATCTCTTTTTTATTTATTAATAAAATCGCCACAGGTGCTGCCCTGCTTCTCTAAAAGAAATAAAAAAAAATCAAGGTGTCCATGGTGCTAAACTAATTGACCAACAATGGAAGCTACTAAGGCGGACTCATGAACGGGATACAAAGGTGGGTGCCAGTACGAAGGATGCTATCACCACCTCCAATGCGAAGGAGGTTATTTATGTTGTGGACAAGTCGATACGTCAAAATATATTAGTGCAAGATAAAGGAGATGGTTCCAGTAGACAGGTGGGTGAACAAGATGGCCTTGTTGAGCAGGTTAGCAACACTACCTGGCATGAAACAGGTTTGGCGGACAAGGACACGTTGGTCAACATCGGGTGGTTGTTCTCCCTGAGGCCCGTGTCATCAATGCAAGCACATATAAAGGGAAAAATATAAAGTTTATGATTTTATAGTGGTGGATAAGGTTTCTTTGACATTTGACTATCTTGACTGATGTAATTGAAGATGGTAAGGTTATGTCTATACATGGGCACAACTCTAACCAGAAATCTGAGCAACTCCTTCCGATGGAGACGGGGGGAAAGATTGAGGGGGTTAAGTATGATTTAAATACAATATGGGATGATTTTTTCGTTCTAATACCTAACATTTGGGTAAAGCCAATTATACGGCAAGGGACCATGATGGTGAAACATATAAGTTAGTCTAGGCGTTGTCTTTTGATGAGGGGTGCATGACGTCTCTCAAGTCGAAGTTTCTACAGTATTGCAACATGCGCCAAAAAAAGATATAAAAGGCTAAGTTTGCTCAACATAATATTAGTCTATCAAGGGATATATCCAAGGCCCAAACATCGTTTGCGCAACCTAGTTTTATGTCGATAATAATATTGAATGCTCGTAGAGTTGGGACAAAGATACAATGGATTATCTTAAGGTTTTGAACTCGTAGTATAAGCCTTTTTTATGCTCTATATTGGAACCAAAAATTGGTGGGGATAGAATTGAGACAGTGGCTAAGCGTCTGAAGTTTATGCACAGTTTACAAAAGAATCCAATTAATATGCATATTTGGCCTTTTTGGGGTGACATGGTTGAGGTTGAATTTGTAGGGGCGACCAACCAAGATTACAGTTTGTGTTTGGGTGGATTCATCTGTGACGGTGTTAGTTTCCTTTGTGTATGCTTAGTGTACCAGAGGAGGACGACATAAAATATGGTCAGACTTCTGATATAGCTGCGACCTTTGTAGAGCCATGGTTGGTGGGAGGTGAGGTTAATACTATCATGCATATTTCTGACAAGCTAGGTGGGAATGGTTGGGACTATAATAAAATCAATGATTTTGTCGATTTAAGTCACGCGGTTGGTTTGGAGGATATAGGTTTCGAGGGTAGTCAAATTACCTGGTGCAACAATCAGAACATTGGTACTCAAATTCGGCAAAGATTGGATCGGGTGATGGCCAGTGGTGCCTATAAGGCGACATACCCAGTTGTTAGGGTAAAACATTTGGCTCGTACGATATCTGACCATTCTTTTCTGCTGCTTGAGTTTCCCTGTCTTTCAGAAACCTAGGGGTGCCTTTTGGTTCCAACTTTGTGGTTAGACCACCCTGAGTTCTTGGGTTTTGTGGAAAATCAATGGTCTTGTTTTGTGGGTGGCAAGGTCATGGAGGTGTTACACAAAAAAACTACACGTTCCTTAAGGAATTAAAGCAGTGGAGCTGGACAGTGTGTGGTAATGTGCAACGTTGGATTTCTTCGTGTCAAGATAACATTCTTCGTTTAGAAGTGGCATTGCAACAAGGTTGGTTTGCGACTCTCGAGGATGAACTATATTATGTTAAACATCAGCTTACTTAGTACGTAAAATGGGATCTTGAGTTGCTTCAACAAAAAATACGTCAACTGTGGTTACAAGATGGGGAACGTAACACGTCCTTTTTCCATGCTAGTCTTCGGGATCAACATAGAGTCAACACTATCAAACTTAAAAACACAGATGGATCCTGGTGCAAGGATGGCGCTATTATAAGGAATCTGTTGGGTGATTGCACCAATACGTAAATAGCCGGGAGTTGTTCCAAATACAGAAACGGAGTTAACCAGAACAATAGACCCAGATTAAAATAAAGCGGATAACGTTACAACCGGGGATGGGGTAACATTTTAATCACTTGGGATACAATAAAACAGTAAATAACATTTACTATTAAACTGGAAAACACAGTCCAAGTATTTCTCTGAAACTGTTATGAACTAACAGATGAGAAATACTCTGTGAAGCTTCAAACCAACTGAAAAATTTACCGAGCAATACAGGGGATATAAAAGAGGACTAAGCAGAGCAGTTACAATCAGACTAAGTAACAAAGAAAAACAGGATTAATAGCTACTGTAACAATGAAGCCACAAATGAGCGCGTCACTGATGCCGTGTACGGGGCACGACTAGCCGTCATAGGTCGGAGACCTCGGCTAGGCAACTCAATAGGCTCAGATACCCTCTCACGGCCAATATCCACCAACGAGTTCGTCTTGGGGAACCAACCCAATAATGCCAAGGTCAAAGCCACAGTATCCGGCTAGACCCACTCCGGCAACTAAGAGAAAGACGGAGAAGAAGACTGTAATCAGGTACCGCTCATCAAACCAAGAGAATACCCAGCAACCACTCACTACACCTACCTCCAGCTCTAACTCCGAACATACCAAAACCCACGAAGAGACACTGTAGCAGCCTCACTCAAACTCACCCAGTCTCATCAAGAAACTGGAAGAAGAAGAAAGGGTTTAATCGGAGAATACGAGTTGCTGGGTTGAAGGAAGGGAATCGACAGAAGACGGTTGCACTCTAGATTTCGGCTGAGCTCACAACCTGAAGAATCGCTCGTCTCTCTCTACACTCTGCACACTAATCATGCGCGCACACACACACACACTCTCTCTCTCTCTCTGCCTCTGCTACAACAGAAAAGCGGCACCTGAGAATGAATAAGCAAAGAGGAGCGGTTACAGAATCGTAAAAGACAAGGGGCAGCTGGACCCTCAACAGGAAATCCCCAACATAGCCCACCGCTAAAACGGCAAGCAATGGGCGGGCTGCCAAGGGAATGGGCCTGGGCTGGATTGGGCTTAGGGAGTGATTTATAAGAAAGGGGGCTGCCTCACTTTGGGCCTCCAACCAATTTCTAACAATCTCCACCTTGGATCAAGTGTCGGTTCCAACCAATGAACTCGAGGATATTTTAAACAGAAAAGGTGTCATCATCGCCTTAGCCTTGCACTTGATCCAACACGAAGGAGGACCAAAGCAGGGAAAAACAAAATTTTAAGCAACCACAAAGAAGCAGAAAATTTTAAAGAAACAAAGCTAAATCACAAACAGATGAAGCTAAGTTACCATGATTGCTCACACAGAACAAGCATGGATTTTCGGGGGAGAATCACGAAAACGGGTCAACCTCAATTACCGGGATCACCGGTGTCAAACATCAAATTTTTAAGCAATTTAAAAAATTTGAAACAAGAAGGCACTTGGTATTCATATCAGCAGGATTCAAACTAGTGTCAATCTTATCCAAATAAATGATGCACTTAGCAACAACATCACGAATAAAATGAAAACGCACATCAATGTGTTTTGTTCTATCGTGAAAAACAGGATTTTTGCAAAGTTGTATGCCACTTTGACTATCGGAAAAAACTACCACCTTGTCTTTTAAAAAACCGATTTCAGAGATCAAACCTTTTAACCAAAGGACTTCCTTGATACACTCGGTTATGGCTATGTATTCGGCCTCGGTTGTGGACAGGGCCACAACGGATTGCAGTTGGGACTTCCAACTAACGCAAGAACCGCAAAGTGTGAACACATAAGACGTGGTCGATTTTCTATGGTCTCTATCATTGGCATAGTTTGAATCAACATATCCTACCAACCTAACACCGTTTTCAGATTTAAAAAACTTCAATCCATAGTTCATCGAATGTTTTAGGTATCGCAACAACCACTTAACGGCATGCCAATGGGGCAAGCCCGGGTTCGACATGTAACGGCTAAGACAACTAATGGCATAAGCAATGTCGGGGCGAGTACTAACCATCAAATACATTATTGAACCTATGGCATTGGAGTAAGGGATTCTACTCATTTGATTCATTTCGAATTGATTTTTCGGACACTTCTCTTTACTAAGCACAAAATGAGAGGCAAGGGGAACATCAACAGAATCATCATTAATCATCGAGAATTTACTCAAAATCTTTTCAACGTATGAAATTTGGTTCAAGTAAACAAATGACAATTTTCGGTCTCTAACTATGTTCATGCCAAGTATCTTACTAGCATCGCCTAAATACTTCATGTCAAACTTAGCACTCAAGCAATTCTTAACATATTCAATCGATTTAGAGCATGGGCTAATAAGAAGCATATCATCCACATATATGAGCAAGAAAACAGGCACACTCCTATCATTTTTGAAATAAAGGCAATGATCATAAGCACTCCGCGTAAATTTCAAATCTAGCATGCATTGATCAAATTTAATATTCCACATGCGAGGAGATTGTTTTAAGCCATATAAGGATTTCTTTAACAAGCACACATAGTCAGGACGCTGATTATCCACATATCCCTCGGGTTGCCTCATATAGATTTTTTCAACCAAATCACCATGCAAAAAGGCAGTTTTAACGTCCATTTGTTTCAATTTCCAATCAAATTGAGCTACTAAAGCAAGCATAATCCTAACGGTCGTGAACTTAACAACGGGAGCAAAAATTTCAGTGTAATCTATTCCTTCCTTTTGAGTAAATCCCTTAGCCACTAATCTAGCTTTAAACCTAATTGAATCTGATTCACCCTTGATTTTATAAAGCCATTTACAAGAAACTACAGAACAGTTCTTAGGCTTAGGCACTAAAATCCAAGTTTGATTAATGTGTAACGAATTCATTTCCTCATTCATGGCATTAATCCAATAATTACAATTTTCAGATTTTAAAGCTTGATTATAAGTCTTTGGCTCGGAATTATCAATAGATTCAAACACACCGAAAACAAATGAAGTCATATGAAAATCATCAAAACGGGAAGGCTGCCTAGAAATCCGTCTAGGTCTATCACGCACAAGTTGATAGTCATGCAAGTCATCCAATTCAGGAATTTCGTTTTGTCCATTTTCATTATCTTCATTTTGCTCATCAAGTTCATTTTCAGGAATATCATGCTCAATATCAGAATTCATATTTTCAGGCAATTCATGCAAATTATCCACATTCACATTTTCAGAATTTCCACCAATTTCAGAATTCAAATTTTCGGATTGGTCACTATCATCACTTGATCCTATGGGATGCTCCACCATAATGGGAGCCGGGGGAGGGATAGGCTCAGCGGGAACAGTCAAGCAGGGAAATTCATTCTCATTAAACACCACATCCCTACTAATAATCATTTTGAAACCTGGTTCCTCACGCAACCACAACCTATAACCTTTAACGCCCTCCGGGTAACCCAAGAACACGCATCTCACCGATCTAGGTTCAAGTTTATCTAGCTTTCTATGGGCATAGGCCGCGCAACCAAAAACACGCAAGTTTGAGAAATCTACCTCCCTACCAGAAAACACCACCTCAGGACAACGGCCATGTAAGGGAACGGACGGGGACCTATTTATGAGGTAAGCGGCAGTCAAAACTGCCTCTCCCCAAAACTTTTTAGGGAGACCCGACGACGCTAGCATACTCCTCACACGCTCAAGAAGGGTTCAATTCATTCTCTCCGCGACATCGTTTTGTTGGGGGTTGTAAGGCACGGTCTTGTGCCTCTCAATCCCGTTTTGCACACAAAAACTATCCATGTCATGATTGCAGAATTCTAACCCGTTGTCGGTCCTAAGTGTCTTAATTTTTAAACCTGTTTGGTTCTCAATTAAAGTTTTCCAATTCTTGAATTTTTCAAACACATCCGATTTGTTTTGCATTAAAAATAACCACACTTTTCTCGAAAATTCATCAATGATCGACAAGAAATAACGATTACCACCGTGCGTTGGAACACTCGCAGGACCCCACACATCTGCATGTATGTATTCTAAGGCGCGTTTTGAAGAAAACCTTTTAGGGTTAGGGGGAGGGGGAAAACTCATTCGCTTTTGTTTGCTCATCACACACGTTTCACAAAAGGGCAATTCCGAAATCTTATCCTTCCCAAACACTCCGGTTTTGTTCAAGATTTCAAGTCCTTTAGAACTCATGTGACCTAGTCTTTTATGCCATAATTCAGTTTTATCTTCTTTAGCAAGATTCACACAATTATCATAACAAGACATAGGCATAGCAGAACAAATATAAAGATTTCGGCGTTTTTCAGCCTTAGCAATCACCAAAGAACCCTTAAGAATTTTCATAAACCCATTTCCCCATTTACCCTCAAGACCCGCATCTTCCAAAGCAGTACAAGAAATCAAGTTATTACACAAATCGGGAACATGTCGAACATTTTTTAAGGTCAAACAATTTCCAGAATCAAACTGAAGATAAACATCACCAATACCAACAATTTGACATTTTCTTTCATTTGCCATGGAGACAAATCCAGTTTCCAATTCTTTATACGTGGTAAAAACACTCTTAAATGGTGACATATGATAAGTACAACCAGAATCTACCAACCATTCATTTTTGCATGCAGGCATAGAATGAACAATTCACAGCCTCATCATATAATTCGCTTACCATAAAAACTTCAGCATTACCATCACTATTGGAAGCCATGTTGCAGTCATTTTGTTGGTTATGGTTCGCGTTTTTCTTCCTAGGATTAGGGCAATCCTTCCTAAAGTGTCCAATCTCTCCACAATTATAACATTTACGGCCTTTAGTTCTAGATTTTGATCTATTCTTGCTCCTGTTCCTACCATTTCCGGAGTTTTGATTCTTTCCCTGATTCTTATTTTGATTGTTCTTTTGTCCACTGTTTCTTTCCAAAGTTCGTCCTCTCACCATATTAACCTCACCGGAACTAGATTTACCTTTCCTAGCAGCTTTTAAATCTAATTCTTTGCCTTTCAGACTAGTAATCACCGTATCAAGTGTGATGTTATCTCTACCATACTTAATCGCAGATTTCATGTCGGCATAAGATTCAGGTATCACATTTAAAAGCACGATTGAGGTATAATCATCTATATGTTCGTCTCCGGTTTGTTTAATATCTTCTACTAACTTAGTGAATGCGTCAATGTTGTCCTCCATGTCTTTGTTTAAGTCTAACTTAAAACTGAAAAACTTTTCAAGAAGATGAATTTTACTAGGTAGAGTTTTCTCAAAGTAAATTTCTTCTAATTTTTCCCAAAGACTTTTGGCGTGTTTATGTTTTCCACATTTACGCATCACAGAGTCAGACAAGTTCAAAATAAGAGAGGCATAAGTGTGATACCAATTGTTAGAAATTGGTTGGAGGCCCAAAGTGAGACAGCTCCCTTTCTTATAAATCACTCCCTAAGCCCAATCCAGCCCAGGCCCATCCCCTTGGCAGCCCGCCCATTGCTTGCCGTTTTAGCGGAGGGCTATGTTGGGGATTTCCTGTTGAGGGTCCAGCTGCCCCTTGTCTTTTGCGATTCTGTAACCGCTCCTCTTTGCTTATTCATTCTCAGGTGCCACTTTTCTGTTGTAGCAGAGGCAGAGAGAGAGAGAGAGAGAGAGTGTGTGTGTGTGTGTGTGCGCGCATGATTAGTGTGCAGAGTGTAGAGAGAGAGACGAACGATTCTTCAGGTTGTGAGCTTAGCCGAAATCTAGAGTGCAACCGTCTTCTGTCGATTCCCTTCCTTCAACCCAGCAACTCGTATTCTCCGATTAAACCCTTTCTTCTTCTTCCAGTTTCTTGGTGAGACTGAGTGAGTTTGAGTGAGGCTGCTACAGTGTCTCTTCGTGGGTTTTGGTCTGTTCGGAGTTAGAGCTGGTAGGTAGGTGTAGTGAGTGGTTGCTGGGTATTCTCTTGGTTTGATGAGCGGTACCTGATTACAGTCTTCTTCTCTGTCTTTCTCTTAGTTGCCGGAGTGGGTCTAGCCGGATACTGTGGCTTTGACCTTGGCATTATTGGGTTGGTTCCCCAAGACGAAATCGTTGGTGGATATTGGCCGTGAGAGGGTATCTGAGCCTATTGAGTTGCCTAGCCGAGGTCTCCGACCTATGACGGCGAGTCGTGCCCCGTACACGGCTCATTTGTGGCTTCATTGTTACAGTAGCTATTAATCCTGTTTTTCTTTGTTACTTAGTCTGATTGTAACTGCTCTGCTTAGTCCTCTTTTATATCCCCTGTATTGCTTGGTAAATTTTTTCAGTTGGTTTGAAGCTTCACAGAGTATTTCTCATCTGTTAGTTCATAACAGTTTCAGAGAAATACTTGGACTGTGTTTTCCAGTTTAATAGTAAATGTTATTTACTGTTTTATTGTATCCCAAGTGATTAAAATGTTACCCCATCCCCGGTTGTAACGTTATCCGCTTTATTTTAATCTGGGTCTATTGTTCTGGTTAACTCCGTTTCTGTATTTGGAACAATTCCTGGCTATTTACGTATTGGTGCAATCACCCAACAGTGGTATCAAAGCCACGTCCTTGTTCCCGTACTGTGAACCGGTAGAGTCCCTTCAATCACCCAACAGAATCAAGCTGTGGATTTTTCTCTTACATGTTTACTCGATCAGATCACGTTGTGGAGGAAGATTTTTTGACACAAGGGCAAGGTATTACATAGGCTGAGGATAATGCTTCTTTAAACCGCCTGCCTGAGGAGAAGGAGATTTGGGATGCTATTAACGATTTAAATCCAGATAGCGTCGGGTAATGACGGTTTTACTGGGTGGTTTCGCCGAGGCTGCCGGAGTATTATTAAAAAAGATGTTATCGTTGCTGTTCAAGCCTTCCTCCAAGGGGCAGGTGTGCACCGAGGTATAATCACTACCACTTTGGTTTTGCTGCCTAAGGTTAAGGAGCCAACGGATTTAAGTGATTATTGTCCGATAAGTTTATGTAATTTTTCCAGAAAAATTTTCTCCAAAATTCTTGCTGGTAGGATTGCCCATTTGCTCCCTCGTTTGATTTCTTTGGAACAATCAGGCTTTGTGCAAAGGAGGAGTATTCAGGAAAATGTGGTGTTAGGTCATGAATTAGTTCATCGGATCAATTTCAAGGTTCGAGAAGGAAATATCGTGTTTAAGTTTGATATGTCCAAAGCATACGACAAGGTGGAGTGGGACTTTCTTCTTCAATCTCTTAGATCCTTTGGCTTCGACGAAACTTGTTGTTCTCTTATTTATCATCTCTCTCTCTCTCTCTCTCTCTCTATATATATATATATATATATATATATATATATACTAAAATAAAAAACGTGATTTTTTCACCTAAAACTGATATTCATAAATGAAAACATTGGAAGGTGAAACACTTTGTTTTTTTGTTTTTTGTTTTACTTTTTCTTTGTTTTTATACTAAACATTTAATATTAACTTGACATAAATATTGTATACATTTCTAAGAACATTGGATACACCTAAACTCCTAGTATTCTGAGCACAATTCACAATATCATTCTTTACCTTTTATTTTTCATCACATATATATGAAAACACCCAAACTCCTGTAGTTTCAAGTTAATATATATATATAACAAACGTGATTTTCCCACCTAAAACTGATGTTCATAAATGAAAACATTAGAAGGTGAAACACTTTATTTTTTTTTACGTTTTCTTTATTTTTACACTAAACATTTAATATTAAGTTGACATAAATATTTTATACATTTCTAAGAACATTGAATACACCTAAACTCCTGATATTCTGAGCACAATTCACAATATCATTCTTGACCTTTTATTTTTCATCACATTTATATAAAGTATACGGATGTTCTTTGTAGATGTTTAATCAATCTTCTGCAAAATTAAAAAAAGATAATTATTTTGAGATAGATGAAACATTTTTTATACATTTATTAGTTATATATTATTTAATTATTATAATTTCAAATATGGACGGTTTGATTAAAATATTTTTAACTAAAAGTGAAAACATCATTGAGAAAGTCAAAATTGGTTGACACATTATACCATTCTTTTTTTGTTTGTTTATTTGATTGATAGAACTGAAGTTTTCTTTAATTGAAGTTTAATATTTTCAAGCCATTGATAACTAAAATTATACCAACAAACTATGAAAAGCTTGAAAGCTTATTGATGTGAAAACCATAAACTTCTGCGCCTTTGATTTGAGCTTTTACAATTTTTTTTTCTTGATCTGCTTAAATTTCCTTAAATAAATTAATCTGTAGATTTTTATTTATTTATTTTGTGGAAGGCAACCAATTAAAGTCCCTGACACACTTAATTGATAGTGTTTATAGTGTTGTACGTTGCCGATAATGATTTGGGACTAAGACTCTAGCATTTGCCTTCGTTTTTTTCATCAGGTGGATGTTTTTATTTGAGAAACAACTTGATTTCATTGTTTAGTAAAAAACAAAATTGTGTTGCCCTATCAACAGCTGAATCTGAGTATATAGCTTCTGGTAGTGGGTGTACACAACTCTTATGGATGAATCAAATGATCAAGGATTATGGTTTACACAATAATGTATTAACCATGTATTGTGACAACACCAGTGCCATAAGTATAGCAAAAAATCATGTTCAACACTCTAGAACTAAGCACATTGGTATAATACACCATTTTATTAGAGACTTGGTTGAACAAGGTATTGTTTACATTGAACATGTGGGAACTGAAAATCAATTGACTGATATTTTCACTAATAGTCTAGATTTTGAGAGATTTATAAATCTTTAGGCATCTTGCATTAAGTTTTAGGGGGCACAATAGTTTCATTCTTTATGTTTTAGTACCTTTGTTTGCTACTCTGGATATGCATTCTAAATTTGTTGTCATTTTCTTATTCTGATTCTCCTCACTTTCTCCCTAATGGTTCATTGAAATTGAAAAATCTTAAGTCCACAAAGGAAAGAGCTACCTTTTGAAATTTTTGGGATGCAGCAATTTGTCAAAGTACTATGGAGCCTAGGCTTTCATGGGTTGATCTTGAGAAAATTGACTCCCTTGAATTGAAAAAGTGTGAAAGCTACCTAATGGAAAATATCTACCTATGAACAAGGTTGTGGCACCTTTCTTTTGGGACTATGAATCCTCGGATTACATGGGTTGATCAATAAGTAAAGTGGCTACCCTTGGTAAATAGAGTGAAAGGTTCCTAGTGGCATGTGTTGAAAATGCTTGAAATAAAGTAAAGCTATTCTCCTAGGGAAATAAAGTACCTATGGTTTTTATGGGAGTTATGTGTTGATTCGGTGAACAAAAGATGAGAAATTGTACATAAAATCACAACTTTGGCGAATGTATCTTCCAATGCAGCTACATTGGGAACTACATTCAGATGATCTAGACATATCATATGTGTGTGACTGCATTGTTTTCTTGTTTTCAGCATGTGTTAGGCATATCTTCTAGGTCATAATTTGTTTTGATCATATCAACCCCTTGAAATTTGTGTTTCCATATTAGATTAGTGCAATCTCTATACCAATATACTCCATGTTGCTATTTATGTGGGTGTCTAATCTGTGTGATGTTCATGAGATCTTGAACTTGATTATGATTACTGTTTGACAGTTTGGTGTTGTATCAATCTTGGTTAGTTAAGTGTTGAGTATCCTCAAAATACTTTATTAATTTTGAAAAATTCAAAATTTCAAAATCTGAAATTGGTTGTTATCTCATCTTTTTAAATTCTCCACCTATCTCTCATGTCAATAAACATAATTTTTTTATCTCTCCCTTAAATGTGATTTGGTTGATATTTGATTTATCATCTATATTTGAATTTTGGTTAGTTGTTTCGTCCTCTCCTATTCATGTGTAATTAAGAGACTAACGACTAATTGCCATTAGTGGACTATTAGTGTTAATTTCCAGGAAAGAGAAATTTATCTCACTCATAGAAGCTTGGTTGTTCTTCACAATCCGAAAAAGTGTGCCTTGGAGATCATCTTCATCGAAATAACCCTTCAATCATCGTCTATTCTTGATTCTCTTCTCATCTATTCCATGGATTCCACATCATCTTCTCTATCCAAGAACCCTGATCAAAACCCTTCAGCCGATGTAGCTTCCAATGAAGCTACATCGTCCCCAGCATCCTCACCTGAAAATCCCCAAACATCCTTGATCATTGCACATCCTCCACCTGAACCCTTAACCGTCATTCTTCCAGGAGAGAAAGGGAACGCTATTGATGTAGACAATCCCATCGATTTGTTAGGGTTTCCCCAAATTGGGAACCCTAGTTCAAGGAGATCGAAGAGGCTTAGAGGAATTCCTTCAAATTATGAAAATCCAAGCATGGAGGAGGTGATTTTTGCAAAGAAGAACAAATTTACACCTGGAGTCTTTGAAGAACCTGTGGCCGTTGACAGTGACCCAGATGATGAAGACTTTGTTCCTGAAACAGGGTCAATTCCAGTTGCTCAAGAAACGGTTTCACAACCTGCTTCGCCAGTCTTTGTTCCAGTTGAAGAAGAAAGGGGAGATGACAATTATCCAATCCCTTCACCGCGAGTTGTTTTTCAAACGGATTCTCCCTCTCAAGCCAAAGAATCATCTGAAATTGAGGCTGCTTCTCCTTCATCATCTAATGCTGACATTAATTTCACTGATGAAGATCAGACTTTGGCTGATTACCTGGTTCAGATAAAGTCTGCGTCTGCTCCAAAGTCTCCTAAGTCTTCACAACCACCCGCGACAGATATGGCTCAACAAACAAGTTCTTCTGAATTTGATGATAGTTCCGATAAAAAATTTGACAGTAAAGAAGCAACTCCTGTTGCTAGCGAAGAAAGTGATGAAGTTCCACTTCGCTTCACCAGAAGCCGAGCATCTTCAGTCAATGTAGCTACCAATGTAGCTACATCCAGAGTTTCTAAGGCTCCTGCTTTTGTTGCTCCTTCTGTTGGTAAAGCTTTCTTTTCCAAATTTCTTTCAAAAGCTGCAACTGTGCGATATAATACATCTAGGAAAATCGTGGATGAAAGGGTTATACCTTCTGTTGAATTATCTGAACAAAACTTGTCTTAATTCTTCACTGATAGAGGACTTTTAGGAACACTTTCTTCTGCCTCACCTTATTTCAGAGACCTTATTTATGAATTCTATGCAAATTTAGAAAAACGAATCTCCTCAGTTTCTGATCCTAGGTTTGAAAAGGTTTTTGTGCGTGGTAAATGGTATATGTTCTCCTCTTCCCTCATCAATAATTTGTTCAAAACTCCTCAGATTGGTCCTTTTTCTATGGTTTCTGATCTTAATCTGTGTGCCCTTGAACTAACTGGAGGATCCTTGCATAAGTGGCCTGGAAAGGGCTTTTCTATTAGCACATCCCAGCTATCCTCTCTTTATGCACTCATGCACAAAATCTGCTGTGCTAACTGGGCACCCACCACCGACACAAATACCTTAACTGAAGAGCATGCTAGAGTTTTATATCAGATAGGAACTAACAAGCCTTTTGATTTTGGAGATTTTGCTTTTAAGAAGATCACCTCTCTAGCTGAGTCTGAGGGTGACAAAAGATCCCTGATTTTTTCCCTCTCTGATATACAAAATCTTAGTGTCTCAAGGTTATTCACCAGTTGCAGGAACTAGGCTTACTCTTATTCTTGATTCTCTACACATTTCTGCAAAACTTTTGAGAGGAGATAGGGTTGTGAGTCTGCCCCTAGTTTATCCCTATGTTCATGTTTCTTCAGTTCCTTCTGTTTCTGTTCCTGGTCCATCTCAATCACAACCATATGTTCATCCTTCTGTCCATGTTACTAGCAATGTAGCTGCATCAGCTACCTCTTCTTCATACATCTCAGATCTTCCTTCTGCTCCCATATCCATTGCTTTCATTTCTGATCAGTTAAGCATGGTAAATTCTCAACTGGCTATTCTGGCATCACAAACATCTCTCCTTCAGTCCTTGGCTGCACAATACACTTCTTGGTTGGCCATGCATTCTGGCCAAATAGGGGGTGGTGTTCCAAGTGTTCCAGTTGCTCCTGTGGTTGCTGATACAAGTCTTTGTTCTTTGTTCTCGATTCTTACACTTTTGAACCTGCTGTTCTTGAATCTGTTGCTGGGAAAGAATCCGAAATTGTTGAAGAACAGTGCTGAAGATTGTTGTTCTTGTGGTTGAATTGAAAATTGAGTGGTTGAAAATTTGAGTTTGTGGTTGGTTAAACAATATTTCATGATTGGTATGTAATAACTTCTTTAAACTGATTTCTGTTTGATGTGGATCTGTAACACTTAAATGTTTTGAGGTTGGTTGATTATGGTTCATAGAACTTGGCTTCCGTTATTCTTGTTTGGTGCATGTGTTCAGGGGGTGAGTGTGAATATGTCTCTCTAACATTTGCAGGTTGTAGTATGAGTTGATAATGGAACACTTGTCATTGTATTTGACCAGAAATGCTCAACAAAGGGGGTGATTGTAAGGGTAAAATAGGTCATGCCTATTTTTACTTGTTTCCCCTTTCTTGGTCAAAATTTATTTTTGACAAGTTTTGGTTATTTTAGGACTTCACATCTTTAATAAGATTTTGTTGTGTTATATTTGGTATCAAAATCTTTAATTAGATTATGGTACATCATTTTTGGAAACGAAATCTTGCTTTAAATCCTTGTCAAACCGTGAATCTTGTCTCCTTTGATATTTGGTAACAAATTCCATGGATTTGGTAAGTTGTTAGTTTTTCCTTTTTACTAATCATTTTCCTTGTAGAAGGTGGATTATTCCGTGTGTGTAGGTCTTCGCTTTGCTATATATAAAGAAGCTGGGACACGGGTATTGTGCAGAGCTTGAGAGAGAAAAATAAAGCCATAAGCTGTGAGCAGATTCATAAAGAATTTAGAAGCAGTTTCTCAGTCCAGACGTGCAACAGATTGTTTGTTGCTCCTGATGTTATAACATCGGCAGTAACATTGAAGTTCTGGAAATATGTTTTATCTTCCCGTTTCAATTTTAGGAAGTTGTTTTATTTCTTCTCACGTTTGGTCTACCTTGTTTTCTGTGGGGTTTTTGCTCTCCAAGACGTATTGTCTTGTGAGAGTATTTTGTTTGGTGATTTCACAATCTTTTTGTAAAACAATTAATCTTTTTAGTGAAATCTTTTTGGCCATAAGGCTAGGTCTACAAGCATAGTCTTGTGGATTGTTTTAGTAATCTTTTGCATTCAGTTCATTGTCTGATTATAAGTCTTCCGCTGTTTTGTTCATCTTTGACCATTGTGATTCCCATTGTAGCTACATCGGCAGCTATATTGGAAATTGTATTGGTTTCTCTTAAGAATCCTAGCTATTGTTTTCTATCAACTGTGTTGTGATTTTTCGGTAGAGACGAATGATGATGAGCAGGAAGAAAATGACTTACGACGGAGGAGATGGAAGAAAAAGGTGGATGACGTGGTTTGGTTCTTTATGATTTTGTATCGTGGTGCAAAAATATTTGATTAATGTATCGCGTTGCAAACATTGATGTATCGCGGTTTAAACATTGATGTATCGCAGTGCAAAAATAAACTAGTCAATTAAACTGATGAATCGTGGTTCAAACATTGATGTATCGCAATACAAAAATAGACTAGTCAATTAAACTGATGAATCGCGGTTTAAATATTGATGTATCGCGATACAAAAATAGACTAGACAATTAAACTAATGAATCGCAGTGTAAAAATTAATTTAATAAAATTGATGCATTGCGGTTCAAAAGTCAATGCACCGCGATTCATTAAGGGTATCGTAGTCTTTTTACCCCCCAAGAATGTCCTTTTCCGGTTTGAAGAAAAAACATGAGACTGGAGCGATTAAAAACTTTGAAAAGTGGACCTATTCGCAATTTTTCAAAATAAAAAAAAAAAATAACAGAGCATTTGCACACTTCTGGTCAAATCTCCAAAGAGTCCCCGTTTGAAAGTCAAACTAAAAAAAAAGAAGATATTTTAAGTAGTTCATTAGTAATAAAATAACACTTTTATACCTTAATTTTTAAAAATGAACTCTTTAAGTAAAATATTCGAAATGAAATAGTTGACTCTTTATTCGAAACAGAGGAAGTAAAACATTTGTTCTATCGTCTCAATTCTTCATTGAGGTTTCCTATCCGACGACACCTTCTAATCAAACTCCAAAGTAAAAATTTCGAAGATTTTAGATGCGGACCATACTACAAACTTTGAATTGAAATCTCTAATACGCTCCAGTGACACCACATCCTAATCAATCTCCAAAAATCCGAAGATATTATTTGTTCAAAGATCACCAATTGTTGAAAGATATTCATTCTTACATTGCTTCAGCTAATAATGTGGCATTTACTTTAAATGTCATAATAATAATATTGTTTGGGTAATGTGAGAAATCAATTAAAATTCTAATTTATATTTAGTCTTTCCAATACATCATGTGATAGTGTGGGCTTATTTCTAGCAATTCTTGTTGGGATGGTAGACTATATAATAGCCTACGTTATTTTCAATAAATAATGCACATAATTTTTCTCTCATTCAGTTTATATAAATTGGTTTTATCCCCCAAATTTTTTTTCTCCACAAAATGGTATCACCGAATAATGAGCATCTTAACAAAGAGAACGAGTGAAACACAGTGAGACGAGCAACAAGAAAGTCTACAAAATCTATTTTTATTCTCTACAAATTGTACCGGGTGCTTAGGTGGGGGAGCTTGTTTAGCTCCTCAAACCGCTTTTTTGCTTAATAAGCATCACATCAAGTACCTTTGGTATTCGGAAGAATAATCTCATCAAATCTGATAAACAGTACAGTAGGAGCCTTGTTGTAAGGAGTTTAGATCTCCTGTACCATTAATAGATCTTTATTAACTCGATTATTGATAGACCTTTTGATCGACCATTGATAGATCTTTGATCGACTCGAAGGTCAAATTAATCGATCTAAATCTTATTATATTAGTTTTGAGAGCTAAAATGATATTATAGATAATTTATTATAAAAAAGACTGAAATAACAATTTTTTTTAGAGTTAAGTTAGTTTTGTAGTACTTTGTATGTTTAAAAAGGTTATAAATACTCCCTCCGTCCCTAATTTATTATCCTGGTTGACCCGACGCATCGTTTAAGAAAACCTATTTGACTGGATTATTAATATTGGTTTAATGTGTAGTTTCCTTTAAAGCCCATGTGTATGTGGCCCATAATTAAAGTTGAGTGAAAAAGTAAGGGTAAAGTGGTAAAAGTGATGTTCTAAAAAGGTACTCCCTCCGGACCTAAATATAAACAAAAAATACCAAATTTTTTTGGACCTAAATATAAGCAAAAATCACCATATTAAACTCTATTCACAATTTTCAAGAAGTTTTGTACCAAAAATACCCCTTGTTAATTCTTTTGTTTTTCAAGATGGGTGCATATTCCCAATACACAAAGAGCCACTAATAAAATGAGCTATAATGAATTGATGACAATGAGTTAAAATTGCATTAATTATCATCAGTTTTGATGAGTGGGATTATTAGGGGTATTTTAGTAAGTATACTTTTATTTTATATAAAATCAAGACAATTTAACTAACTTAACTTACTTTCTTAATCTGTGTGAAATCGGTTATTTTCAAAGTGGATAATTATTTTGGGACGGACTAAAAAGGAAAGGAGGACGATAATTTAGGGAGGGAGGGATTAATAAATAAAAATATAAAAATCGAGGGAGACAACTTAACTTCCCAAGAGAACGAGTGAGACTGAGGCAGACTTCAGTTCTGGCATAAACAGGCTTTGTTGGAAGCTCCAACCTCGGTGGTCGTTGGCGGGTAAACTCGAACTCAACCATAGCTCGGAAGCTCCCCTGTCTTGAAAGGGAATGTCAAGATTCATAGCTCAGCGCAGTACCAAACTACTACACTCACAAACCCATCTCCATATCTTCTCAAGACCATCTTCTTCATCATCTTCTGAAAACAAATTTCAAAATCATTATCTACGCCGCCGCCGTAAATGGCTACTCTCCCCCTACAAGACGCATCATCACCAAGAAAACTTCAATCAACATGCAGCTATGCGATCTCTAAAAGAATCACCCACGACCCATCTCCTCGCCTCCTTAATCGAGTCATTCGCACTTTACAATTGTGACCCGACTCCTGAAGCTTACCAATTTGTTATCAAAACCATAACTAAGACCTTCCAATGCCACCATTTACCTGCAGTTCTCGACCGTCTCGAGAAAAATGAAAAATTTGAAACACCCGAATCGATCTTTGTTTATTTAATTCGATTTTATGGTAGAGTGAATAAATTTCAAGAAGCTATTGATGTTTTCTTTAGAATCCCCAATTTTAGGTGTACTCCTAGTGTGGATTCCCTTCATTGTTTGCTGTCTGTTTTGTGTAAGAAAAAAGCGGGTCTCGAAATTGTGCCACAGATTTTGGTGAAGAGTAGGTTGATGAATGTTCGACTCGAGGAATCGAGTTTTTGTGTGTTGATCGAAATTCTTTGTAGAGCGAAAAAGGGGGAGAATGCGGTTAACTTGTTGTATCATATGGTGGAAAATGATATTAGGGTTGAAGGTGAAAGTTTTAGTTTGATATTGTCCACGTTGTGTGAGCAAAAGGGATTGTCTTGTGCTGAGGTTATGGGTTTCTTGGTAGAAATGAAGAAGTTTGGGTTTTGTCTTGGGAGGATCGATTGGGGGAATGTGATTAGGTTCTTGGTGAGGAATGGGAAGGGTATGGATGCATTGAAGGCTTTGAATGAGATGAAATACGATGGGATTAAGCCAAGTGTTGCTTGTTATACCATGGTGTTAGATGGGGTAATCCGTGAAGGTGATTATGATAAGGCAGATGAAGTGTTTGATGAAATGCTTGTCTTGGGTTTGGTTCCTGATATTTATACTTACAATGTGTATGTAAATGGTTTGTGTAAGCAGAATAAATTGGATGCTGGAGTTAAAATGCTGGCGTATATGGAGGAAATGGGATGTAAACCGAATTTGATCACTTACAATACACTCTTACATGCTACATATGAACATAAAGAATTGAGCATGTCGAGGGAGGTTTTAAAGCGTATGAGGGTGAAGGCTGTTCGGCTGAACTTGAAATCCTACGAGATTATGATTTGTGGTTTGGTCAGTGAAGGTGAAGTCTTTGAAGCTTGTGGCTTGTTAAAGGAGATAGTGGGCAACTGTTTAGTACCTAGTTCAACAACATTTGATACAATAATTTGTGGGTTGTGCCAGAAGGGGTTGTTTGTTGATGCATTAGACTTGCTAAAAGAAATGGTTGGTAAGAACGTTGTTCCGGGGGCAAGATCATGGGAAGCTCTAATTGTTGGATTTGAGTTCAAACACAGTATTGAGGAGACTGCACTGATCCTTTCGTAACACCTTCATGGACTCTCTCTTAGGAATTTCCCTTGATGATCTGATGCATGTGTTTCCAGTTAGGTGTCTAATACTGGGCCACCTTGCATCTATACAGAATAAGCAGCGCAATGAGCTCGATTCCATTCAGTTATTACCTTTGTATAAAAAGCAGCAATTTCAGGTGCTTTTCTTTAAATATCATGTGATTTGTACTTCACTATCTTCAAATATAAATTCTATGAAATGGTAGCAATGTATGCTTTTGCTGCATATAACATTATATGACCGATGATCCTATTGTCTATGATAAATTGATAACTGACCTTCAATTTTATGAATGCCTTTATTATATCAATTCTATACGATCAAGCTATTCTCCTCTTCTCTATATTCTTCTGACTGTATTAGGGTCAAAGATATAGTTCATGAGATAGGTTACATAATGCATGTGATTGGTTGTATAGTGTAGGTCTTGCGACTAAATGATAGGACACCAGTTTTCTGACCAAAGAAACAGAGTCAAACCTCCCTGCATATGCTCTTCGAATTGATTATTTTTGGGGGGTTTGGGTAGGGTAGGGTAGGGTAGTACACAAAGTTGAGCTCTGTTATTAACCTAAAGTTGAGCTCTGTTTCCGCCTAATCGAGATTCATGCTTAAGATAGTTCGTTAGAATTAGGAAGTTTAGTATCACACGACATGTTACCTTTTACTTTTATATTACATATAATCCTTCATCCCTCTTCTTATCTCAGTTCAATTGATAATTAATTGAAGCTAAATTTCAGCGTAACTGTGATGCATCTTTGTCGGTTGTGGCCTCTAAAAGAAAAACAAGGCAAAGAAGAAGCAAGTGTTTGCTGATTTGGAGTACTTTGTTTTTGTTTCTTCAGCTACAAAAACTGTCATCGGCCAAAGTCATAGGTAAGATTCTCATGGAGAGAGGATGGTTACCCTCACTTCAAATCATTGTTGTGAATCAAAAACTTGAAACTTCTTTCCTTTTGTTTTTGTTTTTTTTTTGGAAAAATCAAGCTGTGACTTTAATTAAGTTGAGGGAATGTCAATCCATTGCCTTGTCATGAGCTTATAACTAGTTTCACACCTGTACGTTAAAAGCACAAACATATATATTTTTTTAATTAAGTAATATTCAAGTTAAACTAACGAAGGTAAAAAACAAAATTAGAAGAATAAATAAAAAGTAATATTTGAGACAACTGCTTAAATAGAAATTAAATATCGTGTTATTAAAATTATCAATTAAAAAAAAATTCTTTGTTTAAATTTTGTAGTAATATTTTTGTATAGATGACTTTCTATTTTTGGCAGGAGTTTATTATTTTTAGACAACCTAGGCTTTATATATATATATATATATATGTATAGATTAGCATTTGGTTTGGTCACTAAAACATTGTGGAGCCCTGCTATGATGGTATGACCCAAATATCAGTTCATTGCTTTAATAATCTATTAGTCTTAATCATTTTTTTTTAAAAAAATAAATCATATTTTGACTCCTGTAGGTCTATAAAATCAGCTGATTTGACTATTGTGACGTGACCTACCAATCTACGGTTTGAATATAGCAACTATTGTCTATTGTAGCTCCTTTCAGTGTCTCTTCGGACATCCCAACCACCGAAGTTGCCGCGTTGTTATGTTATTGAAATACCAGATATGATTGAATTTGAATAAAATGTATAATCATGTTTTCTTGAACAAACCGCCTCTACTGGTTTGAATTTTCCTTGCAGTTTAAAATCTCTTATGTTTTTCCTACTTCTGATTCCCTAGCAGATCAAAAGTGACTAAATTTAACTCCGAGGACTACCTTCTCCATCTGGGCGGTCCAAGTTAGTTATATGGCGGCATTTGAATGTGGAAAACAATTTTATATCCTTGTCATATACTCCCTCCGTTCCCAAAGAGAGAGAGTCTCATGTTTGACGCGACACACATATTATTAAGAAAAGATGATGTTGAAATAGTGTGTTTTTCTCTAGGATACCCATGTATGATTGAGCTCATCAATTAAAGTGTGAATCAAATCAATGATAAAATGGTAAAGGTAACATTTAGAAATGAAAATATTAGTAATACTCTTTTTTGAGAACGGCCTCAAAGGAAATAAATAATTTTTCATTGGAACAGAGGAAATATTCTTCTTCTTGTACTTAAAGAAAATAATTAGGTAGCACAAAGAGGGTTGCAGAACCAAAGATGGAAATAAGGTGCCAGTGTACTGCTCGCTTGGACCATGGTACAACTGTTGAACATGGGTTAAAGTTATCACAGCTCTCGGCATCATCATATACTTTATAGCTTGGTGGTGCTGGAGCAATTGACTGAAGGAATAATATAAAGAATGGGAATTTGTAGCTCCTAAGGAGCAAGGAGAAAGGAGAAAACCAATTGTAGAGCTGCACATATCACATGGCTGTGCAGCACACCAATCCACAGTTGAGTTCCAGTGCCATGAGACCAGCTACCGGCTGTGGTTTGGAGACACAGCCACAATACGTTTTAATAGACAGCACACTTGAATATTATTTGCTTCTATCATAGAGGTAAATAGTGCAAAATTACGTAAGCCTTTATGGATTCATGGTGGGTTTGTGATACAGAGCATTTCTATAGAATGGTATTCTATATGGTGCTTAATAGAGTTTATACTTTTGTACATGATGGGTAGAAGTCAGGTATTTTTACTTTATATTTATCCTGTAAGAGCCTTTTTCAGTGCAGTATATTCTGTAATTTCTTGCCCATAGATGCGTTCACTGAATACAAACATTACGCTAAAAGCCGATACAGAGTGACCACCAAGGCAATAAGGCCATACCCATATAATGAAGAACCATAATGAGTTTGTGTTGGTGTTTGTGCGCGTGTGTGTGTGTTCTTGAATACTACTGAATAGTAGAGTCTTAATTCGTGAATTGGCAATTACAACCTTAAGGCTACTCCTTACTCTATGGTTGGTCAACTTCAATGCATGCAACAAGGAGTAGCTTAGGTTTAGTTGCCAATACTGTAGATTTGTTGAAAGGGATCACATTGTACATAATTGCAGCCACAAACACCATGTAGACCCTTTCTTTGACACAATCTTCTTCGTTGCAACTTTTTTCCTACATTCTTATCCTTGCAATCATTAAAAATTAGAAAAGTTTGACTATTCATTGTATAAACGAATATATGTCAAATGAAAGTTTTTGAAAATATTCTCTGTATTGAGTATGACTTACCTGGAAAAAAGAAGGGAAACTCCTTGCATAATTCAACTGTAAGTGATGATTTCATTTGCCTTGTTGATACGACATTGCTGAATTGAATGGTTTAACAAGGTTGAGTGGTCATGATGGGGAAGATGGGCACATGAAGAACTAACTCTGAGATTATCTTTATCGTAAAGAATGGCATAGTGCAGTTGTTGGCTGCCATGGATAGCCTCCAAGTTCAGTAAAGAGAGCTTCTGTTTTGTGCATGAGTTAGTAATGCACGTGCCCTGCTTCTCCATCTTGCTCATCGCCCACCTTCCCATTCCAATATCTGCACCTGTTTGTATTTGCGTGTGTTTATTTATGAGAGAAAGGGGGAGGGAGAGATATAATGGGGAATGATAGATACCCATATGCAAAACTGATCTGGTTTCCTCCTCATTTATAACAAAATTAGTAAAATATAGAGTGTTGTCTCCTAGGGTTTGGGTGGGTGGTGGGTGTTCGAGGAACTGAAAGAAAAAAAAAGGGCAGCCTAGTTGGGTATGGGACCCTTTGAATTTGCAATCCAAACAGCTTGTGACAACTAAGTTAGGAATTTTCACCATCTTAATTCTTCTTCTAGGGACTCCTTTTTCACTTCTAGTCAACATTTCTTTTACTGGAAGTCTGGGAATGAAATGGGCGATGGCTATTAGTTTATTTGACTTTTGAAAGAAGTAGTCAAAATTCTAAAATGACGAAATGCTTTGGATCCTCTAAACCCCTCTAAAGGTCTCCCTTACCTTATTCTCTTATTTGTCTAAGACTAGTTTCTTCCCCCCAAACTCAAAAGCTATAGGCCTACAACTTTATATCATGGGTATCTTGTGTTAGTTTTTACATGTCATACTTACGGTCTTACCCAAGTATTTGCCTTACAAAATGTAATGGTTCGCCTAGAGAATTAAACAATCTCAAAATATTAAGAATAAATTAGAGAGGGAGGGGGTTTAGTTTTATGGTTTTATGGGCTGGATCGTGGTACAACACCATATTGCTGTATTTGCTGTGCCAAAAATTGGCTTGGGAAGTAACGATATTGTTGTCATTATTCTTGGTACGTGAAAGTAGGTACCAATCAAAAAACTATGGCTACTTTTAATTGTTCCATCTGCCATATTGAATTGGCTTTTACTCAGGAATGGACATTTTGTTGTGACAATTTAACTTTGGCAAGATTTCTGTGTAATATCACAAGCATCTTGTTTCCTTTTCTTGATGTCAAGTCAATTTCCCATAGTCTCATTCTGATATATGGCTGAACAATAAGCACTTGTGTGGTCTCCACAGCCCACAGGTAACAAAGATGAAAAACAGTAAACAAACCTTGCAGATTATGCCAAATTATGAATAAGGTTGGACCTTAACAGAAATTAAGGCTAGTAATTCAAAAAATGCTAAAAAGTCACTTAAATTTTGGTATTATTCAATTGATTAAGATGATCATCAAAGAAAAGGACATTACATGGTCCTAAAGAGTGACCTTTGCGTTGAGGTTTAACTTGTTTCTTTCAAGTCTATATTCCGAGATCACTGCTCGCCCACAGAACATGCTTATTATGGGTCACATATGGATACGTAACTATCGGAGGTTATAACAGCATGCATACTGCATACATGATGATACATCCTCAGAATGAAGAGATTGTTTATGCATTCGCCAATCGCCATTCCCTCCACTTGTCATATCACAAGAGATTTTCAAGAAAATATTTTCTTATCTTTTCGTTACTTCATTGCACATAAACCACTTTCGTGAAAATAAAAGTGATTTTATTGTTCAAGCCACAACCACCACCTATTGTTCATTTGTTCATTTGTTCATACCGGTCTACATCTAGAATGTTTATATTAATACTCTACACTCTAATTGAGGTCCAAATCGTAGTCAACAAATAAAACAACTGATTACAACTGAAATTTTTTCATAAATCTATAAAGTGTAAGTGTATGATTGAGTAATTACAAGTAAATGAGTAAGATGTGGGACAGAGCACAAGAAAAAGAGGGTTGTCACCCTTCAATTTTTTTTTTTTTGGATTCCTTTTGTTTCTTTGCTTTCTTTGGTATTGAAGGTGGTGGCTGTAGTAGGGATGATTGAACTAAATTGTCCACTTTTACAAACTTCCTACTTTTCCCCTCAATTCGACTCCTCTATGTGTAGCTTCAATTTAGAGGTCAAAGATGCTTCTCATGTCCTAGTATGGTGATTTTGAAATGCATATATAGTTTCTAGCCTTTTAGGCAGGGGGCTAACCACGGGTCGTAACATGACAACCTTCATGTTCCACGTCCAATCGTTGTTAGGAATAGAGTACGTCTTTTCATCCTTGGATGATCCGATCATAAGTATACATGTTTTTTGCAAATATTCTAGTTCCGTCATTAGACCATCCACCTCACCTCATGTTTATCCTAATTTGTTGTTGATTTTACATATTTGTTCACGTGAGCCTTAATATACAATTAGTTAACTCTTATCCTTCTCCTAAAGGATTATGCTTCCTATTTCTTTTTCCTTTTATGTTTCCTCTTTGTAACATATATATATATATATATATATATATATATAAAATACACGTTGTTTAAGACATACTATCATAATATATCGTACCACATTCCTCTTTCCAGAAAAAAAACTAAAAAAAAAAAAACACTAACTTCAATTCCATACACCAAATCTCAAATTATGAGAGTGTCATCCCATCCTTTACCATCGTTCAACAAACTCGTGTGGCTTCACCACACTCATCATTCCATCTGATGTCTAAAGTTGACACGAATAAGCAAGAGCATGATGTGCGTTAGTAGGATGGAATTTACTTCTTCAGCTGCACGGACATTTGAAAAGGAATTGGTTCCATGCAATGGAAAATGAGCTTCAAATTCTTTATATTGGCTCGCCGTTCACTTCTAAAGTAAAAACTAAAAACTAAAACACAAGGTTTCAAACAACTCACGTGGTTGAGCTAGCTATGAATATATAGTTTCATGCACTTAAGTTTGAATATGACTCATTCGTCATCCTTGGGGATATGATATCCGAAGCTCAAATTGATGAAGCCTAGGAATGGTTTCATATAGGCTCGACAATTGAGTGGGTTGAAATAAGTTTGGGTCGCGTTAAAATATGTAACTGGTTGAAATTAGTTAAAATTTGTTAGAACTTAAATATCAAATGCATCAAATGAATTGAGTTAAAACTTTCACATAAACAAGTTGACCAAGAATTTAATTAATTACCTCTTTTATTTGAGAAATAGATATAAAGTGAAGATTTTCCATTCCCAACAAAGTAGGCTATGTATTCCTAATAATTGCATTCACTTTTCAGCAGTATTAATATTAATAAATCCTTGAGTTTCAAAGCCAAGCGTAAGTTTTCTGTAAAATCGATTTTACGGATCTTAATTGGTAAAACGGGACATTACTCTTTCATCATTTAACCCACCAATACACGATAGATCGAATCAATAAATATCCGTCTTATATAAAATAACCGTAAAACCTTCTTATCAAAGCTTGTGTCCAAATGCCAATGCCATCGATTTGCGCCTAAATATATTGTGGTGGCACCTCAGCCCCATAGAGAAGGGAAACATATTCGGTATTCTGTGTGAGTGAGTAGACATCCATATTCTCCACACAAAGGATTGTGAAAATCTAGAATAGCCAATAAGAAAGCAACAAATTAAAACTATTTTTCTAATATTTTAAATTACTAGTATTGTATGTATGGTCCAGTCTTGAAATAAAGTTGAGGGTGTAAAGGATCAGTGGATGGTGGATATCAAATGGGAACACCTTTTCCATGTTTAGAAGGCCCAACAAAATATTTGTTCTAAACGAAATTTCTTATTAATTTGTCACACACACAAACACATGAGTTTGTGCATGCAAGGGTTGGTTCACAAGTCTCGTATTAGTAAAAAGGGAAAAAAATCGAATTTTTTGTTTATAATCCTGTTGTCATTTTTCATGCTTCGTGACGTGACTAACACCGAAAGATCATAGACGACTCTATTTGGTATAAGTATATCGTCTTATCAAACTTACAACCTATTTAAATAGGTGAAACGTCTTATCATTAAACTATATTTCGTTGTCTCCGGCTTTAATTTGCACCTCGAATCTCGGATTCATTGAAAATCAATATCGTTTTTAATCAAAATTATAGGATTTGTAACTGTTCGAAACTGAAGTGTAATAAACTTTAAATTTCGTCATAATTTTTTGTTTCTTTTCATCAGCATTATCAAACCAAATAAATTGCAACACTAACAAAAGATATTTGGCAAAGAAAATAGATTTAGGGAATGATTTAACTCTAGTATATGTATGTGGACAAAATCCTCATTCCATTTTCAGTAATATATACTTATATAACCACTATATGTATCCAACTTCTTTCTTAATTTATGCTTAAAAAGAAAGAATTAAATAGATGGCACTTCATTGACCTGGCTTTCCACCGATAGAGATATTAGGCAGCCACGTACAAATTATAAATAAATGACTCAACAAATACTAATTTAGAGTGGCATATACCCAAAACCAAGAAGAGACAACTTGCGAATATATAGTGCTCATACTCTTTTTTTCAGAGATGTCAGTTTCAAAACTATACTTAACATCATATAATAATAATTAAAAAATAATAATTTTATATTTTTGAAGGAAAAAAGTGATGTTATTAGTGGTTAATGAGGTGGTACCCCAGAATTAAGTGAAAAGGGAAGGAGACAACCATGAAGTAGGTAAAGCTGCCCAAAGTAACATTATTTTGGAGACAAATTATAGTGCTATTATTCTGTTGTATTGATTTGATGTAACTAGAATGTAGGGCCTAATTAATTATCAGATCAGGATGTACTCCCTTCGTCCCTAAATAACAAGTACTCGTTTGTAAGTCAATTTTTTTAAAATTTAAAAATTTATTATTAATAAAATAATATTTTTATTATTTAATTTTTGAATATAAACTTTTTAAATAAAGGATCTAAAAATTGAATAATTCTTTCTTTACCCGAAACGGAGATTAGTAACTAATATTAATATATATTCCACTAATGGGTGATTATGTATCACCGCGTTCTAAGTGCTAGTATTATTAAGATTCGAACTTTGTGCTTTAGATTTTTCAGTTGACTAAATTTTCACTAATGTCACCATCATTTGTTTCGAAGATAGTTAGTGCATCCATCAACCATAATGAGAAATATAATTTAATAATTGTGCTACTATTTTATCTTGATTTTCCTTAACAAAAGTTAGGCTTGCATTGAACCAAACAGCACAAGGGTTGAAATTGATCTTAATGAGAAGATACGACATGAATCAAAACTGAAGTAAATTTCAACGTTACGGACTCTCGAGCTCGAGTCATTACAAATAGGTTTCCTTAGTAAGGTTCGTAGAAAATGATATATTCATCAATTTCAGTGCTCCATATTCATCTTCGGTCTTCACACAAATGACAAATATTAATACGAAAGTGTCAAAGACTGTTAACAAGTTTTCCCATCGCTGCCCTCCCCACACGCACCAAAACCTCCACCACCTAAAATAAACAATTTTTTATATATAAGTGATAAGTGATCAAATTATTGTGAAAAAAGAACACCTAAACAAAACACTAGTAAACTGTTGCAACTTTGTGGACGAACTTTTAGAATCTTGAGTATATTGTGGGAGACACCTTCCTCGTTTATTGCTTTTAGAGTATAAAAACATTTATTCATAAAATATTTGCTATGTGTGTAATAAATTTAAAATAATACTCCCTCCGTCTCTAAATTATCGTTCTTCTTTCTTTTTTTCGTCCGTCCCAAAATAATTGTTTACTTTGAAACTTACCTTTTTAGAATATTATTTTTATCACTTTATCCTTACTTTTTCACTCTATTTTAATTATGAGTCATATACACATGGACATTAAAGGAAAATGCACATTAAACCAATATAAATAATCAAGTCAATTATTTTTTCTTAAATTGTACGCCGAGTCAACAAGGACGATTGTTTATGGACGGAGAGAGTAATAATCTAATAGTACGAAAAAAAAATGTCAGTTTGTAAATAGTTAATGCAATCGTCAGGATATCGCAATGTTGAGATCATGAGTTTATGATATGCTTTGTCCAAATTCTTGTATCATATACTATAAGATTAGGTTTACTAAGATTATGTGAATTTATAGACTAGCATGATTGCTAATTTTTGTCCAATCACTGTATTAGTAATTGGGCTCGTCCGATTATTTACTTTCGCTCACTAGACTCTAAGTTATATTATTGGGAAAAATTCTAGCCGATTCATTTTTTTTTAAGTTTTTAACCCCAAAAATCTATAGTTTTTTTTTCAACCGTAAAAGACCAATTTTCGAAATATTGTTCCAAATGGCATCGTTTTCTTCAACAACTTCGGGAACATACTTTGGATTCAAAAATCACGATTATGCGCAACGAAAAGAGGATTGACCTGCCCGGTCAGGTCGAGGGGGCAACGCCCCTCCGTGGGGGTTCGGGGGCAACAACCCGAAAAGTAAACGAGTTTTTTGATTCATGAAATACGAAAGTATAATGGATCTGTGTTGGGTTGAAGGATTTTTCAGTTGGGACGAAGCAGAGAAGGATGAGGAAGAAAAAGGCTTACGACGGAGGAGATTGAAGAAGAACTTGGAGGACGTAAATTGGATTTTTATGCTATTGTATCGCAGTGCAAAAATAAATTAGATAATATTTGTGCACCGCGGTTCAAAGTTTAATTTTCTAGTTTATTTTTACACCGCGATTCATAAATTTCATTACATTAATTTTGCACTGCGATTCAAAGTTTAATTTTCTATTCTATTTTTGCACCGCGATTCATAAATTTCATTGAATTAATATTTGCACCACTGTGCAAAAATAATAACCCCCGTAGCACTCATACGGTTCATTAAGGGTATCGTAGTCATTTTGACACAAAAAATGATCTTTTTCGGTTGAAAAAAAAGGTACTGTACCGATTAAAAACTTCAAAAAATTGACCAACCCGCAATTTTTCCTATATTATTATGGTAAGTTAGTTTTCTAATCCGAAGTGGTTCGAGATTCACTTAACTTGATACAAGAAATAAGATTTTTTGGTCATAATATAAATAGGGCAAGTAAAAGGATTAAACACTAAGTTGTCCAAAAGAGAAGAACACGTCTTCTCCTTGGCCGCCCTTTCTTTCTCTCTCCTATATTCTATTTCATCAAATACTCCTAACCTAACTATCGAGAGGCTTGGATTTGCGGTGTGAGTCAGAGGTTGATATTCGTGTTATGTGATATCAATCTGATGAGAGAGACTTGTAGAATTGTTGTTCGTGACATACGAATTTCGTAACTCAAACCGAAAGTCTTCTGCTTCGCTCGAGGATCGAATTCGCACGAGGTAACTCATGATTATTCTTAGATAACGAATTCATTGTAGTATATCCTTCATTGATATCAGAGTCTATATATTTAATTGCTCGTTTCGTTATGCCATAAATTGCATGTTTTTATTTTTGAGTTTATTTAAGACATAGCCCCAATATTTTTACAACTCAACCCCAATATACGATAAAACAAATTTCCTAAATCTGTTTTATATAAAATCTGTGTAAAATCATATTTCCTAAGTTTTTTTACGAGGACATACTAATTTCCATTTTTTCATCTTGGCCTAATGACTTCAAATTTATTTGAGGCTATCAACTAATTTTTGTCTAATCAAATAGAAAAAGTAGAAGTGATTTATCTCTTAGTCTTTTTTAATCTTAATCTTACCTTTAAAAACAAAGTTAGTACTCGGATATTTATATCATGATTATGGGTGTGCGCGACAGCATGTATTTGTCTATATATATTATATTAAAATTTCATTCATCGACTATTTGCATTTTTTTTTTATACAAGTGGCTCCCTTACATGGCCTCTAAGGGGGTGGTCCAGTGGTAGACATGAGACTTCACAAATGTGAGGTCTCAGGTTTAATTCCTTCCCATGCCCCCCTTAGGTGAAAAAAAAAATCATGACACATGCACAACAGGTTAGTTATATTTTTGCCCTATTAACTTAATGTTTTAAGGTCTTTATAATTTTTATTTTTTCATCGCAAATCGAATAACTTCACATGTATTCTTAAGGCTTCGATTGATATACCAGAAATAAAATTAATTCTGCAAAATCAATAATTAATAATGAGATTCCACATAAATTAATAAAAAGATGATTTCTAAAAAGCGTTTGATAACATAAGGCATGTGATTACTAATATAATACAAATTTTTATTATAATGTTTGATATGAAACAAAACAACTCGAAAAGTAATGACAAAATTAAGGTAATTGAAACCACTACCCCAAAGTGTACAAGTATTTGTTAATATTTTCATGATAAAAACTAAACATTAATGTTATTACTCATCTACAAAATAACAAGTTGTTCATTTTTTTTTAATTTTGGTAATTTGTTAAAAATTATTAACAGTAATAAAGCAAGAAAATTTCATTAAATTAAAATTAAAAAAGAAGAAGCTAATATTATAATGAAATTAGTTCAAATAAAAATAATTAAAACATTTGAGACAACTCAAAAAAATGTGTTACTACTTAACTAAAATAATATTATTTTATTATTCTATGTAAATCGGATACTTAATCCAATAGAAAGATATAATTGATCTTTTATATAGATTCCTGCTATTAGGAATCCAAATCCCACCTCCTTTATCATGATTGTGACTCCTTAAATTTTAGTAATTATTTTCAAGATTTTAATAATTCATTTATATTAGACTATTTACCCGTAACGGAAAGAGAATTAATTATTATACTTTTCAAACCTAAAAAAAGAAGAAGACAAAGAGAGTACATACCAAGGCTGCTTGGACAACCAATGAAGTTGGAATTTATTGAATCTTTGATATCACCTTACAAATTGATTGGATCTATAACTTCGGGGGTAAAATTTTCGGGTAAAAAATTGTGTAAAACGATTTTATAAATATTTTTTGTAAGACATATATTTTTTTTACTCGAGCCACCGTATATTGGTGAGTTGAGCTATGAGAGAGTGAGACCCCGTCTTACGAATTAAGATATGTAAGACAGTCTTGCAGAAGTCATATTTAAAATTTGGTGAGAATGAGAGATATAGACAGATGCCAAAAAAAAAAAAAAAAATCAAATCATTGTTGAATTTCAATTTCACGTGTTTGTCTCCTACATCAAATTGCAGAAAAACTTAGGAAATACCGTTGTATGGATATTTTTTTTTGACACGGATCTCCTTGATTCTACTCACTGTTGTTGGTGGGTTCAATTGTAAAATAGTGAGTTTTTGTTGTACGAATTAAGATTGTAAGACAGCTTTAAAAGAAACCTACTATCGAGTAATACGTGTCAATTTTTCTCTCTTTATTCACATTCAATAAAAACAGACCTTTCCAATACAAATGTGGATTTGATCTTATATGCATGCATCTCACCATTAAAATGAAATTTGACAAACAATAAATAAATAAAAAAGAATAACCAATAGAAAGAGTTTTTAAAAAGAAAAACGATGACTAGGATGTATCTACACTTCAAGTAGAATGTGAAAAATTGATATTGCTATAAATAATATGAACAAATTTGGTTGTCTCGTCATATCTACAAATTCTTGATCAAGAGATTGATATTAAGCGTGAGGCTGTAGCCTATTTTGAGGAGCAACTTTCTGCTAGCCCTTGCCATGACAATTCCCTTCTGGGTGTGATTCCTAATCTTATTACGGAAGAATGGAATGCTGATCTTACAGCCCCTCCTTCGTTAGTGGAAGTTCAAACCACCGTTAATGCTCTAAGTGAAGATAGTGCGGCTGGTCCTGATGGGTTTACGGGGAACTTTTTCTCTCATTGTTGGGACATTATTGGGGAAGATTTGCACCAAGCTATTCTAGAATTTTTTGCCGGCTTTTCGTTACCTCGCTCTTGGACAAGTACCCTTATCACGCTCATTCCCAAAGTTGAGCATCCTACTTCATTTAAGGAGTTCCGTCCGATTAGCCTCTACAACTTTTGTAATAAGGTTATTTAATTTCTAAACTTCTATCTTTGAGGCTCTCTAAAATTCTTCCTTTCATTATATCAAGCAATCAAAGCGCGTTTACGAAAGGTCGAATTATTCAAGATAATATTCTTTCAGCTCAGGAGCTTATGTCTTTTTTGGGGAAGAAAGTTTCGGGATCCAATATGATCCTAAAGTTGGATATGTCTAAAGCCTTTGATAGGGTCTCTTGGTTTTTCCTCATTACCGTGATGCGCAAGTTTGGTTTCAGCGAGATGTTTCTTGACCTTATCTGGAGGTCCATTTCGGCCAATTGGTTTTCTGTCCTCGTTAATGGCTCTTCAACTGGTTTTTTTTCATTCTTCTAGAGGGCTTCGTCAAGTGGATCCTATCTCCCCCAGTCTGTTCATTATTGCAGCTGAAGTCTTCAGTCGTAGTCTCATTTAGCTCCATGTCTCTCATCCTTCGTTGGCCTCTTCCACGTTTAGTGGTTGCCCGATTATTTCCCACTTAGCTTTTGCTGATGATATTATCATATTCTGTAATGGTCACAACCGTTCGATTCGTCAACATTCGGCTCTCTTTAAAGCCTATGAGAATGTTTCGGGGCAGTTAATTAACAGATCTAAAAGTTGCTTCTTTGTCCCTTCTCGAACTGATGCCTCACGTATTCAGGATATTGCTGCTTCTCTTAATTTTCAGATTGGATCTCTTCCTATTACTTATTTGGGTTGCCCTCTCTACTTGGGTCGGAAAAAGAAAAGCATTTTTGATCCTCTTATCTTGAAGCTGCAATCCAAAATTGGGTCTTGGCTTTGTGGTTTTCTTAATCAAGTGGGTCGTATCACATTGATCAATCACGTGTTACACTCTATCTCCTCCTACCATCTTGCTGTCCTTGATCCTCCAGTTGCTGTTATTTAATTGATTGAAAGGCTGTTTTCTAATTTTTTCTGGGGAAATATCAAAGGTCGTAATAAATCTCACTGGGTGGCTTGGTCTACTTGTTGTAAGCCTATTTTGGAGGGGGGATTGGGTATTTTCTCTATGGCTGATCTCATTAGTGCCTTTTCCATCAAACTTTGGTGGCGTTTTCGCACCCAATCTAGTATTTGGAGTGAATTTATGACTGCTCAATATTGTCACAACTCTCATCCTGCTGTTGTGCGTTCCAAGGGATCCAAAATCTGGTTGTGTCTTCTCCAAGCTCGATCTAAGGCCGAGCCTTATATCTTATGGATTGTTGGTAAGGGGGAATGTTCTCTTTGGCATGATCGTTGGCTCCCTGAACCTGTTACTCAACCTCCTAATTCTGTTCTGTCCAAAGTTAGAGAATTATTTAATGATTCGCATTCTTTTGGTGCTTCTGCTGTGGATCTCTCTCCAAAGGTCTTTCAGTTTATCAAGGACTCTCATGTTCATCTTAGTGAAGCCATTGATTAGCCTTGCTGGTCTATTAATGCTAATGGTAAGTTCTCTCTTAAATCTGCTCTCGATATTGTTCGTCCTGTCAGTTCCAGATCCATCTCCTCAAAATTCATATGGCATCGTTTGGTCCCTAAACATATTAGCATTTTTGTCTGGAGACTTTTGCTATTACGCCTTCCTTTGGACGAAGCCTTAATTAAGAAGGGTTTTAGCATGGCTTCTAAATGCTCCTGTTGCTCTTTTCCTTCTTCGGATTCGTTTGAGCATGTCTTCATTTGTAGTGATATTGCTGGCCCCGTCTGGTCCTTTTTTCAAAGTACCTATGGAATATCTTCTCATGACTTCTCCATTCGGCAGAAATGTATGTCTTGGTGGTTGCATGGGGACTCGGTTATTCTTGTTATTCTTCCTACTCTTATACTTTGGAATCTTTGGAAACACCGAAATATTGCCTTGTATGAAGGTAATTGTATCTCTATGGCTGGAGTTATTTGGCGTATTCAATATGATCTTCATGCCATTCTTCAGGCCGCGAATTATAAGGGCATTCATTGGGTTGGTCCTGCCTTGATTTATGGCAAATCTAAAACTATCTCTATTTCTCATGCGTCTTGGCTGAAGCCTCCTCTTGGTATAGTTAAACTTAATACTGATGGGGGTTCTAGGGGCAATCCTGGGCCTGGAGGGGGAGATGGTGTTGTTAGAAATTCCAGCGGTTTGGTCATTTATGGTTATGCTCTTTCTTTTGGTTTCTGTACCAACACAATTGCTGAAGTTAGGGCTTTGCTTCATGGTGTTCGCTGGCTGGCTGTTAACGGGTATCATAATGCTATTGTTGAGATGGACTCTGCTTGTATTTTTGGTTGTCTCACTTTGGGTTATTCTTCCCCCTGGAGCTGTGCTTATTTTATTCGGGATATTCTTGATTTGCAAAGGCTTCATAATTTTACGTTTTTGCACTGCTATAGAGAGTCCAATTCTGTTGCTGATGGGTTTGCTAATTATGCTATGGACATGGGTTATGATTTTGAGTTCGCTTCATCTTCAGACATCCCTGGTATTATTCGCGGAGATATTCGGTTGGATGTCATTGGTCTTCCTCGTCTTCGTATAGCTTAATGTTTGTCTCTGTTTTTATTCTTTTCTTTGTATTTGCTAGCCTTTTTCTGCTTTCGATTCTGTATTTCCATTTCGAGGTAAGGCTCCTATGTCCTCCCATTTATAAGGGCAAGGCCGGTTGTCCCCCTCAAGTTTGTTCCTTTTCCTTATTCTAATAATATCGTGCAGGGTGCCGCCCCTGCTTCTTTAAAAAAAAATGAGTCTTTGAAGAATTAGGTTCAGCCTTTTCTCCATCAGAGATTTTCTCACCACTCTTTGCAACATGAATTTTTTTAGAAGAATTAGAATCACTTCATTTCAGACTCAGCTTCATAATTGTAAGTTTAAAGTCAGAAAAGGCTTTCTGACATGAAAATCTCTCTTTGCAACCCATTGTTTTAAAAATCTATTCATCAAGCGTTTTCTTTACTCTATCTGTCTTGGACTTCTGAATGACTCCGACGATCATAAAACCGATATGATCTTAACCGCCTCTAAGGTTGCCAGAACCTAGTTTTTTTCTTTCAAAAGTCTTTTTAGAAAATGGAATCTCAGAAGTGTTCTGTGATGCCATAACCGAATTTATGTCATTAAGAATCTCTTCAAGATGAGAGAACTTGGACACCATGGCATCTTCAGTATTTGATTGTTTCTCCTTCCCGTCATTAAGATCCTGAAATGGATCATCTCCAGTATCAAATTGTTTCTTCTTTTCGTTATCAAGATCCTGAAATTGATCGGTAGGCGAGGATTCAACAAGGTGTTCATCAGCTTTGATGGTTTGAGAATGATCATTCGAGAAGATTCCGAACACAACAGAAGGCTCTTTGGATTTCGACCAAGATTCGGTCGTAACAAAAGGCGTGTTGCATTGCCTATTCATACGATATACATTGCATATTCGTGCAATACGCATTACGTATTCGTGCGTTCTTAAAATCTAACATGAACATAATCAACAACCTAAATTGAACACAATCTATCTATAACCTAAGGTACCACATTCCAGAGACTAAATTGACTTGGAATATTAAGACTAAGACATACCACCTCCAAACATGGAAGACCATATTTGACCAAAAAAGACCATCTCCAACCTTATTGGTGGTATCTGCTTCTTCCTCATCGTTACTTGCAGCACCATCATCATTGCCATCATCGTCTTTACCATTATTAGTATTTTCTCCATTTGAATTTTTCTCAGGATTAAATTTTTTCTCCCTCAGACTCACTACTTTTTGAGACATGAAATTTCTGTTTTCTCACCACTCTTTGAGACAGAAGTCTCTATTTTCTCAACACTCTTTGAGACAAGAGTCTTTGGATATGAATTTGATGCAACCTTTTCTCCCTAAAAAAATTGTGACTGGAGTCTTTGAATAATTTGGTTTAGCTGTTTCGAACCCCGTTTCGAACCCTGCCCTCGCTATATGAAAAACGAGTAGACTTCAAAACATTTAAGCGCGTGGAAGACGTTTGGTCTCGTTGTGGACTCTAAAAATATATGTACAGAGTCGCCACCTATATTTTAAAGTTTAAATAGAGAAAAACCAAAAAAATACCAAAAATGTAGGTTCGGGGGCTAAGTTACGAGTTAGGAAGGCTGGAAGGGGTTAGACACCCAACTCGCCTTTTCGGTCTCACAATGAGTTTGCCAATATGCTCAGTTTATTTTATATACTTTAGTCCAAAAGATTTGTATGTACATGTCTATGAAAGGAAAAGAAGATTTACATTTTATTAAACTATACAACGATAATGATAAGCTATTTATGTACATTATTATATGCTACTTTATAAACAAACATAATACACTTTTAAAGGAAAAAGAAATAACAACTATTTACATTGTATAAATATAAACTAAACAGGAAAACCATATTTCATGTTAAATATAAAAAAGTAGGAAAACCAACTATTAATAATATTTACATGATAGTAATAATATTTACAAGTCCGTAGTGTGTGTGTGTGTGTATATATATATACACACACACACATTTTATTTACAAACTAGAATAAATAACTACGGGGACAGAACCTGCCTCTTGTAGCGCTAGTGTTTGAACCCGGTACGCCTAGGCTTAGGCGGTCTTCGTGTGCTTCCCCTGTCTTTCCGAGAAAGGAAGTCCTTTGAGAGGGATCACCCATAAACACCCCAATACACCTAAACACATTCCATCATCAGTCAACAGACAATCACATCCACCTGAGACCAAAAACCAGAGCACCCAAAGCCCTCAAAAACTCAAATTTCTGGGGTGCCAAAACTCATTCATATCAATAATTGTTAATATATCTAATATGTTCCATATAGCTCACTCACAGAAGCCACATTGAAGCAACAACAACAATTGTATGTTGGATTCTAAAGAGGAAGTGCAAGGAATTTAAGTGCGTTTACTGTTATCTAGTCTTTAGCCTTTATTCTTCTTTAAACAAGTTTAAGGGGTAGCGTGTGTCTTTATCAATAAATTGGAGGGTAGCGGGTTTTAAGTTCCCTTTCTTCTTTAACTCCTGTAACGGTATGTTAGGTATATATAACTAACCTTATTCTATTTTAGATACACAAGATGAGAGATAAATTCCTTTTAATGTAATCGTGATCTTCCCTTCTACCAATTAAACGGTTCATTAATGACATACATTCGCTGTTGCAGAGATCTTAATATTCATAATATATTTAATAACACCCAAATCCAACAAATGCAATTAAGCCGGAATTTCTAAACATTGAAACAACGCAATTACACTCGAAACTCAACTTTATGATATATCAACAGAGATTATTTTTACCAAAATCAAAATAATACTCTTGAGCAAACTCAGACAACAATCTATATCTAAAATGAACAATCCATATCTAACATCAACAACATGTTCATCCTGAAGATATTAGGATTCGAGAACCTAAATTGACTTGAATAGACTAAGGCATACCACCACTTCCAAAGATCCAAGACAAAAATCCACCCCCAACCTTGTTAATGGTATCTGTACAACTTCTTCATTGTTGTATGCAGCACCATCACCATCGTCTTTTTCAAACTCACCCCTCGTCTTTGTTTTTTCACCGACAGTGGGAGAAGAATTTGATACTTGCTTATGCCCCTCAGAAATGGTGGTTGGAGTGTTTGAAGAATTCAAATAAGCCTTTTCTTCATCACAATTTTTCTCACCACCACTCTTTGCAGCAGAAACTTTTATTGAAGAGTTGGATTCATTTGATTTCGGACGCAACTCTTTAATTGAAAATTCCAATTCAGAAAATGCTTTCTCACATGAAAAACTATCTTTGCTTCCCATGCTTTTGCAAATCCAATCTACAAGCGTTTTCGCTACTCCTTACGTCTTTGACTTCTCAATCAACCCAGCGATAGTAAAATCAATCTTCACAGCCTCTACGGTTGCTAATACCTGAGTAAATCTCTCAAACGCCTTCTTAGAAACAGGAATCTTAGAATTGTTTTGTGAGGCCAGAGACGTAATTATTTCCTTGAGAATCTTTTCAAGGCTAGCGAATTTGGAGGCCATATCTTCTTCGATGTCAGATTGTCACTTAAATTGATTAGATTTTTTTTCCTTTCCCTCATCAAGATCATCAATAGGCGAGGATTCAACAATATCATCAGTAGGCGAGGATTAATCTTCAGAATGATCATTGGACAAAGCAGGAGGCTCGTCGGCTTCGACATTCTGATCGGAGGTTGCGACGGTTACCTGAACTGGTGGTGATGACAGTGAATAGCGGCGGAAGCCGGTAACAGTTGTCGGAGGAAACATACAAGATCTGCACAGAGAACGAAACATTGTTCAAAAGGAGAGAAGAAATGTGAAAACAAAATTATGAGTTGAAGAACTAGCGGACATTATAATTTATGGTGTAGTAGGTGGCTAGTGGAAGCACTCGAGGTAGTTATAATTAGCAATGGAGGAGGGAATTTGTTACAGGCCGAAATTGGAAGCTAAGGGCACCGTCCAGTCTCAATATTTCATAAATAAAGGGTGGAAAAATTATGACTTGGCTGGAAAGTTACCCAACACCCACAATTCATCGTTTGAACTTGTAAAACCCTGAATTATGATTTGCTTGTGTTATGCATGGATTCATACATTTATAATCATTATAAATATGTTCATTTAACTTCCGTATTTGTTTAGAGTCAATAGCATGATCGTTGACGTCGTTTGAGATGCTTGTATGCATTCTTCTTTCGCGAGATGTGTTGAGTCTCGGGTTTGTGTTTTATGTGGTTATCACTTGGATAATTGTTAGAAGGCATTCTTAATATCGTTCACATGCCTTGGATGTTGGTTAGATGCTTGTTGCATTGCCGGTTTAGTTGCTAGTTGATCCTAGCGTTAACCCTTCTTCGTTTGACCCTTTTCGGTTGTCGTTCGGGAGAGTGTTGCCTATGTTCTTGGCTTGTTTGATTGAGGTTAGAAGCTTGATTGTTTTGTTTATGATTTGGAGATCATTAAGGTTGAATTATAGACATTGTTGGCTTGGAAGGACTCAAGGTTGCATGCGGGAGAGTCCGGGACTGAGCAAGGAAACAAGAAAAACTTGGAATGTGGTTGCAGAGGTTGAGCGCCCGCCTCACTTCTTCCAGGCGCCCGCCTCAATGTACGTAATCTTGGATGTTGGCTACAAGTTGAGGCGCCCGCCTCACTTCTTCCAGCGCCCGCCTCAAATGTGTTCGGGATTTTCTGCCCTTTTCGCACAACCTGAAGTTCACTCCCCCTAAACCCAATTTAGACCTAACCTAAACCCTTCTATTTAGCCTAAACATGTCCTAAACACCTATTAGAGATATTAGGGGTGGATTAGTGAGTTAATTAGGAGATTTATTCCCCCACTTAAAAACCAAAACACACGTATTCTTTCATTCAGTCGACCAAAAGTGTATCGACCTCTTCTCCCCGCGATTTGAGAGCGCACAAGGAGACCTGGGAGAAAGCTTGAGAGAAGGTGATTTCTAGGGTCTTGAAGAGCTTAAGCTTGGTGTCCATTGCTAGGACCTTCTTCTTCCTCCATTCTACCTGCAGATTGAAGAGAAAGTTGAGGAGAAGACACCCCCCTCTTGGAATCCGAAATTTGCTGTGTGTGAGGGCTGAGTTCTTGTAAGTTCCTACCTTTCTTCTTCTTCTTTTGGGCTCCATTGACCCTAGGGAAACAACCATTGGTGCTATGTGAGGTCAATGGATGCCATTGTTAGGGTTTGTAGACATGCATGAACCCTAGGTTGTCAAATTGATGGTAGAATTGGTCAAACCTATGTGAGACCTTAGATTATGAGAAATTCATGTTGTAAATGGTCTATTAAACTTGGCTATGTGATTTATTCATGAATATTAAACTTGATTTGGTTGAGATGCTTGGAAGGGGTTTTTCCCCAAATTGTGTTGTTGGCTTGTAAACATGATTTTAAGCCTAATTATTGTGTTATACATGTTTAGTAGAGTTTATTAAGCCATGTTGTATGAATTATTCATGATTTAGAAATTATGATCGGTAAGAGGACTTGGAAGAATTTATGCATGTAATGGTAAATTATTCTATGTTACATTGCTAGATGTTTCATTTGGTTTATATAAGTTCATTGAACTTGGGGGCATGATCGTTGGCGATAGTTATGAACATAGGGGGATATTGAAGCCATGCTTCTATTCCTTGAACTTTCGAAAAAGTTTAGATTGGACTCAACGGAGTCAACCTTTGGGTTAGAATGAATCCTAGGAACTATAATTATAAGTCCTACGGAAATTTGGGTAGAATTCATGGAGGTCGAGCCTCCAAGAAGTTTGAAGTGTGTAAAGCGCACTTGTTTATGAGAGCTTATATGATTCTCGGATATGATGTTTATGCTAGTTGTGGTTGAATTGCATGACTAGTTTGATGGTAGAGTGTTTACCTACTTATTTTGAGCATATGAGTATACATTACTTGTGCTTGGGTTGTAAGTCCAGCTGGCGTCGGTCTGTTGAGTCTTTGGTGGGACGATACATCGTCTTCACGAATTGTGGGATTCGTGATCGCGATGGATCGCCGTCTCGGTTTGCACACACCCTCCATCGATGGCCACGGTGGGGAAGTAGTTTATCTTAGTTGTAGTAATACACATGACTTTGATAACTATGGAACTCGAGCGAGAGCTGTCTCGGGACGGCGATATCGATATCTACGAGAGGGATATCGAGGGCACATAAGGGTTTTGCACGTGTTTTTGCAGGAGCGACACGCGCGTTGGAATTTGGTAATGGTATCATATCCCTTTACATGAATTGTTTCACAAGTGCTTACGTGAATTATGTGCTTGGTGATTTGGATATGATATAATAGTTGTTTGGTTTCATGATGTTATACTTGATAGATAACATGTTGATTAAAGTTGTTAAGCATGTATGCTATCACATGAACATTACTCAAATGTTGTATTATGCTAAGGCATAAATCATTATTGTTAAGCCTAATATGTCTTGACAGGTACTTAGAGAAATGTTATACTACATTGATAACATGTTTTATTGATTTTGAGCATGAATGCCATGACATGGATTTTAATAGAATGATATCTTGTGAAGATAGCATGATGTAAATTGTTATTGAACATTATGCCATGGTAGGAAGTTATGGTTAGCAACTTACTAAGTCTTTGTGACTTACTGTTATGTGTTGGTTGTTTTCCCTAGATCCGAGTCGCACGAGCGGATCCAAGTAAATCAAGAAGGTTGCGTGACAAAGGATTCTTTTGGCAGGTTGCTACTTAGATAGTTATTTCCTTTTTGGTGAGGACGTTTGGGAAAGATGAAGTTATATAAACTTCATGTTGGGGTAGCAAACCTTATTGTGATTGTAATATTGTAACTATTGTTTAGCCTATTCTTTTGGTAGCCGACCGGTGGTGGTTGTGCTTGGTGTATGTTTATGGTTTTACTTCCTTATGTTCTCTTGTTGTTAGTACTTATAATTATTAGTACTTATGTTGTTGGTAGCCGACTTGTGCTAGTCGAGCTTGTTTATTGGTGAATATGTTTAGCATGATATATTGCTAGTTAAATATTATGTTTGTACTCCGGCATGTTTTTAGCCGTTGAGTTGTTAGACTAGAGTCTTAATCTTAGTGTAATGTTGGGTTCCGTAGTAGCCGCCGATGACTTGGTTTATATTACGCTTAATATCGAATTGCATAACGGGAGTTTGTACTCACGTGCCCAATGTTGCACACGCGAATTTTGAATTTTTGACCGAGAGATTTATTATCTCTTTGGTTGTTTTAGTTTGAGCTTGTTAGCTCGGGCGCCACTGTTTTATTTAATTTAGCTTCCGCATGTGTTTTGAGTTGTCGGTGTATCGCCGTTATGGCCCTACCCATTATTTGCCGCTTGTTGTTGCTATTTGTTCCCCTCACGGCACGACCTTGGGATTTCGTCTTGGGATCCGGGTCGGGTCGTCACAGAACTCATAAGTGATAATATATAACAAAACAAGGATTTCACCTGCGTTGTAAAACATACCAGAACTTGGACGCCATGTCATCTTCAGTTTCAGATTGTTTCTCCTTTCCATCATCATGTTCTTGAAATTGATCATCTCCAGTATCAGATTGTTTCTCCTTTTCGTTATCAAGATCCTGAAATTAATCAGAGGCGAATTTTTTTTTTTAAGGGAAGCAGGCGGCACTCTCTGGAATTTATTAAAAAAACTAAAAAAACAGTACAAGAGTGGGACAACCAGCCTAACCCGAACACCGGGGGGACAAAGGAGTCAAACCTCAAAGATGGCACAAGCCGACAAAGCAATTAATTCCTAAATACAAATAAACCTCTATCATCTAAAAACATAGCTCTACAAGCACTATCCGGAAGATCAGATATAGAGTGATACACAATAAATCCCATATGAAGAGAACCACAGTAAGTCAGCCACTCCATTTTGCTCCCGAAAGACATGAGACAAAATCACCAAGCAAAGATTAACACTCCCGAATCTTGTAAACATAACTCCAAGGCTCATGTTCGATAATTGTATAAACCCAAACAATCCTGTCTAAAAGCATGTCGAATCGACGCGGAAGTTGGAAATGACATCATACGTGGAATACCGAGATACCATGTGCGCATTATTCGCAAGTCTTTCCGCCACACCATTTACCTCTCTCAGTAAACATGCCGGATAGAGTAATCACCAATAATCTCCTTACAGTGCGAAAGCTCATACGCAAACTGCCAAGGAAAGTTTTGAGAGCCAATCAAACCCCGAGCTGCCACCTGCGAATCAGTCTCTACAAAAACCTTGGCTAAACCCAGCCTCCGACATAAAAGCGTAATTATCTCTAAGAGCAGCTATCTCCGCAAAAGTATTCGTACCTGGGCCATAGGAAACCGAAAAAGCACAAACCATTCTGCCTTGATAATTTCTAATAATACCACCCCATGTACAAGAACCATGTCTAGCCGACCCATCTGTGTTAAGTTTATACGCACCCATCTCTGGAGGCTCCCACCTAACCCAGCAACCTCGCCTTAACCGAATTTGATGAATGGGAATCCGAAAGGATTGAAGACCTATAATCCCCACCCCATTTGAAGCCACTTTCGGTCTATATAAGCTCATCATATTCTCGAAACCCATTCGACCCCTCGGGGATTGCTCGAGTACTCATGGGAATATTATCAAAAACAATCGACACCGAGCCTTCCATAATTCCCAGCATCCTAACATCACCGTACCAATTTTGCAAGCCCCAATCTGATTCTGAACAGACACTGGTGTTCATCAGCTTTGATGGCTTGAAAATGATCAATTCGAAAATATTTCAAACACATCATGAGGCTATTTGGGTTTTGACCAAGATTTGGGCGCAAAAGAAAGCTTGTCGCATTACGTATTCATGCGATGTACATTGCGTATTCGTGCTTAAAATCTAACATGAACACAATCCACAACCTAAAATGAACACAATCTATCTAGAACCAAAATACCACATTCCAAAAACTAAATTTATCAACAGTCTTTTTTAAAAAGTGGAATCTCATAAATGTTCAGTGAGGCCATAGCCAAATTTATGTCATTAAGAATCTCTTCAAGATGAGAGAACTTTGATGCCATGTCATCTTCAGTATTGATTGTTTCTCCTTTTCGTCATCAAGATTGTGAAATTTCTAAATTATCAAATTTTCAAATATCCATATGGGTTTCAGTTTCAATTTGAAAATTTGAAAATTCAAAAAATAAATAAATTTGAGTTTGTAAAAAGTGAAATTTAAGGTTGATGTGGTGGTGTTTATAATTGATGGGTTTTTCAAATGGGTTACTTCGAAAGGAATGAGACAAGAATTAGAAAAGGAAATAAAATTAAATCAAAAATTAACTTTTGAACTAATGGTAAAATTTGAAGTGGTGGTGGTGAGTATATGAATGCTGGGGTTGACGGAAGAAACTGAAGGATACAAAATTAATTAAATAAAATTTAAATTTTATTTTTTGGAGTCAAGGTCGGCCCTGTCATAAGGAGAGTGAGGCCATGGCCTTGGGCCCCCTAAAAATATCCATTATTTTGGGCCCCCAAATCCCACAAAAACCCTACACATTATTAAAAAATAATAATAAATTCCCTATTCTAATTTCTAAAAATGACTTAGGCTCCGTTTGTTTTACAAAAAATGATTTTTGGAAAACGTTTTCCACATTTTCCAGTGTTTGGTAATCAGAGGAAAATATAGTCAACATAAAAGCTTTTCTAAATCAACGGAAAATGAAGTCTTCTTTTCAGGAAAATAACTTATGGATTCATTTTCCAAATGTTCGAGCACTCCTTCGCCCTCTTCCACAATTACACATGTTTACAAACACAATATTTTACTCAACAAATACATTGTTTAGAAATATAATTAAAGCTTGTGCACATTATTTATAAATTATAATTTAAATAAATACTCATTACGTCATAAAATTAGTGTCCACTATATTACTTAGGGACGTCCAAAATATTATCAATTTTCTTTTTTAAAACGTTTTTGCATTATTACCAATTTTTTTTGTTTGTATTTGTGACATTGAAAAAAAAATAGACCTTATTGATTTAACACAATTAATGATAAATTAAGGATTACTAAAGGAAAATTACTTAAAGTTAAACATTATTTTATGTCCAATATGAACATTAATATTAGAATGTACTTTTTGTATTTATTCATATATTATTTTCTGTAACATTTTTCGTGTGTTTACCAAACACTTGAAAATGTTTTTTGACATATTTTCAAAAGATTTACCAATAGAAAAAAATGGTATACGTAACCTCAGTTTCTTTAATTTTTCAAAAATTAGAAAAAAAATTATGCTACAAAGGAAGGGCCCTGTTCGACGTAATTGGCCTTGGGCCCCCGATTTTACAGGACCGGCCCGGTTTGGAGTAATGCATTTTTAAACTTTAAATTTAAATATAACACAAAGTATAACTAATTTTGGATTATTAAAATAATTATTTATTTTTTTAATAAGAAAAAATATTTTAAATACTAAATGGTAAACTAAATGATGAAATTATAACCAAATCTCACTTTGTGCCACAAGCATAATGACAAAAATAATCCTCATATACATAATTTTCCATCACTATTTTTAACGCCCATGGACGAGAGAGGACAAAGTGGACAAGTAGAGAAATCGTGTATGAAAGTGAGACATCATAAGTTGGGAAAGACATTATTAAAGGCATATGAAAAATTGTAATTATAATAATACATTTGTTGTTGAGTATCGAGATATTAAGCAAATTTGTAGCGTGCTTAGTAATTACATGTGAATAAGCTAAGAGAAACGTGTTAATAAAAAAGTGATATAATTGTTAAGAAGATAAATAAAAATAGAGAACTTAATTGACGAATATGTGTGTTTTGTTAGTGTAGAAATTAAGTTAGAATCTATAGAAGATGCGTTTAAAGAAAGTAGTTCGACTTAACGAAAGCTAAAGATATTTTTTTTTTCATTTTAGCAAGGCAAGGTGAACGCGTTTCTTTGTCGTGGTGGTGGCCTGGTGGGGGAAATTGTAAGCATGACAGTGGTGATCATTTAGGTGGAATAGGACATTGAGCAAAAGAGTAAGGAATTAGACAAAGAAATAAGATAAAATCAAAATTTGATTTTTTGGGTTAATGGTGTTATTCGAGGTGGTAATGGTAGTGGGTTTATGAATGATGGGATTGATGGAAAAAAGTGAAGGATAACAAAATAAATTAAATATATTATAAATTTAATTATAAGACAAGTCATAATGACAACATTGTTAGTCTTACAACTAATTTATAGCTTTCCTTACAACTAAGTCTTCAAGGGTAAAAATGTCTTTGTCTAAAACAACTTTACGCTTCTTCGAAGCTTAGTTGTAAGGAAAGTAGTATAATTAATTGTAAGGATATCATTTTCCTTACAATTTCTCTTCATTCAAGCCCATCTCTCTTTCTGATGATTTCATTGATAAGGGTTATAAGTTTTCTGTTAATCGCATATTTTTACAATGATTTTTAGTAACTATAGTCTATAGTATCTGATTTCTACTTTAGGCATGACTTTTGCAGGGTAAAGAATGAGGAAGATCGGAGATGGAGTTTGGCTAGAATCGAAGGAGGACAGCACCAAAGATGTGATAGGCGTGACCGAAGTGGGAAGGGTTTGTGCAGGAGATGACGACTATTATGGTGGAGCAAGAGATGAGAACTTTCACCGGGATCAGAAGAGGGAAGGAGAGGGTGTGAGATTAGAGTTTACTTTTGATACATTTACCCTTTAACCAGATAAGAGAAATGACATTTTTGCCCTGCACGTGCAAGACCACGTGCTATTTAACGTGAATATTCTAACATCCATCATGGATAGGGTGGAAAATAAGAAAAAAAAAGGTAACGTTAGATGTCATTATGGCACACTCCTTAGGTAAAGGTGTATTATACGATTTAGTGAATACTTGGGGGGGAAATTGTAATTGACCATATAATTATTTTTGGATAATTGAAACAATTATTTTTTATTTTTTATTTAAAAACGTATTTTAAATACTAAATGATTAATTATATAATGAAGTTATAATCAAATCTTATTTGTACCCCAAGCAAAATGACAAAAATAATCTTTACATGACATGCACATACCATTTTCCGTACGTTACTATTTTTAACGCCCATAGACGGGAAGGGACATAGTAGAACAAATAGAAAAATAAGGTACGAAAGTGAGACACTTCGAAGGTTGAGGTGCAATGTGAGATTTAGTGTGTAATTTTGGAAGCTTATCATATTTTGGCCCATCAAAATTAGTCCAAAATACATATTGCCCCCTAAGTTATCAACCAAATCCACTTTGACCCTTAATGTAATTTTGTAGCATTTTCATATTCCATATCAAATTTGGTGATGGAGATGTCACGTGTGGTAATCGTAGTGATAGAAATGGTAGCAAATAATATTTAAGATCGAGAATTTTCTCTAATCAAACAATAAATTGTATCAATGGTGCCAAGGAGAAATCTGTTGGAGTATAAGTTAGGGACGATGAAAACGGATTGAAGCATGGCGTGCCTCATCATTATCGTATACATCTGTGATGAGTTCAAATATGGGTTCGGAAATTCAAGGTGTATGCTTATACATTATGTTGTACAAGAGAGAAAGAGATACATGAATTATGGTTTGGTCATTTAATATTTGAAAGAACACTAAAGCTCGAATTCTCAAGAGAGGTCAAAGTGATTTCCAATGTAGCTGTGATTGTAGCTACAATCGGAATCACAATGAACAACAAATAAAAGTAGCAGCAGAAGATTGATTTTAACACAACACAAAATTGAAAAACTGAACTCAAGTTTTTACCAAAAACAATCTACAAGTTAATACTTGTAGACCTAGCCTCAAGGCCACACAAATTTCACTAAAAAGAATAATTGTTCTACACGCAAAATCCTTGTGAAATCACTAATAAAAACTCTCACAAGACAATGAATCTTGGAGAACAAAAACCCCACATAAAACAATTAAACAAAAAAAACGTGGGAATAAACAAACTCAGCCTCCGTAAGACAAAACAGGAAGCACAAATGGTTTTCCAGAAATATGATGTTACTGCCAATGTTGTAACATTGACAGCCTTCAGCGAGTGAATGATCTTCAGGTCTGGAAAACAGCTTCTTTATCTTATGACTTCTACTCACAGATGTATTGCCTTGATTCTCTCGCACCAGCTCTATATAAAAACCCGCATTCCAGCTCCTCAATATATACACGTAATAACCTACACATCACACAAAGGAAACCATCTACTACAAGGAAAAAGATTAGCCAATAAGGAAATAATCAACAACCTACCAATTTTGTAAGATTTTGTTACCAAATATGAAGGAAGTCAAGAGACTTGGTTTGACTAGGATTTTTCCAAAGATTTAGTTACCAAATATGGTGTAGCCGAAATCTAGAAAAAGATTATGCTACCAAAAATAAATAAACTAAATCTAAAACAATATACTAAATCCTAAATTAATACAAACTTATCTAAAATCCTATTTTGACCCAGAAAGGTGACAACAAGTAAAAATAGGTCTTGCCTATTTTACCCTTACAATCACCCCCTTTGTTGAACATTTCTGGTCAAATCCAAACCAAGTGTTTCCAAGACCAAATCATATGATTTCCTGCAAAGGTTAGAGAGAATAACCCAGATAATCACCCCCTAAACATGAGTACTAAACAAACATAATGGCATGATCAACCAAGCATAACCAACCAACCATGAAGCAATGTAAATGTTTAGGAGTTACAGACCAAGGTAACAAACAGAATCAAGGAACAATGTAAATGTTCAGAAACAACCAACAGCCCAAGTTTCAAACACATAAGTTGACAACCACAAAGTTTTAAGAACCACAGATTGCAAAAATTCAATCACTGACTTCATCTTTTGGATCGGCAATTTCGGCATCATCTTGTAGCTTTCTGGAAGCAGCAGACATCGGAACACTTGCACCACCCCCTATTTGACCAGAATGGAGTGCCAACCAATCGAATCTTGGCGACTAAAGATGTGGCGAGAGAGTGTGTAGCCAGAATTTCCAATTGAGAATGGACCATGGCCAGTTGTTCAGAAACAAAAGCAACGGACATTGGTGCGTGGGGTGTGCGATCGTGGCCGATGTAGCTACATTGAATGGAACATTGTGCGAAGTAGAGCCGGTTAGCGGTGAAGAACCGAGAGCAGTGGCAGTGCATAGGGATGAATAAGGCGGATTCACAACCCTATCTCCCCTTAACAGTTTTGCTGAAATGTGAAGGGGTTCAAGAAGGGGAGACAACCTAGTAGAAGGAAGAGGAGAATATCCATGGGAAACTAGGATTTTATATATCAAAGATGGAAAAATTAAGGACCTCTTATCTCCTTCCGGTTTCCAAAGGAGATTTTTCTAAAAACAAAATAACCAAAATCAAAAGGTCCATTTGTCCCAATCGGGTAGAGCACCTTAGCATGCTCCTCAAGAAGTGTGTTGGAATTTGTAGTGGGTGACCGGTTGCACAACATACTTTGTGCGGAAAGCATAAAGAGAGGATAATTGTGAGGTGCTAAGTGATGTGCCTTTCATGAGCCATTTAGACATAGTCCCACCAAAGCTCAAAGACACACAAGTTCAAATCAATATCCATCTCAAAGGGACCAGATTCAGGTGTGTTCATCATAGTGTTGATGACAGAAGAAGAGAACTTACACCATTTTCCTCTAACAAACACTTTTTCAAAATGGGCATCAGAAGGTGAACAGATGCATTTTTCAATGTTTGCATAGAATTCATATATCAAATCTCGAAAATAAGGTGTAGAAGAAATTGTGCCTAAGAAATTGTGCCTAATGAACCTATCGAAAAAAAAAGGGTGAGATTACATGCATTCAATTCCAGAATATTTCGTTCATCAACAATCTTTCGAGAAGTGTAATATCGAATGGAGCGGGTTTAGACACAAATTTAAGAGAAAAGAATCTTGATCGATGTTTTAATTAATCTTTTTCCTTGCAAGTGGACAAGACTATTATAGAATAGTATTGGAAGCAAGGGTCGAACTCACAGAGACAAGTGATCACGAACAGTGCAATTTATTGATAGCAAATTATTAATCTAAAGGGGTTTTTATAATTATTTCTATTCTAAACTACTATTTATAGATGTTTAACTAATTAGCAGTAATTACAGATATGAAGATCTTATGGTGGGTGGCAATCTAGGATTCTGGGTTTCACTTGTATCTCTTTTATGTTCAATTCATAATAATTATCATTCAATTTCTTGGGTTCGTTCACTAAAGATAGATATAGTCTGTTGAACAATTGGTTCACTTCCATCCCATAAAATTCATCCATTCTATATCCTAAGCACATGAACCGTAAATCTAGGCATCACCTAGATTTATGATCTATCTGTCACCTAGATCATGTATGAACTTGGTCATAACTTATCACTCTCGTGCATCGATAGGTCCAATTTATTGTGTTGGTGAGCCAGTGTACGATATATGCACATTGGTCATGCAGTTATCCGCACCTCTAAGCCTTTATTATTTGCAATTACATTCATTTGTTCAAAGCAAAATAATATAGGGATTGATAAACAACACAATCAACAAGAATTGAATGATCATATATAAGAATCAAAACATAAATTCAACACAAGTTACCTCCCACCTCCTAGATTATGGATGATTTAGTTCATCATAGACAATGAACAACACATGGAGATGATCGGATACATGATTTGATCTTCAATACTTGAAATTACAAAATCTAATTATAATATACAATCTAAAAACTACCTAAAATCTACCTCAGAGTGCTTCCAGCCGTCTCTCCCTTTTCTAGGCTCGGCATCTAACTTCAATATATACTCGGGAGTTGTAATCCAATTGAATCACTGTGTGAAAATCTGAAGATATCGCGTTCTGACCACCTTGCGGTCATGCAGTGTTGGAGTACTGCGTCAAGGTCTCGATGTGTTTGGCCTTTGGGCTTGAGCTTCTCATCACGCACCTTGTGCTTAAGGTCGATGTACTGCGTCCGCAAGGTCTTCAGATCTGACAGCTTCCGTTTCTTCTTCATTTTTACTCTTTTGGCCCTTCTTGAAATTTGCACTTAAAACCCTGGAGTTTCGCATATTTTCACTAAAAGTCCTGAAACTTACAAAACTCACCGAAAACATATATTAGTAGCCAAAAGCCTTGTGAAATAACATAATTTAAGTCATAGAAGCATATAAAATCGACGTATAAAATACATCGATCAAGTACCCATCGAAGAAGCAGAGACTTTAGAACGTTTGGATGTAGCTACATTCGTAGCTACATTGGCAGTTGACAGTCTGCTTCGAGTGAATCGAACAGGGATCTCTTCAGAATCTTCACTAGCTTCTGGAGTTGCCTCTTTACTTTCAAAGTTTTTATCAAAACTATCATCAAATTCGGACGAGCTGGGTTGTTGGGGCAAGTCGGCAGCCGGAGGTTGTGGAATTGGAGTCACATTCTTCAATTTTACCAGATATTCGGCCAGAGTATTGTCTTCGTCAGAAAAATGTATGTTAGCATTTGACTCAGTGGGAGAGCTAGCTTCAACATCAGATGATTCTTTAGCTTGTGTAGATGAATCTGTCGGAAAAACCACTCGGGGTGACGGAATTGGGTAGTCATCATCTCTGGTGGCATCTGGAATGGGAGAAATTTTGGTAAAGGCAGCTGGAGATGATGGTTCTTGAACAACAGGGGTCGAACCGGTTTTGGGAATGAAGTCGACATCATCAGGATCACTTTCAATGTCCACACTTTCTTCGAAAATTCCTGGAGTAACCTTGTTTTTCTTGGCAGCGAGAATGTCTTCAACGCTAGGATCTTCATAATTGGATGGGATGCCACGAAGCCTTTTCGATTTCCTTGTGCTAGGGTTACCAATTTGGGGTAACCCGGACAAATCTCCCGGATTATCCACATCAATTACATTGCCCTTTTCTCCAGGAAGAATTATTGTCAGAGGTTCTGGGAGAGGTTGAGCAATTATCATCGCAGTTTCTGGATTTTCTGGGGAAGAAAGGGGGCTGGATGTAGCTTCATCGAAAGCTACATCAGCGGGTGGATTGGCTTTTGGAGATTTAGGAACAAATGAGGAAGAAGCCATGGAGAGATTTCGGTGATGAGAACAGGAAAGATGGTGAGACACAAGAGATTGAGGAGGAGAGATGATCTGCTCGAAAATTACTCAGCCGGATTTTGAAGATGGAAGCTTATGGGAGAAGTGTTTCTCTCAACCTGTAACATCAGCACTAAAAACACTACTAAACCCAATTAGCCGTTAATCCTCATTAAAATGATGGAATGTGAGAAGGCCTAATCTTTAACTCAAATTTCAAAATTCAGATAAAAAAAAATATTAACCACCAATAAGAAGAGATAAAAATCTGCTGTTATTGTCATGAGAAATAAGTGGAGGATTTAATGTGAGAAAATAACTACAAATTTCTGATTTTAAAATTTGAATTCTACAAAATGATCAACTATTTTGAGAATGCACAATACTCAATTAGCCAAAATTGTAATCACACAAGACTGCCAAAACCAGTAATTATAGACCAGTTCAGAACTCATGGTGAACACATAGATTATACAACCACATAAAATATTAGCTTGGTGAGCAATGGAGCAGAAGTTGCACTAATTTGTTAATGAAAAACAGACACTTAAGGGGCTGATATAATCAACAACAATATGTCCTAGTAGATATGCCTAACATGTTCAGAACAACAAGAAAAATAATGCAAGCACACACATATGATATGTCTAGATCATCTGAATGTAGTTCCCAATGTAGCTGCATTGGAAAACACATTCGCCAAAATTGTGATTTTATGTCCAAATTCTCATCTTTTCTTCACCAAATAAACACAAAGACTCCCATAAACACAATAGGTACTTTATTTCCCAATGAGAATAGCTTTACTTTATTTCAAGCATATTCAACATAAACCACTAGGAACCTTTCACACTATTTACCAAGGGTAGCAACTTAGCTTATTGATCAACCCATGAAATCCGAGGATTCACAGTTCCAAAAGAAAGATGCCACAACCTTGTCCATAGGTAGCTCTTTTCCGTTAGGTAGTTTTCACACTTTGTCAATTAAAGGGAGTCAATTTAGTCAAGATCAACCCATGAAAGCCTAAGCTCCATAGTACATTGACAAATTGCAACATCCCAAAAATTTCAAAAGGTAGCTCTTTCCTTTGTGGTTAAATTTTTTTTTTCAATTTCAATACAATTTTTTTAGGGAGATGGTGAGGAGAATTAGAACAAGAAAAAACACAACACATATTGAATGTATATCCAAAACATCAAACAAAGGTACTAAAAAACATACAGAGTGAAACTAGTGTGCCCCCTAAAATACAATGCAAGATGCCTAAATTTTTTTTTAATGATTTTTTTTAAGTGAGGGATTACATGGCACACATACCGAGAGATTTCCTAAGATTTATGAAACTCTCAAAATCTAGACTCTTTGTGAAAATATCAGCTAGTTGGTTTTCTGTTCCCACATGTTCAATGCAAACAATGCCTTGTTCAACGAAGTCTCTAATGAAATGGTGTCTTATGTCTATGTGCTTAGTTCTAGAGTGTTGAACAGGATTTTTAGCTATGCTTATGACACTTGTGTTGTCACAATACATGGTTAATATATTACTGTGTAAACCATAATCCTTGATCATTTGTTTCATCCACAAAAGTTGTGTACATCCACGACCAACAGCTATATACTCAGATTCAGCTGTTGATAGGGCTACACAATTTTGTTTCTTACTAAACCATGAAATCAGGTTATTTCCCAAATAAAAACATCCACCAGATGTGCTTCTCATGTCATCTACACTACGTACCAGCCCAGTCAGCATCGCTAAACCCAACTAGATTGGTGTTTGTGTGCTTAGTATACCACAAACCCATGCCACAGGTCTCACCAACATATCGAATTATTCGTTTCACTGCTTTCAAGTGAGAGCCTTTGGGGTTTGCTTGATACCTAGCACACAAACACACGCTGTACATAATATCAGGACGGGTGGCAGTTAAATACAGCAGACTTCCAATCATACTTCTATACAAGATATGGTCAACACTTTCAGATTTTTCATCTTTATTGAGTTTATTGGATGTACCCATAGGGGTTTTCTTATGTTTTCCATTCTCAAGATTGAATTTCTTCACCAAGTTAAGAGCATATTTGGCTTGAGATATGAACATCCCTTCATGTGATTGTTTTATCTGAATTCCTAAAAAATAGGTCAACTCACCAACCATACTCATCTCAAACGTGGAAGTCATGCAGTTAACAAACTCTTTTTCCAAGGACTTGGAGGTGGATCCAAACACAATGTCATCAACATAGATTTGAGCTATCAATGTGTTTGTCTTGATTTTGAATAAAAAGTGTTTTATCCACCTCTCCCCTTCTAAACCCACTTTTCAAAAGGTGGTCTATAAGCTCTCATACCAAGCTCTAGGAGCTTGTTTGAGACCATACAAGGCCTTTTTCAGTTTAAACACATGACTGGGTTTATGGGGATCCTCAAATCCTTTTGGTTGTTCAACAAAAACTTCTTCTTCAAGAATGCCATTTAAGAAATCACTCTTCACATCCATTTGTTGAAGAGTTATGTCAAGAAAACATGCAATGGCAAGTAGCAGACGAATGGACTCAATACGGACTCACGAGGAGCAAGGTTTCATCAAAATCCACCCCTCGACTTTGTGTATACCCTTGAGCCACAAGTGTAGCTTTATTTTTTATTATCTCTCCCACTTCATTAGTTTTGTTTTTGAAAATCCATTTTGTTCCAATAACATTTATTGAAGTGGGTCTAGGAACAAGATACCAAACATCATTTTTTGTAAATTAATCTAGTTCCTCTTGCATGTCATTTATCCGCCTTTTCATCCTTAAGAGCCTCTTGCACATTTTTGGGTTCATGGTGGAAACAAAACAAGAAGCATGAATTTCATCAAATTCTAGTGTGGACATGCATGCAGTTTCTTAATCCACCCTTACCTTTCCTTCTTGTTGACACACCATCCTCGTACATTACCTATGATCTCGAGAAAATGGATGGATTTTAGAATCTTGCTTGAATATCAAGTTCTGTTCGGTCAACCACTGACCGAATATCTTCCCGATCCTGATGCTTTCGCGGTTTAGCCAACCGCCGGTTTATGTCCAATGTGACTTCCGATGTAGCTACGTTCGGAATCACATTGGATTGATATCTGAATCTCATCATCTGTCTTGCCCTGTCTGAATCCGAACCTGCTTGATCACTGGCTGGATTCTTGGATTCGGCCATTGCCAAGTTTCGGATCAAAATCTCACAATCAAGGATCCACAAACATCTTCTTCAACAGTTTTGTGACCAAGATCGGTTAGATCATCAAAACAATGTTCATGGATTCCATAATAGTCTTAGTGCAGAATTAAAAACTCAGTAGGCCCCGACTATTGTGGTAGAATAACCCATGAAGACACACTTATCACTCTTAGAATCAAACTTGGAAAGTTGGTCTCTATCATTGAAGGTAGCATACACAAATCAAAAACATGAAAGTATTTTAAGGTTGGTTTCTTTTCCAAGAAAAAATTTCAAATGGAGTCATTGTACTACACGGTCTTAAGAAAACCCTATTTCCAATGTGACAAGGCAGTATTAAGGCTTCACCCCAAAATCTTAACCAAATTTTTTGAGGTTAACATCACCCCTAGCCATCTCTTGTAATGTCCTATTCTTTCTTTCCGCCACTCCATTTTGTTGTGGAGTTTTGGGAGCAGAAAATTCATGTGAGATACCATTGAGTCACAATACTTAGAAAGGATGAGTTTTCATATTCCATGCTGATCTAGTCTAATTCTAATAAGCTTTAGATCATATAAGTTCATCACATGGTGTACTGCAAATTTTGAATGCCTCAAAAGTTTCGGACTTCTCTTAAGAATATCACCCAAGTGTATCTAGAGAAGTCATCCACACATCTGAAAGGTATATTTTTTTTACCTAAACTACACCTCATAGGACCCATGAGGTGATGAATCATCTCTAGACACCTAGATGTGGAACATTGTTATGGGAAGATGAGATGCTTTAGTTTGTTTACCTTTTTAGCGGGGCCCACACACCTTTGTATAATTCTTTTCCAAATTTGGTAATCCTTTAACAACATCATACTTCATTTGGAACTACGAAAACTCATGTGTCAAGTTTTCGATGCCAAAGATCCGTAACATCAAGACTAGCTTTTGGCATGATTGGCTATTGTTGAACATGTAACAATTATCGAGATGACCTTGTACTGTCAGAAGACATTTGTTAGTTTGATAAAAACTTCACAAGAAATTTTTTATCAAACCTTACTGAAAGTCATCATCACACAATTGACTTATCTGATCAAATTTGTTTTAAGTTCTTCCACATGGTAAACATTCATGAGATTTGGAAGGCCTTCAACATTCAATGTTCCTTTGCCAATTATTTTCCTTTGGCACACCACCACCATAGGTCGCGGCCCACCATTGATGCTCGCATAATCTTTCAAATTTTCAAGCGAACTTTGTCATGTATACAGAGCACCCTTTGTCAAAGTATCATGATCGGCAATATGAGATTTTAATGAAGTGAAAGTAACGTACACATCTCATCAT